>OY987328.1:30226853-30826853 GCA_963920685.1 Polydrusus tereticollis | reverse complement strand
AAGCAAAATGAACGCTACACTCCCAAAAAAGCTAAAGTATTTACCAGGGAACAATTTGAAAATGTTCTATCTGAAGCTCCTAATCAGAAGTATTTGGAAATTTAGGTAAATTTAGATATTACGTCAAAGAATACAAGTTTTTTTATGGGATATATTATGGTATTTTTAGATTGTACTTGTTATTGGTATTTCTGGTGCATGCCGGTGTGAAGAAATTGTAAAAATGACCGTTGATGACATACAAGGCGAAGGATCTGCCATTCACATAAGAATTCCTGATAGTAAAACTAGAAAACCGCGATCGTTTACTATTGTTGGGGAACAATATTTAAGCATAAAAAAAGATATGCATCATTACGCTCAGAAGGCATGAATGAAAAAATATTCGTTTTAAAATTTGTAAATGGTCGCTGTTGTCGCATGGTAATGGGAATTCATAAGATAAGTACTGTTCCTAAGGAAGCTGCAGTTTTCTTAAAATTACCTGACGCCACAGAATATACCGGTCACTGTTTAAGACCTTACGTGTTTAAAGCGCCACGGGGGATGGAAATCCAGTAGTGTAGCTGAAGGGTACATTAAGGAATCGATGATTAACAAGAAAGATATTGCAAAAAAAATTTTACAACCTCATTTTACTGAACTAATTAACTATTAACATTGACATAAATTTACCAGCAAGTGCTTCCACGGAGGGTTCAACGCTAGAAAATACACAGGATCGCAACATCGCAACACCTTGTGTTAATTTTTCTGGGGCCACAATAAATAACTGTACTTTCAATCTGATGTTTAATAAATAGTTCATTGTTGTATTTTTTTTTTAAATAAATAGATTATACAAATATCCAATATTTCTTGTATTTTTCAACATTATTTATTTATGGCACACACACTTTTTCTTCCGCTTTCAGCGGAAGAAAAAGGTCTTTTACTTCCGCTGCCTATAGCGACGGTCTACTGTAAAAAAAGCAAAACTTAAACGTCAAAAAATTAGTAGAAAAATGTCAAGTTTATTGACGTTTAAAGAAAAAATACGTTATTTGGAAAAATCGTTAAAAAAAGGAAAATGTATAAAGTGAACAAGGATGTAATAAGGATATATGCTATATTATTATGCTGAGTATGGTAACAGTGACGAGGGCATGTAAATTAAATAGTTTTTTTTTACTGACCCTCATAAGTACCCACTTTGGGTATTTATGATGATTAATATTCAAAGTTATTTACCCAATAATATAAATGCCCGAAATTACCTAACTCTAGTGGTTGATCTAGCTAAAAAACTACCTTCGTGAAGAACATGATAATCTTTTTTCTGTGTTACACATTCAAATTCTTTTTAAATTCATTTCTGGTTTTGTTATTTTAATTTTTCTCTGTGAGCACACTCGCTACATTTAAACTTTTTGATCTTTTCTCCCAACTGAATCAGCTGGAAGTGTTTTGATGCCCAAAATAGACAGTCTTATGTTTATAAATCTATAGATAAAATAATATTATTGTTAGTGATTCACGTTTAATTACAATCGTTAAATTTACTATTTACATTAAACTAGTATAGCTAATTGATCCTCAATAATATTACGTAAAATGGCGTTTAGTTACTTTGTGATTAAAACTGCCTGCCAAAGTGCTCAATTAAGGGCGCCTATTGATATATTATAACCTACTAATTCTGAATTCAATTAAATACGTGAATTTGTCTTTTACTTTCCTGCTATATTATATAGGAATGGAGAAAAGCTATGGAATCATGAAGATTTTCGAAATTTAGGATTTTAATGCATAAACATTTTTTAAGGATCTCTTATAGTCCGCCGCACGAGGCTTCAACGCATGAAGAGAAAGGGGAAATAAAAAATATGGAGTTTTAAGCAGCGTATTATAGATGTGCGTATAACTTTTCTGAGTATGATTTTTTATTATTAATTTAGATTTTATTGAAAGAAAATACAGACTACTGACGGACAATCAGCACACGCCTAAAGAAGCCAAACCCATGTCAGATGCGCAGCATTCTAAATATTTTTTAATTATGTGGAATCTGTGTCGATTATACTACTTTTTATGGTCCATTGCTTTAAGCTTATCGCGTTACCAGATTTGGATAATTAAATTAAATTATTAGTTAGTTATTCCTTCAACAATAAGGTATAGCCGAGGAAAGTAAACATACAAGATGTTTTACATAATTCAAGATTTATTTTAGAAACATAAAAATCGACAACTTTTTCTTAGACTCTAACACTGACATTGTTGTCTCCTTTTTTTTTCGTTTTAGACTGTCAAATACACTGATTATAATAAAAGCAGCACTAAATATCATCAGCTTTCGTTAAATCCATGTTGATGTATAGACTTCATAAATTGACAGTAGTATCGAGTCGAAATCTTGTTGGTATAAATGATTGTTAATAGAATGTGACGATCTATAGTTTCGAGAGCCCGTTAAAGATACAAAAAAAAACAGCTATAGTAATATTTCCACTTTCTATACCACTCTTTAATTGATCCAAAACACAATGGAAAGGTGTTAAGCTGTTTCACAACCGTGGTTTTTTCTGAAACTTGACTGCTTATTTGTTTGTAAATTATTACATAATAACATAATAAAATTTAAAAGCTGACTATAAACACCTTCCCCTGGTATTTTTTCAACGGAACATTGGACGATAGTTAGTTGTTCAAAAGTTGTCGGCGATGTTTGCTAGTCTATTCACAGCTTAATACAATTTATTCTCAAAAATGATTCCCTAACTCGGCTAATTTTAACCGTATTTTGTCTTTGCATTTGTTGAAATTTTGTCGGTGTGGTCTTATTGATGAAGGGGAGCATTTTTAGCTAAATACCGAGATTACTGAAAAACAGCTCTTTTTAATAGACTTTTTCATCAGGGTTTATCACAACAGCTTCATTTTAAACATAGAAAAGACAGTCCTAACGAATCTGTACAATCGGAGGTAAATCCCGCATACTTTTGAACATTAGCTTGGTATTGTCTTCGTCAGACTTGGAGCCCTGTTTGACCTTCACTAACCATGCCTCATATGTTTGCTATAAATTGAATTCTGCCTGTTTTGCCATCTTGAACCTAAAAAACACGCTGGATGAGTCTGAAATTCGCTTGGTGTATTTGTATTATTCTTTGGCCTATAGTTATGTGATGTCTTCGGGTGCTGGTGCATGTGATCGTATATCTATTTATCAGAAAAGAATGCCGAGACTGGCTTTTAACCTTCAACCTTTGGAAACTAGCAGAAATATATTTGTTTCTAAAATTATGCTAGCGTTTCCATGTATATTTGTTTTTAGATGTGTATGTGAAGAAGAATAGAAACCTTTTTGAGGGACTTGGGTCTTGGATAACTATGGTACCTACTAGAGAAAATACCATCTTACTTATTTCTCAGCATAAAACGTCTGTGTACAAGAGGTGTCCAATGTGCTGCTCTGCCAGTCGAACTACGTGCCCTGCGTGGTCTTAAGTTCATCACGAAAGTTGAGCAATTTCTGCTGAATAGAGGTTTCTATTTAGTAAATGATCACACGCATCGCGACCACTAAGCCTTACCTTATTATTGCATTTTTATACTTTTTCGCGATATTTTAGATGTTGTTTGTTGATTGGTGACATTCTAGTTGCTTATTTTACTTTAATTTTATGTATACAAACTTCTGTAAATTTGTATGTTTTATTTATATTTTTGTATTTTTTATTAATAATTTTTCTCTCTATATTTCAAGGACCATATGCACAAACTTTATATTTTATGAAGGTAATATATTCTATTCTATTCCATTCTACTTAACTCTAGGGATTTTATGTTACTGTTGCCACGCTAAAACTAGGAAATTGGTAGAAAAATACAAATTTAGATATTAACAATCAAAATCTGTGTTGTTTTGAAAGCTGAGAATGCAATAATAACACATCTACTACCTGGACGATTGGGTATATTATTCACTCTAAATACACATAAATATTTGCATAAGTTCGTCCTAGCTAAATGTCTGTAGAGCATTGTGTAAGTATAAATACTGTTAAAGTTATAATAAACAACGATAAACTGCATAATTTGGCTTTTTACCGTAATTAATAAATATGGATTGAATAACATATTTTACGTACTAAACGAACGATGTTATAAATTCAAAGATAGCAGACTACTATTATATTAGTATGTTATGCCTTTTTTTTTGCAAATTGTTTTGCAAATTTTGTAAAAACTATTAACCATAAAGAGAGAGAGAGAGAGAGAGTCGAAAACAGGTGGAAAGATATATTTTGTAAGAAGAAACGAGTTAACTTAAGATCAATATTTGAAGATAATATACCCATTGACAATAATTGAGGTTCCTTTAGATAGGTATTGGTATTGTAAGAGCTCTCGCCACATTAGAGATTTATTTAAAAACCGAAATTATATTGCTATATACAGGGTGTTACTTACAACTAAATTTAAGCAGAAAAGTTTATATAAACATGTGTCCTAAAAAGTCCGGTTTAAGATACGGGGTGTCAAAGTTTAAAAAAAAATCGGTGTTTCATTAATATCTCAAAGATCCTTTTGCCGATTTTGGTATCATTGACATATTGACAAAAAAATGTACAACTTTTTTTGTCTCTTTATATTTTTTCTATCTTAGTTATTTTTCGAGAAAAAAAAATTAAAACCACTTCATTGCATGCCTAAAAATTGATAGTTTGTTATTATTTTTCCTCTGGTCAAAAGGTAGATTGTGTTGTTAAAAAAATGTTAAATAATTATTCTAATTTGGAAATGACACAAACGCATTCCATTTATGGTTTTGCCAATCAAGAAAGGTATCCTGTTACTTTGAATTTATAGAGTTTAATTTTTTATTATTTGGTTAATTAGTTATGTAGTGTTGTGATTATTAATTACGTACTATATACATATATCATAGTGGTTAAGTGAGGAAGCTTTGCTTCAACTTCGCCGTTTGTAATCTTACCATTACAATAAAGTCATTTATTATTATTATTATTATTATTAATATTCTGTTAAATTGTTACTACTTTTCATTTGGTAGATTTTTAAAAATGGCTTATTAATAAATATTGTGCAAGTCAGTGGCGTAATTTTTTTTTGTCAATACTATTCTTGAGACTGCCCCCCGGAACGCCACTGGAACTCATAATTATCATCTAGTTTGTGCTAACTTAGCGTCTTATCACAACGAACAGCACGGCCAAACTTTACCAAAATCGGCAAAAGGATATTTAAGATATTAATAAAAAAACTGATTTTTTTTACACTTTGACACCCTGTATCTTGAAAACTAGACTTTTTAGGAAACATTTGGTTCGAGAATGCGCCCTTGTAATTACGGCCTATCATTAAATAACACTCTGCATAGTATACACGAAGCGTAATTTTTAAAATAGGCATTTTTATTTATGTCTTTTATCAAAGCGGAAGGCCGTAATGACAAGTAGCTATTTTGCCAACCAGCAAAAATACATTTTTTTTAAACCGAATTCTTTTTTTCGGAAAACGCTCCTTTTGGGTTAACAAACTCTTGGAGGGATTATTTGTTCTTTTGATATACTTTTTTTCGTAAATATCAGTTTATGCACATCCTACTGATATAAAACTTATATGTTTGACTAAGTTCACTACTATTAAAAAAGCAGATTCATGAGTTCAAAAGGTTTTAATTTAAAATCAGTCTAATTTGAGATTTGAGGTTTAAATAAGGGATTGAATTGACGTTCGGCCTAGGTACCGAATCCGGCCTGTTCGACTTTTCTACCGGTTTTATCGAATTTTTAACTAAATTTGATCGGATTTTTTTAAAAATAAGAAGTTACATTTATTCAAAAATAATTATAATTGATTTGTGATGGGCTACATGCTTGGTGAAATGGATATTCCATCGTAGAGGAAATTAAAGTCTTACTTGTTATATATCACAATTTAATTCAGTTTCCTGACACGTGTTTCAACCCTTGCGGATTATTGTCAAAGGAATATAAGACAATACTAAATTCTACATGTCATAAAATAAAATTAGGAAGATGAAGTAAATTGACAGATGATGGGTTATTTTGGTCCTTAATTTACAGGTATTGGCCAAAGGTACAACTAAATTACAGGTGTGATTATAGAGGTATTTACATCTAAGTAATAAAATTAAGAAAATGATATTTTGTATATAATTATGGGTTTTTCGTTCGTAATTATTGACAGTGTTTATTGCATATTTATCCTAAGTTAGTAGGCTATTAAGTATTAGATTGGCACCTGAAGGTATTTCAATTTGATTATTAACAACATTACATCGATTTTTTAAGGCTTTTTTGATTGCTAATCTGTTTTATTCCGATTGAAACGTAAATAAGCATCTAAGTATTTACTGTATCGCTGTGTCCTGTAGTCCGTCCCAATGCAAGTCCGTTCCATCTGTAGTATTGGCAAGTATTGTAAATAAATTCTTAGTTTCTTCGCAATTTTGTAAAGGAAAAAGATGTTTAAGCACGTAAGTAGGTATACTGATCGTATTGGCCCAACTAAACCAACTTTTCCTTTAACAATAAAATTATAAAATCGCTAATTTGGCATACGAGCAATTTCAGCTTTTATGGAAATCAAAACCGAAATAAATCTTAAAATTATTTTTTGATTCTAGTGGCCAATATAACTTACAATATTCATAAATTATTCAATAACCTTAAATTAATTCAAATAGTTATCATATTTTTTACTTACTTCAACACGCAATGCAAATTTATCGTTTGTAATCCAATGCTACCAAAAATTTAACCCGGATAGAAAAGAAATTAATAATATTTATGTCTGAAAGCAAGCAAGTGTATACGTATTTCCAAATTTCCACATTTTACATGAAAAATTCCAACCCGGTAATATCTCTGCATCCAGCCAATTTAACATTTTATATTTCTTTTAAAATCAAAAATATCTTCTAGTCGAATGCTTATTTTTCAAAGCCAACCATTTTTATTTCATACTTAAAAGATCAAAACTACAAATAATATCCTTTATTGAAAGCTTAAAAAGGTAAATAGTTCTCCCTTTGTAGATTTCGTTTCTTTTATAATAATCGTAAAGGTATTTGATTTTTATATTTTATTTAAGTATGTGCTGGCGGTAATGTTATGATGTTAAAAATCGAATATGTGTGTGTCATACTATTGTAACGCCTTTATGATGGTCTACATTTTTTTCTAAACGCAAATTTCTTCTAAACTGGATTAGGTTAGTTCCTGATGTACAGGGTTTTTTTGTACATTTTAGAGCACCCCTAGAGCCTTTATTTCAAGTTCTAGAAATAGCTTTAAATTACGAAACTTTGTGATTCTTCCTGAACTATCAAAATTTGTCATCGGAATCGGGCATCGGAAATTTGTTGAAAAACACCAAGTTAAGTTTTTTTGACTTGGAACATTGAATATTTCTTAGGGCCCCAAAATTCCTTTTCTAAAAATATGTAAATATGTTGTCTAAATTAAGTGGTTTTTGAAATATTTAATTTAAAACTTTCATGTTTCCTCGAAATATACAGGGTGAATCGGGAAGAACGGACCAAATTCCAGGAGTTTATTGTGCACGTGAAAACAATGTGAAAAAACCCATATGTTTTTATACGATTTTCATTTGTTTTCAAGCTATAGCGCAATTAAAAATTTTTATCTAACGTTTCACTTGTATGCAAATTTTCGCATAATCAGAGTTTGCCATGTACGAGACTCAAAAACATTTGATATCTTTGTCGTTTTGACAATGTGTCAGTGTAATGTGACATAATTCCAAACACCTATTCAAATTAAGAATATGCAAATATGGTGTTTGTTTATGGTTTCTGCAATGGAAGTGCTACAGCTGCTGTTGAAGAATATCGTCAACGGTTTCCACATCAGAGACATATTAATAGAAACGTATTTATCAAAATTGTGCGAGACCGGTAAGCTTCCCAGTGCTAACATAACACTGCATTACCGTAAATAGAGTACTAGACAGAGACTTTGAAATACCGACACTGACAGAATTTTGTAACAAAATATTAACGGACTACTACAAACATACGGACGTATCCACTAACCCACTAATTACAAGTTCACATGTGCAATCACCACCGAATTCCACCTACAAGTTCCCTAAGGATTGGCTGCCCGGAGCAATAGTGGACGGGCACTAACGATGAAAGCCCCGACAGTTCCATCCTTTTTGAGCTGAGAGAAGAATAAATCTAAAAATACGCTCATACTCCCCTTTAAATGATTTAAGGCTTCGCTCAAATACATTTTCGTATTTGAAGTTTGACCAACAAAGGTCCCTATGAGCAATGCCTGACTTGGAAGAGAGAGAGACATCTAGAACGAAGGAAGAGGATGTTCCTGTAAACATTAGAATGCAAGTGTTATCAGCACGATGGAGCTCCTGCACATTTCGCTCATCAGGTCAAGATTTCCAAGGCGTTGGATTGATAAATAAATAAATAAATAAATAAATAATGCTTTTATATTACAGGAAAAAAAAGAAATTACAATTTTATGTTACGTACAATAGAACTTAAATATATATATCTATATATTGAGGTAGCATGGCGCAGTCTAGCTTTAGTAGCTACTCTACTGAACCATGCCACAACAACAACCTTAATAAAATAAGATATTTACATAATATGAAATATAAAATTAATAAAGAAGTCAAGCAATGATCATTTGGGAAATTTAAATTAGTTTTATTTAAATAAAAGTAACTATTTTAATCGACAGCCTGCCGACAAGCATTGGACAAATTAAACCAGAAAATTCAACATATCTGATCGTCCCAAGGTAAAATGGAGTGAACCAAAAAAAAAAACTTATTAAGCTTGTAAAGCTAAAAGATGCTTTTTATATTTTATTTTAAATAGTTGAACACTTAAACCAATCAAGTTATTAGGTAATGAGTTATAAGCTTTTACAGCATTGTAAGTAAACGACCTCTGAAACAGGGCACTCTGATGGTGAGGTTAAGTTAATGTACCCCTATAGCGTATGTTGACGGAATGAACGTTATAGCGGGGGACTAGGCGTTCGCGGACAGAGACAGGAGAATTCGGCTCATTCAAAATTTTATAAATAAAAGTGCAAAAATGTAGAAGCCTACGGGAATCCATCCTTAACCAATTTAGTTCCAAAAATGTATGCAAGATGTGATCATATTTTCTAAGACCAAAGATGAATCAAGCACAAGCATTTTGTACCTTTTGAATACGAGACTTACTTACGTTATCTAAACAGTAACCGTAAACGAAATCGCAATAATTAAAATTTGAGAGCACTAATGATTCGCAAAGTGGCTTTTTTAATTTAAAATATGTCTATTGTTGTAGAGTATTTTTAGGGCCATGTAAGACTTTTGGTTTATTTTTTTTAAATTATAACGAAATCTTAATTCGCTATCCAAAACTATTCCTAAGTTTTTTGCAGATTTCACTACCGACAGCTTTATACCATTCAATACTATAATTATATTATTCTTAAGATATTCAACTTTACCTTTATTACCAAACAACATAAGGTAGGATTTCGAGGGATTTAATTTTAAATTGTGAGCAGAAGCAAGCCGAGTTAAAGTCTCTAAGTCTTCATTAATAAGTGCTTCAGCATTAATATTGTCCTCAAAATCAAAACAGTAATATATCTGTGTGTCATCAGCATACGCC
The DNA here is from genome assembly GCA_963920685.1 of Polydrusus tereticollis. Classification (NCBI taxonomy): domain Eukaryota; kingdom Metazoa; phylum Arthropoda; class Insecta; order Coleoptera; family Curculionidae; genus Polydrusus; species Polydrusus tereticollis. Next base: position 30,817,153 of record OY987328.1, on the reverse strand, counting down.
TGAACTTTACAATATTTCAATGATCTAAGAATATCGGAAGTGTAGATAAGAAAAAGTAATGGGCCCAATATAGAGCCTTGCGGCACGCCGGATAATATCCTAACCTGTTCCGAGTACTTATTATCAGAAAATATTTTTTGGTAACGATTAGAAAGATATGATTCTATTGTTAAACAAGATTCTTTTTGGAAGCCATAAAATTTTAATTTTGATACTAGAAGCTGATGATTGATGGTATCGAATGCTTTCGAAAAGTCTAATAATATTAGTGCACTGTTTAGTTTTTTATCACTAGCACGAACTACGTCATCAATTACATTAATTAGAGCTACAGAAGTACTGAAATTTTTTCTAAATCCACATTGGGTGTCAGTGATTATTTTATTTTTTATGCAATACTCATACATTTGATGAAATAATAATTTTTCATAAATCTTAGAGAGGACAGGTAAAATACTAATAATTCTAACGTCATTAAAGCTTGCAGGATTAGAAATCTTTGGCAGCGGCTTACCAATCGATATCTTCCACAGATCAGGAAAATAATTTACTTCCATGCAACAATTTATAATATGAGTAATATATTTATCAATAAATGGACTACAATATTTTAACATTAAAGGTGACACCTCATCAACCCCTGTTGCATTAGTCTGAATACTATTTAAAATGTTATGTATATCTGATACTTCCGCTAAATTGAAACTAAATTTGTCAACATTGTCATTGTATAAGTTATCACTATATCGCGGTAGTCCTATTAATTGATCTCCAAGATCTCCAGATCTCAAAGCACTAGATGATTGTTTATGGGGGCTGGTTTAAAAATGAAGTGTATAAAGTAAAAGTGTACCCTTGGGATGCACTAATTCGACGTATTAGAAATACTGGAGCTAACATTAAAGAAGAAAGACATGAAGCAATTAGGAGAGTAACAGGCGCTCTTCGTAGATGAAGCAGAAAATGTTTAGAGGTCAATGGCTATAACTGGAAAACAAATGAAAATCGGATAAGAACATATTTAGGGTTCTTCACATTGTTTTTACTGGAGTTTGGTCCGTTCCTCCGGGACTCACCCTGTATATGTCGTAGTAACTATGGGTCTAATAACCTGAACAAAAGATAGTTACCCGAGTAGTCACCATTTTGAAGACAAAATTTGCATCTGAAATACTATTAACATTACCTGACAAGTAACGTATATTTTGTTTACTCTTGACGGTTATGGTTTCTGCGTTCCTGGGATTTATTTCGAAGAAACATGAATAATTTCAATTTAATATTTCAATACGACTGAAGCGACTAAAGTCAACATATACAGGGTGTTTATAAAACATGCGAGAAAAATTTAAAGGGGTTATTCCCTCTCCTATTCTAAGAATACTTTGTCCTTTGATAATTTTTGAAAGACCGCTTTATTTCGAAGATACAAGGCAAGAAAAATTTCGACAATAACAACATTTTATTACCAAAAGTTACATGTAAAGTTTCTTAATCTACGAGAACTGTTGAAAATGACTACGTCCAGCTATGATGCAAGAATCCAATCTTCTCCTCATTGACTACCGAACTCTTTCAAACAAAACATCAGGCTCGTTTCTTATTGAGTTACACCCAGCAATTATCTGATTTCTTAAATCTTCCACATCCTCCACTGGAGTTGTATAAACTAATGACTTTAGATGGCCCCATAGGAAAAAGTTCGGAGATCCATCAGACCATAAGTGAGGTCCACCTCGACCAATCCAGCGATCTCCGTATGTGACTGTTAAAACTCACCAGCAACCACACTAAAATGCGCTGATGCAACATCCTGCATAAACCACATTGCATTTCTTTTTACAACAAATTGTGATACACCTCGCCGGAAAATCTTCCCGGTAGAAATACCAGTCCAATTAGCCAGTCACCCACAATTCCAACCCAAACGTTCAACGAGAACTGACGTTGAAAACGATCTTCAAGTACCTCATGTGGATTTTCTTCAGCCCACACATGGTTCTTGTGAAAATTCCTTATTGCATTTCTTGAAAAATTCGATTCATCGGTAAAAAGAATCAGCGTCAGTAGTTGAGGGATTTGAACCAATGCGTGCAAAAGCCATTGACAGAATGCAATCCGTGGAGGAAAATTAGCAGTGAGAAGTGCCTGAACTCATTGTATGTGGTATGGGTATAATAAATAGTCACTAAGGATTTTCTAAACAGTCCCGTTATTTACATTCAAAGTATTTGCAATTTTTCGAGTAGAAGAACCTGCATCTTCCTCTATCATGTCCAACACATTCTCTTCCACATCTACCGTTCTTACTGTCATTGGCCTTTCTGGTCCCCTACTTCGTTTCAATGTGCCTGTTTAATGAATACGTTGATGAATACTTTGGAAGGTTTTTTCAATCAGGAACGGTCAGGAAATCGTTCAATGTACAACCGCCTAGCTTGTAATGAATTGCCATCAGCAAGTTTGTAAATAAAATGCATGTCAGTCATCTCGGCGTTCGTAAAGCGATTCATGATAGGGGATTTCACTAGCAAAAGTTTAACTATTAAATAAAATACACGTCAAACAACAAAATGTTAATCAGTCTCAACAAATTCGACACATACAAAATGATCAATTACGGGACGTATTCAAATGAAATCAACGTTCAAACTGATTTGCTTAAAAGATAACAACGCATTTTTAAAACGACTTATGCTCGGTAAGTTTAGTGTAGTACGCCATACTTTTATTTCGACTGCATTGATAATTTGAAAAATATCAAAATTGGTTTTGTCGAAAATTTTTCTCCGTTTTCTTCGAACCAAAGCGGCGTTTCAAAAATCATCAAATGACAAAATATTCTTAGAATTGTCCAGGGAAGAACCCCTTCAATTTTTGACTACTTTATATCTATCTACCTTATCTTTTTAGGGATCGAGTAAAAGTGAGTGCAACAAATGACTGAAGAATAATTCAGCTTGCCTACGGTGTGTAGTAGTTAACAGTAACAAAAACAATAACCACAATTTCTACAACATTCAATCATTAAATTGACTATTTCATTCATGATATTGGATTTTTGTCTGTCATTGGCCGGATACGTATCATGACAAAAAACTAAATATAATGATTACAGAATTTACAGGTTGAGTAGTCTTGTCCAAGTTTGTCTTTTCTAAAGGTTTGTTTATAGGAATTGTTTGTATACAGAGTGTCCCAACTCTATTTATACAAAGAATATCTTCCTCCCTGTTTATGATATAAAAAGAGTTTCAAGAGAAATAGTTCTTGGTTTAAAAAACTACTTTTACTGGGAGTATATTTACTGGGTGCCTCAAAAGTACAATTTTTAATATCAATTTTACTTTTTTAAATAGGACCTATATTTTATGTCAAATATTGCTTCTTCAATCAATTCTCTATCAAACATCTTAAAACTTTAAAAGCGAAAGGCTTTAAATATTAGGCAAACAATAATTACCTATTACTATGTGTAGTAACTATGGACAGTGGCGCATCCAGAAAATAAGTTCAGGGGGGCTGGAAAAGAATTAGCGCCACAGACGAAAAATTTTTGGGTGCCACGCTCTTTTTTCAATGACGATGCTTGGTTTTCAAGTAAGAAAAATAAAAACACAACAGAAAATCACGAAAGCAGCCAGACTCGTTTCAATTTTTGTGTAATTTTACCAAACTTAAGTAGTGATGAGTTTATTTTTCTTGTAAATCAGGTAGTTAGACGACCCGAGCTAAGCTAGCTCGGGGGGGGGGGGGCTGCAGTCCGGTAGCCCCCCCCCCCCCTTGGTTGCGCCACTGACTATGGAGGATTTGAGGTAGGAGGCTGATCGGCAATGGCAATATCTTAAATTTCTGTCCCCGTTTTTTGGTTAGTTCACTGGGTGGTCGATAGAGGCGCTCTCTTCGTTAGTAATACTCGTTTTTTATAGAAAGTATAGCGTTTTTCTTGTTTTATTTATCGATATCACTCATTTTTTTCGTAATACTATTGATAATGAGTAATTGTAAATCATATAAGAGTAGAGTTTGCTTTGTGCCGGGGTATAAAACCAAAACCTCTTTCTAGCTCTAAAAGTAAGTTAAAATTGGCTTTTAAACCATGATAATTAAGTAAAGGATATCAAACTGATGAAAGTATTGTGATGGCGATTTTATGAATATTTTTGTCACTACATTTATTACTGTTTTGCACAAAGCAGAACCTAAAAAATATACTAAATTGAAAATTTATACATGTATGCAATTATTAATTAAATATCTATTTATATAAGGAATCCTGGACAGAAAGGAGTACTCTCATGTTGTTCACCATGCAAATTGAATCATGGAAGCAATAAAAGAAAACGACGTCATGAAAAATTAAAAGGAGATGTAATATAACGCTAATAATGGGTGTGGCGATATAACTTTCACGGTTAAAAATAACCGTTATTGAGAAATAACTGTCACTACCGGTGATACAATATTGTCTGAAACAGTTACCAGTTATCAGTTATTGGCGTTATTGCGTCGAGCCGAAAGCGCGGTCGGTGGCACGTTGCACGCATGTTATTTACACCGTATACGGTTCTTTTAAATAACTGATAGACAAATAACCGCTAACATGGTATTTTTATATTTTTTGATACTTTGATATTATATTATATGTTATTTCAAATCGCCGGTTACGGTATGCGTTCGGAGATTTTTTAAACGATGAAAATATCAACATACATTTATCGTGCCATCAAGTATTTGAAGTTGATCTGATCACATATTATTACAATAGCGACACATCTGCGGTTCAGAAAAGGAAGTTTTTAGTATTTAGGAATTTTGTAATTCCCCTACGACAGACCGGACCGACGCCTGTTGATGTTGCTTATTTTGTTGTAAGTGTGGCATTGTTTATTGTTTGTTTTTGTGTTTAATCTTTAATTTTAAAGAAGTAAGATATAATATAGACTATGGAGATAGTGCATTAGGTATCTAATATGTACACATTTAAAATGTGCGACTTCAGATGTTGTTTTAAATCACACAATTATTTTTTCATTTGTTTTTACAGAACAATATAAAGGTTAGTTAGTTTTCTGTATATTTTATTGTAATAGTATTTTCATAAAATATTTTAATAATAGAAAAATCCTTTTTCCTACGAGCGTGCGCAAAGTACTACTTTGCGCACACATTTCCGTGTGCAAAGTTACACTTATAAGATTTTTATCCGCACCGGGTGCGGAAAAGTAGCACTATTCAAAAATCTCCTTGGCAGGGAATATTTATATTTATTTTAGTAGCTGTTGACAATTTTATGCAATGTGCGAAGCCGTTGCAAGTATATTCTCTTTTATCTTTTAATCGTAATTCAGGATATTCGTATTTCAGCCTAAAACGAAAAAAAATTCTATTTTTTAAGTACCTCGTATAGTGATAAATGTTTATAATATTGTCAAGCAACAATAAATGTACATGTTGATTTTGGCACATGATGTCAGATTTTTCCTCCGTTTCTATGTCAACAAGAATCTACAAACACCGACACTTTTCTTTCCATCAAATCCTCAAAAAGTATAAACGCTGTTAAAATGAGCAGCTCTGACGAGGAGCTACCAGACTCCATTCTAGAGGCCGCAAACTCTGCAAATTTAAATTTATTGCCCGCTAAATCCCAAGAAAAATACGAGAAGCAATATAAACAATTTGAATACTGGTGCCGCAACAAAGGGACAAATAGTTTTAAGGAGGAGGTCTTCTTAGCGTATTTTGCAGATTTACGAAAATCAGTTCAATCAACGGAGAGAATTACTAAATTCATCTGCTGCCTTTACCGGCCGCCAAGTGATACCCATTATAGAGACTTGTTCTCCTCTCTTGCTAATACTATCGACTTTTTGCAAACCCACCATCCCAATTCCGAAGTTGTCATCCTTGGCGACTTCAACGTTCATAATGTCAACTGGCTCAAATACTCAAACATGACTGACGAACAAGGTCGTGAAGCCGAATCCTTTGCCATCAGCTCTGGCCTCACCCAGCTGGTGGGTGAACCAACTCGGATTCCAGACCGACATGGTGATTTTGCTAGTTTGTTGGATCTTTTCTTAACTTCAAACCCCGACTTGTACACTGTCACCGTGAAGCCGCCGTTAGGAACGTCTGACCACAACCTTATTTCGGCACTGAACAAACTACTAATTAGTGCTGAAGAGCCTCCTAAACCACGCAAGGTATGGCATTATACATCAGCTAAGTGGGAGGACCTAAGGGACCATTTTCGAACCTTTCCTTGGCGGGACGTTTGTTTTACCTCTGATGATCCATCCATCTGTGCAACAGAAATATCGGAGGTTATCCTAACTGGCATGGAAGCCTTCATCCTTTTCTCAAAAAAGTGCCCTTCTAACGGCAAGCCTTGGTTTACCAAAAATTGCGAAAGAGCTGTTAAATCAAAAAATTATTTCTACCGACAATGGCGTAAAAATCCTACCGCCGAAAATCGTACCATCTTTGTTAACGCTCGAAACCAATGCAAGCAAACGATAAACCAAAGCAAAGAAGCACACAACCAGAGGATCAGAGACAAACTTCTTGAATGTCCTAGCGGCTCAAGATCATTTTGGTCGGTAGCTAAGGCCGTCAGTCAGAACTTTACCAAGTCAACCATTCCACCTCTAACACGTTCTGATGGCACCATTGCGACCAAAGCACAGGAAAAAGCAAACTTACTGGCGGAACTATTCTCTTCACATTCAACGGTAAATTTTCAGGGAAGTACTCCACCGAACATTACCCCTGTAGAATCGAGAATGCCCGAGATTGTTTTTCGCCACCGCCATGTTAAACGAATCTTGAGGAGTCTCGACACTAAAAAGGCTTCTGGCCCTGACGATATTCCAGTCATTGTAGTTAAGACATGCGCTGACGAACTGACACCGGTATTTTGTAGGCTTTTTAACTTATCCTACAAAAAAGGAATATTTCCTTCTTGCTGGAAAACTGCGAGAGTCCAGCCCATACCCAAAAAAGGCAAGAAGACTTTGCCAAACAACTATCGTCCAGTCGCATTGCTCTCGGTTATATCAAAAGTTATGGAGAAGGCTATCAACGAAAAATTACTAAAATACCTGGAAGGCTTCAACATTATTAGTGACCGCCAGTATGGATTCCGTAAGTCTAGATCAACAGGAGACCTTCTCGCTTATGTTACTCATGTTTGGAACAACGCAATAGAACACCATGGCGAGTCCCGGGCAGTAACACTGGACATTTCCAAGGCTTTTGACCGAGTATGGCATGATGGGCTCCTAACTAAAGTGAGAGCATACGGAATGCCGGTTCAATTTTGTTCATGGCTGTCGAGCTTTCTTAAAGACCGTTCTCTGCGAGTGGCGATGGACGGATTTCTTTCAGACACATTTAACATCAACGCCGGAGTCCCTCAAGGTTCTATTTTGTCGCCCACCCTTTTCTTACTATACATTAACGATCTTTTGGAAAAAACTAAAAATCCTATGTATAGCTTCGCTGATGACAGCACACTTGTTTCATCTTTTACTTTGGATGCTCGGACATCGGCTGCTAATGCACATCTCTATAGGCAGCAAGAGGTCTCACATCTTAACAAAGACCTGGAAGAAATTCTGTCTTGGGGTGACAGTAACCAAGTAGAATTTAACGCTAAAAAGACCCAGGCGGCAGTTTTTTCTAAAAAAGTTAATGTTGAAGAACCGGATATAGTTATGGCGGGACACTCAATTCCTTTGGCTTCATTAATTCATTTATTGGGCGTAAATTTGGATAGTCATATGTCTTGGCATAGTCACGTTGCGGCCATTGCTAGGGCAGCCTCGCAGAAGCTTGGAATACTTTTCCGAACAAAGAACCTCTATACACCCCAGCAACTTTTGATGCTCTATAAAGCCCAAATTCGACCATCACTGGAGTACTGTTCGCATATTTGGGGCTCTGCTCCTAAACATACCCTGAGATTGCTAGATTCCATTCAAAGAAGAGCCATTCGCTTGATCGGTGACCATAGTCTGACAAACAATCTGGAAAGCCTTGAACATCGAAGGCAGGTTGGCGACTTGAGTCTATTTTACAAATATTTTCATGGCAAGTGTTCAACGGAGGTTGCCCGCTTGATACCACCCAGAGCGGTGCATGGTAGAAATACACGACGAGCCACTGCAGCCCACCAGTACGTGGTTCAGCTTAGTGTCCCTCGAACGACACTGTTTCAAAATTCTTTTATCTGGAGAACGTCATCACTCTGGAACGACCTCCCTGAGATCGCGTTCCCCAACGAGTATAATCTCCAAAGATTCAAGACCAACGTGAATCGTTTCCTGCGCACACGCACCGCTCCTAGAGCGCCATAAAGATTTATCCTGCAGTGCTGTGCCTTATCATAAAAAAAAAAGCCAAATACTTTATGGAGTAAGTACTCTATGTTAAAAAGTGTCTTTAAAATCAAAATAAATTTTGATTTAAGTCAATATTTCAAGCTAACATTGTTTCTAAAAAAAGCAAAATGTGGGATATCGTCCGAAAAACATTTTTGACAAAATTGAAAATTTACCTTCTAATAAAAGTCGCCACCATTTGGGTTGGCCGGTGTTTGCAGGCGCTATGAGCTTTGCAAGATAATAGTTGATCACCGAGAGGATAAAGGAAATTTGATAGTCGTGAAAATTCCTGACAGTAAAAACAATACCTCAAGAATCTTTGTAGTATCTAATGAAACAAATAAGGGATATTATTTACAACTCTATCATAAATATGCAAATTTGCGAAATCCATCCACTCCGCACAAGCGCTTTTTTTGTGCAGTATCGACAAGGAACATGCGGTACTCGATGTATTGGAATAAATTCATTCGGTAAGATGCCTTCGGAAATTGCTGCATATCTACAATTGAAAAATCCAAAGCATTATACAGGACATAGTTTCCGTCGTTCATCGGCTACCATGTTGGCCGATTCTGGAGCAGAAATCACTAATGTCAAGCGACTCGGAGGCTGGAAATCGACGACTGTGGCCGAGAGCTACATTGAAGATTCGACAAATCAAAAAAAGAACATGTCGAATAAAATATTGGCCACGAACAACTGCCCTTCTTCACCAAGCTATATAAATCCTTCTGAGTTAACACCTTCATCGACCTATTTGAACAACTGTCCTTCCACGCCAAGTCAGTGCTCATCAAGCCATACCATAAACCACCCACTGAATAAACTTACTGCATCGGCTATCACTTTGCATAATGTCAGCAATTGCTCTTTTGTTATAAATGTTATAAACAAATAATTTAGTTTCCTATTATTATTTTTTATTGCTATGTAATTTTTGAATTTTCTATTATTTATAAAATTTGTATGATATATTTTTTTATTAAATATTGATTTTTATTGAAAGGAAAAATGTAAAATAGTATAAGGCACATGTTTTATAAAGCTATTAGCGTACTCGTTCCGTTAGAAAACTCGTTTAAGGGTCTCGTTTTCTAACATGTTCTTTAGTATACTATTTCCTGCGTATTACACATAGCGTAAGATTAAAAAAAAAAACTACGCCGTATATAGCTGTGAAATTTTTCCGCCTATTGTTGATTAATTCATTTTATATTCCAAAGTATTCTTGTTTAAATTTTGACAAATAAAAAGAATTATTCCGCGATACGTGGATTTGCAAAATACTGGGAGGTATTTTTTTTTTAAATCTTACACTTTCGTTCTCTTTTTCATTTCTTTATTCCTTTGATAATATTGCACACTGTATAGGATCCGTCAGATGCATATAATATATATTAATAAATTCTAATACTAAAATATACATAATACACATATAAAGAAAGCACACATAATAAACAAAGTAAAGGAGTTAAAAACAAATTAATTTTTAAAATTTATACTCAGGTAACGAGTAGGGAAATAGCTCAAACAGGTAATGATTTAGGGCTTAGGAAATAATTTAACGAATTTAATGTTTCATACTTCTTTATTTTTAATGGTAGATTGTTGTCAATAAGGCATGACCGTATAATATATTTTTTATTCTATACAGTGTGTCCACGGATGGGGTTGACACGAGGAAAAAAACTTTATTATATTATTGTGATTATAAGACGAAAATTCATCTTTTTTAAAAACAATTGGTTTGTCGAGAAAATGTGTTACGAAACCCTAAATACGATTTTTGAAATCAAATTTTAAATCTTAACTTTATGGTACACAGCGCAATTAAATAATTGCGCCCTTGGCAATTATTTTCGAAAATATCGTCCTAATATTGATGTTTCCCAAGTTGATTCGATTTTTTTTTTCAAATTCTGTAAATAATCGCATGAAATTACTAAGATCTATAATTATTATTATAAATATTAAAATTATCCAGAATTTTGATATCAAAATGTATATTTAGGATTTATTATGGATTATAAACAACTTCGTTTGATAGAATTGTTAAATAATTTTTGGAGGAGGATTTTATTTTTTTAAATTTATTAACACCCGGTTAATTTCACCAAAAAATTCCCTTCTCCGGGTTCCTTCTATCAACGTATGTTTCACGTATATATATCATCTTGTGAATAAGGAGGGGTAAAAGTGTGGCAAAAGGAACATAGCTGAGGCAAAAATTTTATCAAAAACTCGGATTATCGAGTGGGGGGGGGGGTCACGTTCTTAAGCATCAAAAATTATGTATTAGATATATATTTAGTAAGTAACTACTTTCCGTACTCATAAGCGTGCTAAAAGTCGCACTAGTTCAAAGGATCAATATTTTAATTTTAAAATTTTTCGGCGGTAACATAAAATTTCGGCCACCAAAAGTGTAGATCCCCTCCAAAATTAGGTTTACGTAATATTTAAGACACAAAATGAATGGAGCGCCTAAAGTAATAGGGTTATGCCAATTTTCAGGAGATTTGATGAATAACTGTTAAAATAATATATTTTTTCGCGCCACTTACGATGGCTGTAGCTTGGACACATGATTATAGAAAAGAAAACTTTTATTTTGTATTTTGAAACACTCGGAATGTTGAATCCTGAAGTTTTAAATACTTTACCTCACATCAGCACGCAGTTTATGCAAAATTACATACCAAGCGTCTTTTCCATGGATATCATTTTCATGGACAATTCCTGGCGGATGACTATGGATATGTCAAGTGATTGCGAAAATTCTTCTTCTGAAGGCAGATTTTTGTTTTTTCACACAATGAGCCTCAACCAAATTTAAGAGTTACACAAAAATAACACCAAAAACTAATATTTCATCAAGGTAGGTGGCCATATGCACATTACAAATCTGTCAAAACTGATTCTAAACTCGAAATAAAAATTGGAAAATTGTCGACCGATCACATAGTGCCATGGCGAAGAAAAAATGAACTAAGCAGGAGAACATCGAACGAAGGAGACAACAAAAAATTAGCATGCAAAAAGCTCGGAACAATTTAAAGGAAAACAAAAGAAACATCGTTATCTTCATGACATAAAACTTTTAATAAATTTAATAAAATTTACTCTAAAAATTATTAATACATTATTATATGTATCCATATTTCCATAACAATATATGTTAAATTTAAAAAACCTATAGGGCAGAAAAAAATATTTTTATCGAATTATTTTTTCTGGCAAACGAATACGATTTCTTTAAGCAGTTTTACACGGCGTAAATGCGCTGGACTGAATATACAATTTTACCGCGATTATAGTACAAATCACAACAATTACACCAATGTTGGTACCTTCCTTGGTAGAGTAATGAAGCGCACTTCCTGTGCGACCTACCAGCGAAAACAATGGAATGGATACTTTTTATTTTAGAATAAAAGTGTACATTTAGGTTACGAGCATTTGAAAACTGTAATGGACATAATCGACTTACTTACGTAACTTAAGGGTGTGATTCCTTATGATATTCTTGGAGAAAAAGTTCATACGAACATGTGCGCGGAGGAGCTCCGTTTTGGATATACAGGGTGTTAAAGTTTCTTAAAAAAACTTGGTTGCAATCGTGCGTTTTATCAGAAGGTGGCCATTTCAACATTTGCTTTGATTGACTGTTACATTTTTTTTATCGTTATTTAAAAAAGTTTGAGTATTCTCATTGAGTATTTGGCTCTAAAATAACCATTTCGATAAAAGCTAAGAGTTAAAATCAAATATTTTTAAAAAATCATTTACAATCGACTTTCCTAACAAATATTCTTCGTACTTAGTCCGAAATAAAATAGATATATTATATGGGCAACCCTCAATCCTGTATAAATTACAAACTGTTAAGTTAAAAATTCTATAAGCTAAAATATGGCTACAAAACAATTTTTATTCGGACTGCTACATACTCTGCATTTATTATTGAAATCAGTACTTGACTCACAGCAGTTTACTTCCGCTAATCGTTTCTATTTAAAAATAAATGTTGGTTACGAGCATTATTGGAAATAAAAATATCGATTAGCAAGAACGTGATGAGATGTTTGGTTATAGATTCTGGCATAGCAGCGGGTATGTTGCTTTTAATGTCACATTCATTTATTTCAGATTCTTTGATTGGTTGTGTGCCAGCTGCAATCAATCAGGTGACTACTGATTCAGCCACTTTATTTATCTTTTAACGGCAACCCGTTTGTAGTGCAGATAACCTAACTTATGGGATGCATCTTTATCAAGGGCGTCAATAGCATTTTCGGGGGGCATTTAATAATTAAATTTTTCTCTTTTAAAAAAGATTTCAGGTAGGGTAAAAAAAATTAACAATGGGATCTTATTATTTACCCAAAATGCAAATGCACGTCACTTTCGGTTTCATCGGAAGTTACGTCAATTTTTTTTTCTAAACGACAACCTGTATTTTTTATTGCACAATCGAATTCTTCTCAATATTCCTTTTTCCACGACAAACAACAAGTTGACATGTACTTTCAGAATGGTAGCGTTTAGAGTCAATTTACAAAAAAATTACGTCTATACGTATAACAACGTATGCAAGTGGCATGGGGAAAGTAGTGATAAAGTCTGTTAAAATGGACGCTTTCATAATTCTTGAAGCATTGACATTTAAATTATTTTTTTTTTCAGTTTTTGAAGAATGGGATTCAAACACGCATCACTTGCAGAGCACTTTAAATGTTTTTTTTGTTCGTAGTTCGTTTCTCTGGTCGATCTGTAAATAAACGAATTACAAATTAGGATTTCAGAATTTGTTTAAAAGGTTTTGATGTTTTTTTTTAATTTCTTTTTGAGATGGCTTGGTGTACAATGATAATATAGATGAGCAGTAAGTTGTCGGGACAGGACAATAAAAGAAAGCTAATAAAGCAAATCAATTTAACTGCTTATCTATAATAATTATTTTATTATTATTAGTAGTATTTTCTTCGCGCATTGCACACGGCAGTATTTTTTCCAGCAGGAACACAGTTATTTCTTTAAACGATGGGTGAAAAAATTGAAAATAGGGTATAGATTAGCCAAAAATTCAGGTATAAAGAAAAATGGGAAAATACCGCTGTGGCGCTTCTTCAAATATTCTACTATAGAGGACAAATATCTAAAAATAGACCATTTGGTTTACACATAAAACATTGCTAAAGTACCCAAATATTTAAATAACGTGTAAATGAACAAGCAGATATATATTTTATAAGATCATATAAGTTTATGATCAAATGAGTTAAGCATTAAAAGCCAATTTGGCAAGTAAAAGTTTATAAACATTTAATATAATACAACATACTCTTAATATACTCCTAATACCCCTAGATGTGGAATTAAATAGTAGATACAAGATTGATATCATCTTTTTAAAACCGCCCAATACACAATATCACTTTCTTTTTTTTTTCTATTTTTATAATATATAGGTTCAAAAAAATGAAGAAATCTAGCAATATTCTTAAATAAGTAGTCACATAATTGTTTTTTAAAATGCGTTTTGTATGTTAAGGTTCTAATATTTTTAGGTATTAAGTTATATAATTTTGGATCATAGTACATTACAAAATGTTGCATAACTGTTGTCCTAGTTCTGTAAATGATACTGTTCGTTTGGCTGATTATCGTGTGACATACTGTAACAATGTGCAAAGTTCTAATATTACAAAGTTCTCCGGAATAAAGTTGGTTTATAGGGAAACGTTTTGGGTTCTTGAGACTAATTTTTTCAATACAATTTTGGACAACTCGGAATTTTTTCAGATTACTGTTATACATTTCTTCCCAGGCCAGAATACTCGAGAATACTACATCTCAATAGAGGTTCGGCAAGGTCCTTATATACCATAATGATGAGCTTTTTGTTAAGAATTCCTCTCAGAATGTAAACTTTTTGTATTATAGAGAAGGTGATGCAGTTGGATTTTTTAATATTTAATGCTAATTTACTGCTGTCCAGAAAACTTATTATTTTTAGGAAACCTTTTTCTTATTTTTTCTTGGAATAGAATACCCATTCTCATCACCGAAAATATCAACTGTATCATCCGCATGTTATTGTGGTGCGTCCGACTTGCACTTAGTGTTGTATTTCTTTTTGTTGAATTTGAAATCTACACCTATATATTATAAAAAAGTACTTTCCATGCTGTAATGAGCACCGCTGACAGAGCAAAACCTCAAGAAAACAATAATGAACTATTGAAAGTAAAACAAAAAAAAGATGATTAAATGAAATTAATGAATGAGTAAAATCTAAATAGCGACCACCCTCGGAGAATCAAATGTTGGTCGGTTAATAGAGAAAAATTAAAACAACTGGTCTGCATTTTACAATGTTTGTTTATTAATAAGTATCTACATAACACAATTAGAATTAAATGAGATGAAGCCAATTTACCAATATATATATATACTGCACGTGCATACTAACATATATATTATACAATGTACTGTATGTTTGCTTTAAAATTCTTCTTTTTTAAAATAATCACAAATTAATGATTGATTCATATTTTTTATTTTATTTTTGTAAAATTTAAATTCACATTTTATTGATATTGTCGACACTAAAGCAAGTTCAGGTTCCTCTTCCTCTGTCTCAGAGTTTGGAGTAGTTTCATCCGTTTCTTGGCTCTCTTCAATACACTCGATGATAGTCAATTCTGCACTTGGCCAATCGTTATTAATAGAGGCAAATTGTTTTAAGTTCACAAATGTGTCTTTAATGTTAGGAAACAGTTGTGCGAGCGGAATATTATCTTCTTCGAAGTCGTCAATATGATCTGTATTATACATAAATCCGGCTCTAATAAAACATTTTTTATTGTCATTGTGGACAAATTGCGCTAGGCCACCGAAACCCATATCAAGGCGTTGGTTATGGCAATATTATTTTCGATTTCTTGAAGAGGACAACCACTGTCTATACATGTTATATACCTCTTAATAAGGTAGCTTCTGTGGAGCATTTTAAAATTCTGAATAATGCCTTGGTCCAAAGATTGGCAATGTGAGGTAGTATTGGGTGGAAGAAAAATAACTTTGACATTATCCCCTGTAATTTCGAGATGAGGCGTTGCATTATCCAGAAACAATACCACTCTTTCTATAATGCTTCTTCATCTTGGTATTAAATCAGTGAATCCATGTTGTCATGATGTCTGTTGTCATCTACGCTTCTTTGATCGAGATCCATTGGAGTAGCTTAGCGATATGTACGCCCTTAAAACATCGAGAATTTTTGAATTTTTGCTTTCACCTATTATAAGTGGTTCTTCCTTTTCACCTTCCATATTTGCACAGAACAGAATTGTAAATCGTTGTTTTGCTGGTTTTTTTTTCAGTACACTTTCAATGCATATGTTTTTGTTGGCAATGGCAATGCACGATAGTAGAGATCTGTCTCAGCTGCGTTAAATACGTCCCTTGATGCATACTCCTTTAAACTGGCTAATAGCCTGTCTTTCCAAGCAGTTACGTCCTTGATATTGATATCGGCTGATTCGCCACATATTTTCTTGAAGGGTATATCGTACCAACGACGGAACTTTTCTAACCATCCATTTGATGCCTTGAAGCTAGCTAGTCCTACACATTAAGCAGATTCAAGAGCTTTTGCTTGAAATATGGGCCTGGATATTGGTGCTTGTTTCGCGCCTTACAAAGTCAGTTAAAAACAACTTGGTCCACTGCCAGTCCTTCGGTTTTGGGAAATTTTGTTTTTTGTTCACTGTTGCCATCTTCTTGAAACAAATTTATAACTCCTGCACACACAAAAACTGTTCAAAACAAAACTAATATTAACAACCGATTTTCAGGTCTTTATAGCAGATTGAGTGGACCCACCTGCAATAAAGTAATTAGTGTATGTACCTAATTTCTTAAGAATTGTCGGGTTAGTTTTACTGCGCCTAATGGAGGGTGTTTTTAGCATTAATCTTTACTAAAAATTCCGATGATGAGTGCCCGCGGTCGTTTAACAGATGGGTCGGTAAAGAGGAGTAAATGGGATTTTCATTTTTAAATATGGGGAATTCATAGCCGGTCGTTTAACGCAGGTGGTCACTTTATAGAGGCGGTCTTAAACAGAGGTTTTACTATAATAGGTAGTGGATGCCTGAGAGCACGGACTGAACAAAGTCCGTGTGAAATTTTCATTTGAAATCCCAAGAATAATTATAGGTACATCACATTTTGCATATTAGTATGTGATATTGTCTACTGAACAAGTTTTTCATGGCACGAATCAGTCAGTCATACGTTGTAATTTATCAATCCAGCGCGATTATAATAGTTAAGTAAAGTAGATTATTATTTTTGAAATATAGTAATCTTGTTAGACAATGAGGCTTACCCCGTTAAAACTTATTTAACAAGACCTCCCCAGTATCAAAACTAGGACTCACATAAAAGAATGTTTAATAAGCCTTTGTCTTGAGCAAGACAAGTGGTTGAACGTGCGTTCGGATGGATATTGCTATACAAAAATCAATTAAAGATAATCTTGCAACTGCTTTATAAATCCCCGAGAACACACATTCGAAAACAGAAGTTTTGATGATTATTTTATTAATCAGACTTATATTCTATCAAACATGTTTAGTCCACTAATATCTTCTAAGTCTGATTCTCAGTTCTGCTGCAGTTTTCAAGAGATCCAAATCTCTCACTGGGACGACAGATCATTCTCATTTTAAATAAATTCACTCTCGTCCTCCAGATATTCTAAATTTTACGAAGTTTAGATACGTCAACGATGGTCTTATCATTATAGTGCCGAATCGAGGGCTTCTCTTCGTCTCCGTTAACCATTGACACAGTTCTTCCCTACAAATGGAGCATGCCTGAAGATCGAGGCACCCATTATGGTTTGTTCTGATTTACAATACTAGCTCCAAAGTAAGTTGTTTTGTCACGGTGAATTCTTCTTAGGCATACATGTACTACGTTTTCATGAGGAATTGAAATCGATTTCAATACACCTTCCGTTTTGAACACTTATGCGTAGTTTCCAATTCGATTTGAAATCGCTTTTAAATTTTTGATGCTTGACAGCTGTCAGGACGTCAGACGTCCAAGTATGATCTGAGAAGTCATTTTTAACAACAACAATGTTTAAGAGAGAGCAAGTAAAAAACGGCATTAAAATGGCCAAAACGGCCAAATAGTTATTTACATTACTAGGTGCGAAAGTTAATTTTTTGATGTGGGGAGGTTTTTGAATAGCCGAGGCGAAGCCGACGTGAGAGTGACAAATGGAACGAGTTGTAATATGGTCCAAGTCCAGGATAATAATGAGACTATAATACGAAGCGGCGAAGCTATTGAATTGAATAATATTACATCAATTTATTTTTCCAACTGTTCAAATTTCACTGTTAACCTTAATGGCAATAAATAATTATTATTTAAGTTTTATATTATTGTTATTAATATTTTTTCAATAAATATAAGCATTTTGTTATTAAGTTTTTTTCCAAAATTCGCTTGAATAAATACAATAAAAATTTCCTATGAGTATTCGTGGTTTTTTGTCCTGGCACCGAAAGTAGTACTTTCGTAGCTAGAAACATACTTCTTTCGTAGCTAGCAACGTATAATATTCAGGTAACTCTAATGTTTACTTTCGTAATCTTTCGTGTTGCTAGGGCCCGAAGGTTAATTTACTTATACAGTAGTAGAAAAAGCAAATTTATTTCGCATTGACTATTGCAACGCGCAAGTCATTTTTCAATTTGAAATGGCGTTTTCATGCTCTTCGATCTGGATACGATCCCAAAATTTGCCGACTCGAAACCATACGGGTTTTCATGCTATATTCAAAACGGAAAGTCTATATTGAAATCGATTTCAATTCCTCATGAAAACATAATTATTAATTAATTATTAATAATTCAAAGAAAGATGTTTTTCCCTTTTCTTTCCGTCAGACCCAATCCTTGGACGCGTTTCGCCGTATTTATTTATTTATTTATTTATTTATTTATTTATACATACACTGTTTAACAGTTACCCAATTACAAAACAGGTAGGTACGAACAAAACTTACAAACTACCTAATTTACTTACATAACTAAACAAATATGATTTATTACACAATATTGCACAAAAGATTTATACAGAACAAAATCATAAAGAAAAGGAAAATTAAACATCAAAAAGTCAGTCATCGATGAAAGTGACTCTTGATTGCGCTCAACCTGCAGGCAAAAATGTCGAAGGCATTAGCATTGGAGTTATAGCAGCCGCACATCGAGTTAATAGGTGCAAACTTAAAAACGTTGGTACGGAACGGTGGTAGGTAGAAAGTATCTGTGTTGCGAGAATTTAAAGTAGGAACCCTAAAATTTAGTTTAGACAACAACTCCTCACAGACAATATGACCGCTGACAAGCTTGCTCAAAAACGACTGAGATAGGTAATCACGTCTTCTATCCAAATTTATAAGCGAAAATCTTTGCAGCAGCTGTTCATGGGGAAAACCCTGAATCGGATAGACACCATCGGCTCTGAACCATAGAGCCTTAGCAAATCGCCTCTGCACCGACTCTATAGAATTTATGTGGATATTATAATAAGGAGACCAAATAAGTGATGCGTACTCCAGCTTAGATAAAACGAAAGAAAAAAATAAAGTTTTAAGTGGAACCGTATTTTGAAAATCTTTTGTTGTGCGTAAAACGAAACCAAGTAATTTATATGCAGCGGAGACGGTATGTTCAATGTGAGGAATAAAAGACAACTCACTGTCAAAGACGACCCCCAGATCCTTAAACACTTCGGGTCGCTTTAAAGTTTTACCATTGATGTTATAGCCAAACAAAAGAGGGACATTTTTTTTCGTGAACGTCATAACATTACATTTTGAGGCATTCAAACTCAATCTGTTTTCAATACACCAGTCGTTTAAAATATCCAGATTACGCTGTAGGACCTGGCAGTCAGCCTCGTTAGAGACTGCAGAAAATAACTTTAAATCGTCAGCATAAAGCAGACAATGAACTGAGAGTTTATCGACAATATCATTAATAAACAGCGTGAAAAATAGTGGTCCCGGAATAGAGCCTTGGGGTACTCCAGAAGTAGCAATATAATCTGTGGATCTAACACCACCATAAGCCACAAACTGTTGTCGATCCTCCAGGTATGATTTAAAGAATAACAGTAATGGGTCTGAAAATCCAAAAGTTTGAAGTTTCTGCAATAGAATGGTGTGATCAAGCCGATCGAAAGCTTTAGAGAAGTCAGTATATATAACGTCTGTTTGGCGGCGCTGGTCAATTGCCTCTGCCACGAACTGAGTAATACACATTAGAATAGTAGTTGTCGATCGACCCTTAAGGAATCCATGCTGAGCAGGACATATAGAATTTTTAACGTTTGAAAAGATAATGCCATGGAACAGTAACTCGAAAACTTTGGAAAAATTTGAAATTATTGAAATTGGTCTATAGTTGGAGATATCAGTTCTATCATCTTTTTTGAAGACTGGACAAACCTTGGAGCATTTCCAGATGTTTGGCATTTTACATAGATTAAGGCACTTGTTAAATATGATTGATAGAGGACGTGCGAAGACTCCCGCGCAGTCTCTGATAACAAACGCAGGAATTTTATCCGGACCAGCGGTTAATTTGGGTTTAATCAGCTTAATTGCGTTGAAAACTTCAGTCTCATTAAAACTGGTATTACGGCTCATCGGCAAGGCTATAGAGTCTGACGAAAAACGATGAGCCGTAATACGGCGAAACGCGTCCAAGGATTGGGTCTGACGGAAAGAAAAGGGAAAAACATCTTTCTTTGTATCATGTTTTCGGTTCATTGAAACCGACGATTGGCTTTCAGCGCCACCTGACATTAGATACCTGCTTATGCGGGATCCATTCTAGCGTTTGGTCTTCTCTAAGACCTCGCTGGTCTGGTTGGGTGGATAGCTCGATTGCTACGAGATGTCGCCACGTGTAACATCTCGCATATGTATTTATAGTAATAATTGTTACAACTTCTTGCAACTAAAGCCATTTTCTAACTTAAAATTGCGAATTAAGATCTCGCAAAAAAACATTACGATTAAATGTTGAATGGTAATAATGGTATATATAATGGCAACGCATTTTAATCGATTTTAGGGAAGATATTAAAAAAGTGATAGCTACAAATTTCGGCCTAATACTAGGTTATTAGACTTATTAGGATTTGTAAGGAACTTAAGTCATGGGTTTCTTAAATTATTTTTTTATTAATAATTGTTAATCACCTGAACTAACGTCATATTCTGTAAGTGGTTGAATTTCAGAGAAATGCAGACCTGTGTAATTATATATAGTAATTATTAATTTTTTGTGCACAAAAATCCAAACAGCTTCCTAAAAATTACCGTGTTTGTTACATTAGTTAGTATTCCCCAAAACCATAGCAGTCTAAACAAGCAAAATGTTATTGTTCAATTAAATGTAATGTGTAAACAAAATAAATTAGAGAATTGCTTACATAAATAAATAAGTGAATGAAAACAGCTATTTTATAAAATTGCATCATATCGCATCTCCATATGCGAGTGTTAGTTATTAATAATCGTCTGATATTTGTTTAACACATTTATTGTCAGGCGACTAAAGGTCGAATCGCATTTTATACAATATAACGTCAAATATTTTTAGAATGGATTTCCCTGATGTGACGTTTTTCATACCTACTCTAGTTAAATTTACTTTAGGAGGCCCCCAGCAAGCCAGCAAGTTAGTGTTAAAGTGTTAAATAATAAAATTTAATTTAAATAATCTGCAATCAAACAAACAAACGATTCTTCACTTAACATAAACTGAACCATAGATTAAGGATTTATAAGGGGGAAAACGGAACTACATTGATCTTGTGTCCGATTCAAGCTCGACACACGAGTCTGTGGCTACCGAAGGAAAGCGAGCAAAAAAACCTTCGAATATTTACGATGCTACATACCGTTACTTAATTATAATTTACCATTTGTTAGCAAGGAAACCGTGGATTGTAATGTATTCATTGAAAATAAATAATACTTATCATATTTAAGAAACTAAATAAATATCGAGCTAAATATGTAATAACTAATTTATTATAATTTCAACATTATTCAAAATCACTTCTTTTTCTATTAATGTTGATAATAAAATGGCATGGAAATATGGCAACATAGTGCACAATCAAAGCAAACACATGTTAGTTGTTAATTTTGATTGGTTCTTTCGCGTTGCGTGCCACAACCGATCCATATTTGTGTGTGACAGCGCTGTCAGGGAAGTAGTAATAAAACGGGCGCAAGCTATTCAGTTTTTTATAAATACGTCGGCGTCGTGTCGCAAAACTTTAATTCATGCATTCTTTGACATTAATACGACCAAAACTAAAGAATCATTATCACTGAATCAATCATGGCTGGTTTGTTTCTTTTCATGACAAAACATAATTTCCTATTTTTATTGCATTTAAAATATATCGTTGTAGCACGCCCATGATTCCCTTTTCCTTACCCATTCCCCGTAGCCACAGACTGGTGTGTCCACCTGTACACGCCGAAACCTGCATCTACGTCACCGATTCCGCCTCTCTGTTCACCATCCATTACGAGATTCTAGATGCCACACTCGGGATGCACAAAATCCAAAATACATCCATACATCGAAAATCGATGCATCAATTTTCTATCCGTCGATGTGGCAAAAACATCGACCTATTGATTGAAAAGTATCGATATATATATATCGAATTTATTGGTGTATTTTTTTATCTCAAAATATGTAGAAATTTATATTTTTGGTGGTGGAGCAAGAAATTTCAATTTTACGCTAGCTAAATGTTTGTTTTTAAGGCAACACGCTATCCGTATCTTAGGTGTTTAATAAAGTAGCCATCAAAAATAGAAGAAATACAACTAGTGATACCAGCTTCTGCATTTTTTTAAGCTTGTGCTACACTTTGCAGATAGGGATAGAATTTGGTTGCCACGCCTCTCTCACTTTTTACGATCATCTTCAAATACGCCGTGCACCTTCCCGTCCACTATGTGGTACGACCAAGTAAAATACAAGGAGCGATTTCCAGACGTGTTTGACGTTTACAGCATAACATGAAATATTTAAAGGTTTACAAAAAAAAAAATTAAAACTCTTTTAAACTAAAAATCTAATTTGACTTGTTTATTAATTTTTAAAAAATTCGATGTATTTTCAAAAACATCGATACTTCTATAAATCGATCAAGTCTACCATCGATGTCATAAAATATCGAGTCGAAATCCATTGTTGTAAAATCTTAAAAATTTTATTATATTTAGAATTAAAAAAAAGATAATACAACGAAGAACTTTTTACAGAATCAAAAACATTGGTACTTAGGGAAGTGGTTAATCTCCTGACATTTATTTTCTAGTTCTTGCCCGTAGGTCTTCTATATTTTTGCAAGAAGGTTTCAAAACCGAGTTTCTATTGTGTAGCCATGGAAAGAAGTTGCACGTCGTGAGATCGCAGGACCGCGGTGGCCACCTATTTGGCATATTACTACTAATATTTCTTCCAAAAAATATAAATTTCCAAGAGTTATATGAATTGGTGCACCACCCTGTTGGAAGTAGCCTTGCCGCAACTCTTAATCGTCTAATGCATTTACAAAATTTTCTAAATATACATAACGGTATCGCGCACAATTGAGAATCCCTTTAAAAAATCGGTCCAATTAACTCGAACTAACCCACACCCTAACATTCTGAGAATCCAGAGGTTTCTCTATAAGAACGTGAACAAGCATGCCTCATCGGTAAAAAAGGATTTTTCAAAGACGTTTTCATTATTATGCCAATTACCAATACCTCCTATGTAGGGTTGTTGAAATTACCCATAAACAACTCTGAAAATTGTATTTGCTGTGAATTGTCGTTTGGTAATAATTCGTGGACTAAGCTTGGGCGATAAGCGTGCATATGCAGGTCCTATTTCAGGATTATATTGCAGGTTCCGTTCCATTCCGGGTACCTTTACCTATTTGCTGGTTTAAACGTCGTGTTGGGGTTTGTTGGTGTTCATTATCAATTTACCTAAAATTTTCTAATTTTGGTGCAGTGCGAACTTTGGGTCTCCTTATTCCATCCTTTCTATTTACACTTCCTGTTTCTCTAAACAAAGCCACAATCGAAACTTGCCGAAACTGGTCGAAATCCATATATATGTGTGGAAATTCTGTTTGAAAATCCTGAATGGTGTCCCGTATTCAATAAACCCTTCTACCATTTCTAATGTATATTTGAATTTAATTAATTAGAGCTTTTTCCGTGATTATCATATTTAATTTTCTTAAAAATAAAAAGTTCAGAATTCGATATTTCTACACTGAGAGAAAAATTCTGGGGCGATGAAAAAATTAGCAACCGCAGCAATACTAATTGCGCTTTCAAAGTACTTTGCTATGGGAGTTGCTGTATTGGCTTTGCTGCTGCAGTAAGGTAACTTTATAAATTATTATCTTGTAGGCGCAGGAATGTAGCCAACTTGATACTGTTGTAATAGTACATTATACACCTAGGTTGAGAAGTGAGCTATTATATATATTGAAGCGCGAAGCGCCGAAGGATATAATGTGGGAGAGGTATATAACAGCTTTCTCAGCTGAAGTAGATTTTTTTCTACTACTAACACTAAAATATTACATATTTTTTTCGTTTAGATTTCTATATTACCCATTTCTGCCTAATATTTAAAATATTTAGAAAATCAAGTAGCATGGGAAAAATAATACTATAGAAATGCTATTTTTTCCACTACTAACCTATAACATCGTCATTATTGACCGATTATTAACGTTAGAAATCGTTTTTCTCTACCTTATAAGTTATTATTGACCATGGTCAATAATAAGGCATTGAAATCCATTATTGACCGATCTTCAAGAATTTATTTGAACGCAGGTAACTTGATTTAAAAAAAAAAAAAACGGAAAACTCGTGAAATCTGATGACATAAATGAACAAAAATTGACATTGACATTGACAAAATATTTTGCCAATTCCAAAGCGCAGGTAACTTGATTAAAAAATATACTTACACCTACCTATAATTTTTTATAATTATTAATACTATAAAGATAAATGTCTTATAAAAGTTTGTAGTAGTGGAAAAAATATTATATTAACCACGGTTTAGACAGCTTATAGCCCTCGCGTCTTAAATCCCTCGTCGCTGCGCTCCTCGTGATTTAACCTTGCCGCTCGGGCAATAATGATGGCTGTCTAAACCTTGGTTAATAATATACTATTAAATGTCAGCCAGAAAATTTTCGGTAGTGTTGGCATTTTTAAATATGACAGTTTTCTTTTCAAATATCTTCGAATTTATGTGAATGATGAAACTTCCTGTTTTATTAAAGACTTGATATTATCTTGTGGAATTACTTCATTTAAAATGGTTAGTCATGGCTCAAGACCAATAATATGTAAAGAAACGGCGAGTAAAAATACTAAAATCGTGTGTAACTTAACTTGAATACACAGAAAGGTTTTCATTATTTACCTAGGTGATTATTTATTATCGTTATTTCCCTAGGTAGAGAAATTTTACTTCTCATTAGAGAAAGGGAGTAAATAATGGCGATTTTTTAAGTTAGTCGTAAAAATAGTATATTATATACGTAGGGTGAGAAGTGAGCCATTACTGACCGAGCACTTTTATAACCTGAGGCGCGTAGCGCCTAGGGATACAATGTGCGAGGTCAATAATGGCCTTCTCAACCGAGGTATATATAGAATTTTTTCTACTGCTAACAGCCGAACTAACACCAAAAGACCTCATTTTTATTTTAAAATAAGCCATTTCCCATATTATTCAAACATATCGAAATATCAAGTAGCCTGGGGCTCAGTTGTCAAGGCAACGAATAAAACAATTGAAACTGATGAGTTTCAATAAACGTCATTATTCTAAAATAATTATGGCCACTTTTTGAAGGTTTTAAGTAAAAGTTTTAGAATAAAATATTAAAATATGGCTGATGATCTTAGCGACCAAAGCGACAGTGATTTAGAAATGGAAAATTGTACCCCGCCTGAGCTCCGAGAGTCAGCGGCTAGTGCGAGCCATGATTTGTTGCCTGAAAAATCAAAGCGACTTTATGTGAAGGCATATACTCAATTAAGGCAATGGTGTGAAGAAAAAGAAGTCGTTAAAATTACTGAAAATGCCATGCTGGCCTATTTTAAGGAAAAATCGGAACGCAATAAGGTATTAACGTTGTGGGCAAGCTACTCAATGTTGAACTTTTTCACTAAAAGAAAATATCGATATTTCGAAGTATTTTAAAGTAGTAGCATTTTTGTATTCTCGAAAGAAGAAATTGATGCATTTTTAAATGAAGCCCCTGATGATGAATTTTTATCAAAAAATGTATGGATTTTATTATACTCATTTTTTGTCCTGCTTTAATAAGCTCTAAATCCTAGGCTAATGTGATAATTGGCGTAGCCGGTGCTTGCAGAACAGACGAACTTTGCAATATGGTTCTTGATGATGTGGACATTCGAGATGGGATTATTGTGATAAGTATTCTTAACTCAAAAAGTGGATCATCCAGGAGATTTGTCATTGTCGAACCGCAATGGATTAACGTCGTAAAAAAATACTTGGCTAACCGGCCGACTGACATTAGAAAACTATTTATTATATACCGCAAAGGTAAACATCATAGACAAAATGTTGGACACAATGCTATTAGTAAAGTACCATATGTTATGGCTCAATTTCTGAAATTACAACATCCTGAGTGTTACACTGGTCATTCTCTACGACGCAGCTTGGCAACACTTCTAGCAGAAAATGGAGAAGACCTACTAAGCCTAAAAAGGCACGGTGGATGGAAGTCGGCGACAGTAGCTGAAGGATATATTGAGGAATCGATAGCGGACAAGAGGAGAATAGCCAAACTAGTACAAAAACCCATCTTATCCAATGAAAATTTAAGTATACCCTCCACTTCTTTCGCACGTGAAGATGGTCTGGCAGAAAAATTATAGACTGATTACTTAGTACCAAGTGTTATCGAACGTTCACAAATTATCGAAAATATTCATAATACTGAAGTAAATTTACCTATAATAAATAATGGTAATTCTATTAATAGTGGAAATGCAGCAGTGCACATGAGTAGTTGTAATAACTGTATAGTCCAGGGGCGTTTTTTTTTTTTTAGGGGGGGGCGACTGGTTATATGTGTGGAATTTCTGCCTAATATTTAAAATATTTAGAAAATCAAGTAGCATGGGAAAAATAATACTATAGAAATGCTATTTTTTCCACTACTAACCTATAACATCGTCATTATTGACCGATTATTAACGTTAGAAATCGTTTTTCTCTACCTTATAAGTTATTATTGACCATGGTCAATAATAAGGCATTGAAATCCATTATTGACCGATCTTCAAGAATTTATTTGAACGCAGGTAACTTGATTTAAAAAAAAAAAAAACGGAAAACTCGTGAAATCTGATGACATAAATGAACAAAAATTGACATTGACATTGACAAAATATTTTGCCAATTCCAAAGCGCAGGTAACTTGATTAAAAAATATACTTACACCTACCTATAATTTTTTATAATTATTAATACTATAAAGATAAATGTCTTATAAAAGTTTGTAGTAGTGGAAAAAATATTATATTAACCACGGTTTAGACAGCTTATAGCCCTCGCGTCTTAAATCCCTCGTCGCTGCGCTCCTCGTGATTTAACCTTGCCGCTCGGGCAATAATGATGGCTGTCTAAACCTTGGTTAATAATATACTATTAAATGTCAGCCAGAAAATTTTCGGTAGTGTTGGCATTTTTAAATATGACAGTTTTCTTTTCAAATATCTTCGAATTTATGTGAAAGATGAAACTTCCTGTTTTATTAAAGACTTGATATTATCTTGTGGAATTACTTCATTTAAAATGGTTAGTCATGGCTCAAGACCAATAATATGTAAAGAAACGGCGAGTAAAAATACTAAAATCGTGTGTAACTTAACTTGAATACACAGAAAGGTTTTCATTATTTACCTAGGTGATTATTTATTATCGTTATTTCCCTAGGTAGAGAAATTTTACTTCTCATTAGAGAAAGGGAGTAAATAATGGCGATTTTTTAAGTTAGTCGTAAAAATAGTATATTATATACGTAGGGTGAGAAGTGAGCCATTACTGACCGAGCACTTTTATAACCTGAGGCGCGTAGCGCCTAGGGATACAATGTGCGAGGTCAATAATGGCCTTCTCAACCGAGGTATATATAGAATTTTTTCTACTGCTAACAGCCGAACTAACACCAAAAGACCTCATTTTTATTTTAAAATAAGCCATTTCCCATATTATTCAAACATATCGAAATATCAAGTAGCCTGGGGCTCAGTTGTCAAGGCAACGAATAAAACAATTGAAACTGATGAGTTTCAATAAACGTCATTATTCTAAAATAATTATGGCCACTTTTTGAAGGTTTTAAGTAAAAGTTTTAGAATAAAATATTAAAATATGGCTGATGATCTTAGCGACCAAAGCGACAGTGATTTAGAAATGGAAAATTGTACCCCGCCTGAGCTCCGAGAGTCAGCGGCTAGTGCGAGCCATGATTTGTTGCCTGAAAAATCAAAGCGACTTTATGTGAAGGCATATACTCAATTAAGGCAATGGTGTGAAGAAAAAGAAGTCGTTAAAATTACTGAAAATGCCATGCTGGCCTATTTTAAGGAAAAATCGGAACGCAATAAGGTATTAACGTTGTGGGCAAGCTACTCAATGTTGAACTTTTTCACTAAAAGAAAATATCGATATTTCGAAGTATTTTAAAGTAGTAGCATTTTTGTATTCTCGAAAGAAGAAATTGATGCATTTTTAAATGAAGCCCCTGATGATGAATTTTTATCAAAAAATGTATGGATTTTATTATACTCATTTTTTGTCCTGCTTTAATAAGCTCTAAATCCTAGGCTAATGTGATAATTGGCGTAGCCGGTGCTTGCAGAACAGACGAACTTTGCAATATGGTTCTTGATGATGTGGACATTCGAGATGGGATTATTGTGATAAGTATTCTTAACTCAAAAAGTGGATCATCCAGGAGATTTGTCATTGTCGAACCGCAATGGATTAACGTCGTAAAAAAATACTTGGCTAACCGGCCGACTGACATTAGAAAACTATTTATTATATACCGCAAAGGTAAACATCATAGACAAAATGTTGGACACAATGCTATTAGTAAAGTACCATATGTTATGGCTCAATTTCTGAAATTACAACATCCTGAGTGTTACACTGGTCATTCTCTACGACGCAGCTTGGCAACACTTCTAGCAGAAAATGGAGAAGACCTACTAAGCCTAAAAAGGCACGGTGGATGGAAGTCGGCGACAGTAGCTGAAGGATATATTGAGGAATCGATAGCGGACAAGAGGAGAATAGCCAAACTAGTACAAAAACCCATCTTATCCAATGAAAATTTAAGTATACCCTCCACTTCTTTCGCACGTGAAGATGGTCTGGCAGAAAAATTATAGACTGATTACTTAGTACCAAGTGTTATCGAACGTTCACAAATTATCGAAAATATTCATAATACTGAAGTAAATTTACCTATAATAAATAATGGTAATTCTATTAATAGTGGAAATGCAGCAGTGCACATGAGTAGTTGTAATAACTGTATAGTCCAGGGGCGTTTTTTTTTTTTTAGGGGGGGGCGACAGGGGCGATAAAACTAAATATACTGCAAATTTATTTTTATTAGATTTACGGTCATTGTCGCCTCTATTTTACTGCCCTTCGCCAATGTTCGCATATTAATGCGACAAATCGGCTACATATAGTTTAACGAAAAACAACTCAAGGGGGCAATAAAAAAAATCTTGCGCGTCTGCAATCCTGTAATGATTTTCATAATTTTTGATAATGTTCACTTCGTTAAATCAATAAAGTTTCAATTTCCTTAAAAAGATAAAAATTCTTCATTATTAACCTAGGTAAATAATGAGTCATCATTATTTACCTATTTTTAATGATGATTCATTATTTACCTAGGTTAATAATGAAGTACGTCTCATTAGACAAATGAGGTAAATAATAGGGGTTTCTCATGTTAGTAGTAGAAAAAGTACTTTACTATGCTAGCAAAATATACAGTGTGTCTTTAAAATCCTAAACTACTAGACAAATTTCTTTAATTTCACAAAATTTAGTATTTTTGGCATGCCAGTTTGGGATGGGGCCTAATTTTATATTGTGTTGTGTCTCCTATTATGTGAAACCTAACCGCTCTGCCAAAAATACTTAAATTTAGCAAAATAAAGAAATATTTAAAATAATTTAGGACTTTAAAGACACACTGATGTATAATGTGTGTGTTGTAATAACGCAGTAAGTATATAGGTGTGGGTAATTTACCAAGAATACTAATGGCGAATAAGACATGAATACGACACAATACTGAATTAGCTATATCGCAGTTGTAATCCTTAGATTTGTGAGAGCTAAGGACGCAAGAAACAACAACTCCAAAAAGCCACAATAATTGCTGATTTAACGGCAAAATTCGTAGATATGGATTCAAAATACAACAACTTGTCTATAAAGTGCAATGTAAAACGGTTTTAAGGCTAAGTTACAACAAAGAAAAAGCAATTAAAAAAAAAAGGTGAAAGGAAAGAACATTACATACAATACATGGTGTCCCATATTAAGAATTAGAAAATGAAAAGGATATTATGAAAAAAATAAATGACAAATTACAGATTCCATTGGCTGCTGTGGATATTACCGCATCAAGGCTTGAAAATGCAAATATATATCGGGTGGTCACATAAGCGTGGACGCCGGCTATATCTCTGAAACGATTAATCTTTAAGGTTTCTGAAACACTTTTTTATAAAAAAGAGGTCCAAAGAAATCGAGGTTTTTTCTTTAATATGCCCAGTTAAGTCGTACAGAAAATGTGTGTAGTAATATCGGAAAAAATATGAGCAGTTATTGCTCTATATAGCTGGTCGAATAAAGTGGTGGGGGAAGAACAAAGATTTATTTGTAAAAAACCAATCAATATCGGTTCTTTCATTTTTAATGAGACGCTCAAAAGGCATATTACAGCCTGGCAGAGTATTATCGAGATAGAGTTTAATTGAACTTGATTGTAATGTTCTTTGTGGTTTCTCTATTCTTTAAACTCTCTGACAACATTTTAGACTTCGGTTAAATTTAGCAATAGTTGCTTTGTCTATAATATGTGTGTATTCTTGACAATAAAATATGCTAAATTAAAAAAAAAATGCAATTTGAGTTTGGCTTGGACCTCACGTCTGGCGCCAACTAGTGCGTCAAGACAATATTTTGTCCGCCCCCATTAGCGAAAATATTCCTGCCATAACATAATAGCATATGATAAAATAAATGTCACTGGTTAATACGACTTCAATCAATAACAAAATCAATATTTAACGTCACATGATGCCGGTTCAAATAAATTAATCTTTGAATCTACGTACTCTGAACTTAACTGTTGCATAATTGAAGACAATGAAATATTATGGGAATTTAGGAGTCTGGCAACGGAAAGAAAAGCAGTGGTGAAAGACACATCTTTTTTAAAAGGAGCACAAATATAAAAATATTGGTAAAGTCCGTTTCACGTTCTTTCGTTGATCTATTGATTGCAATAAAACTTAATTTCTACCCTTGGCCATAAAACCCATACATTTCCCAGGCAGGGCGGGATATTAAAGTTTGATTTTACCCGCCACTAAAAGTTTTTGTGAATGTGAATTTACCTCGTATAACATTAAGTAATTTATACATTGTACAAAATAAGGTGTATAAACAAACTCCGTACAGCCCTGAAAATTTATTAAAATCTCCTCTCAATTTTTTTACTTGAGTCACGTAGTAGTTAACAGTATTTCTAGAAGCGGATTCATGCAAAAATGTATTTGTTTAAAAATAATGAATATGCACTTCTTTACGTCAAAGATAACCTATCGAATGCATTGTTGCCCATCGCAAAAGAACTAGAGTTTCGGGGGCAAAAAAGCGATGGAATTACTTTATTAATAACCATTAAAGATTATGTTACGTAATGACTGAATCATTTTAGACTATAGTTTACTTACTTTATATAGCAAATGTTTATGTTGTCGACTCGAAATTCACAAATAAATATATCAAATAAAAAAATCCTTTATTGTCCAAAGAATATCTATCTTGTTCACAAAGGTAAATTATACAAGGGGAAGGGTTTTTTTCCTCGCGCATGCGCACTGTGCGAAATGACCCTGACCAGACAAGTAACCTTGGCTTCACTACGTTTACATTGGTTAAATGAGCGTTATATAGTACTAATACATACATGACGTACTTCCATTCTCATCTCCGCCAAGTCGCAGAACACTACTCTCAGGTTTTTTATGGAACAAGGTTGTTTCAGATAATTATATTCCTTATTTAATTATTTATTTATGTTCTGGTTAAGGTCAGACCCTCATTTCGACTTAATTCGTCGTAGGGTATTTTTATTCTTCTTCGTTTTTAAATAATTTTGTTTAAGTTGGCAACAACTTTTAATTGGACAGGAAGTGCTGTCTTTTGGGTGATTAAGTTTTCTCTCTGAAGTAACTATATTTTATGGTTCTACATAGGACAACTATAGGGTTTATTAAGGAGGGCTATAAAATTATAGTAAAAACAAGTTAATTTTTTTAATAGTTACTACAAAAATACATAGTAACAAAAAAATTAATAACAGTAAAAATTATTAAGCAGGAGTGCAAAAAATATAATAATATATTGTTGTTTTTTCGAGATTCTATTGTTACGATTATAATAATTATTTGTGAATACTACCAACCAGCTTTGGACGTTTCACTAACTGATATTATAAAATTTGTAATATTTTTTCGTAAATTCTATTTATCTTAGTTGGATTTCTTACCACCAACTTTTGTTATACTAATTAAATCTTTTTGTAACATTTTCTATTTGCTTTTACACAGGGTAGGTATAATAAAAAATATTTGGTCTTTTTTTTTCTTTATTTTATAGCAGATTTCATTCTGCTAATAAATCCGTCAAACTCCACATAACAGCGCCGTAATACGATAAAACACAAAATCAAAGACAAAGCTAACAAACACGTAAGAGTAAGAGTTAGACGCACGACCTCTGTGATGGCGTACCTGTGAATGCGACAATTGCGACAGCGGAATGGGGCCTGCTGGTAACCAGTACAGCAAGTCCACAGTGAAGTAGCAGGCTCGTATAAGTTTTTAATATTGCTCGTCATCTACTTTTCATTTTGTTTTATCTACTTCCCTCTTTTTACCATTTTCATATAATCAATTTAAGTTACCTACTACTTCCCTCTTTTTACCGTTTTCATATAATCAATTTAAGTTACCTAAACTTTTTTATTGATATTTATTTAAACCTTTTTCTTAACTATAAGTTATTAGTGTAAAACAGTTCGATATTAGGTCACTTTATTTAGAACCATATGCCACATATAGAACATATAAGGTTCTAGACTCTTCCCACAGGTTATATGCATGCTGTTTAAATCCTTGAATCTACAAAAGCTATGTGTTTTTTTTTTTATCCAGTTAAACTTTAATCTTAAATTTAGACAATTTCAACCTCATATAATTCAATTGAAATTTAAATTCAAAGAGTCTTCATTAAGGCTGAGCTCAGCCACAGACTGCTTAGGCCCAACATGAAATACCCTACAACTTTAATCAAGAAATATACAATATTATTGAAAATAACTAAATATTATATATATATTAAGCTGATTATTATTAGTTTATCAAATAATAATATTGTATGATATTAAAAATAATTAAATATGCCTAAACTAGAGGATAGGGTTATTGGAACATTATCAGTAACTCCTAGAGTAACGAGTGGTTGACACTATACATATTTGTAATAGTTCTTAAGCTCATTTTTAAACGCATTTTTATTATCAATTGATTTTAAATAGTTTGGTAAGTTGTTAAATAAAAAATAAGAATGATAGGAAAAAAACCTCTAAAAGCAGAGGTGGAATGAGGTGATATATGAAGTAAAATTGGTACCCTTCTCGGTCTAACAAATACACCATCGGCAAAAGTTAGTTTTTCGTAAAGATAGGTTGGTGTATGGGAATTGATAATTCTTTGTAAAAAACAAAAAAATTTTCCATTCTGAACCAACCATATTGCAAATATAAATATGTAGACAGGGACCATAAACTACATCGTAATAATCACAAAGAGAGAAAATAATCGAGTCTGTTAACCTTCATTTAGTGTTAACATTCAGTATGTATTTAAATTTATAAATTGATTTTAATTTGCCATAAGCTAGTTTCAAACTAGTACTAACATGCTCACCAAAAGTAAGATTTTGGTCAAGAGTAATCCCAAGTTTTTTACAAACATTTTTAAAATGAATTGGAACGCCGTCCAACAAAACGGAATCGTTCACCAGAACTTTGGCACGCTGTTTATCTGTACCAATAAACATAGCAGAGATTTTTGAAGGATTCAGCAGAATACCATTGTTTTTAGACCATATACATTTATTATCTTTAAGTTCTGATTAATTTGGGCAAAAGAGAGACATTGATCATTAGGTGAAAATGACAAGTAAATTTGACAATCATCAGCATATACATGATAAGAGGCAGAACTTTCAGTAGGTAAGTCCGCTGTAAATAAAATAAACAAGAGTGGTCCCAAAATCGAACCCTGTGGAACGCCACTAGTTACTTTTCGGATTTTGGATGCTATTAGCTGTCCATTAGTATTTACTTGTACTTGCTGGGTATAGTTGGCCAAATATGATTGAAACCACTACAAAACATTGAGAGAAAAACCATAATACTTTAATTTAGCTAATAATAATTTGTTATCCAAACAATCAAATGCCCTGGAGTAGTCAAGCATTATCATAATAGAAACCAGGAATTTATCCACACCATGCAATAGATCATCCGTTAGGTCTAATAAAGCCGATGCAGTACTGTATCCGGACCTAAAACCGTACTGTTTACAAGGCAAGAGATTTAAGGCCGTTATATAATATTTTGTTTGTAGATAAATTTAAGCGATTTTAGATGTTACAGTATACTTATAGGGCACAACAAATCCGAGATTTTGCTCTTCTTTGGCAGCGGGGAAACCAGTGCATTTTTCCAGCTTTGTGGAACCAACTTAGTTAGAAGTGAAGCATTAATAATATAAGTAACTGCTGTGATGCAATATGGCATACACATTTTTAACATTTCGGACAAAATTTAATCAACCCCTCTATCGTTACTTTTAATACTGAATAAAATATTAGAGACATCTGCCTCAGAGACCACAGAAAATTCAAATTCGTGGACAACAGCTGCGTGTTTATGTGAATCAAAATAATTTATACTATCATTTGCAGGCGTCAGGCTGAAGAATCCAGGATCCAAAAGCTCTTCCGGAATGTGCAATTTTTTCTGTTTTTTGTGTATATCTAGCTTGTCCAACGTATTCCAGAGGGTTCTGGAGTTCCGAAAGTTCAGAGTTCAGAGTTCACATAAGCTTTCTTCTCTCGATGTATTGAGGCAGTAACAAAATCTCTCATATTCTTATAAAAAGACCATTTTGCCTGAGATTGTAAAGTAGTAACATTAACATTTTAAAGAGATTTACGATATATAAAAAGTGCATTATCTCAAATTCTCATCATGGTTTTAATTGTAGGAGTAATCCAGGGGGCAAACTGCTTAGTAATGCGCACCTTTTCAATAGAGGCATACATGTTAAATAAATATAAAATTTTTTCTTGAAACATACTAAGTTTGTGATCAATATCATTCACAATAAATACACCCCCCCAATCCGTCTCCGATGCAGCTCGATGAAACTCGATGAAATCTATATTTCTTATGCTTCTCCTAAAGAATATAAGATGCTGGCCAGTTGGTTTAACCAGAGCCATAAAACAAACAAAAAAAAATGGATCTCATATACTACATAACTTTTTATTTTTTTAATACCCTACGTTTAATAAATAAGCGTGGTAAATCTTTAGTAGTTTTATTTATTGTATGGTCTTCCAACAAGTACAGGTTACAAATTAGGTCAATAAATTAAGTGGCGTCCAACGACGAAGGGAAGGTGTAAGTATTTTTCTTTGGACCACGACCTAGAGCTACTTTTTGCGCTATGTGACAACCTATTCTCCAAGTTAGTAAGGTCACAGAATAAATAGCTATTGTGGTAAGGTTCTCATTGTTACAATACAAAGTGTTGCTGGCTGCGCCCTCTACAAGGTTCATCAAAACTGTCATTAGATCTGGATTTCGCATCCCAAGAAACCCCTTCATACCAAATTTAGTGAAATTCTACTCATATTAAGATAAATACTTGGAAAAAACGTTTTAAAAAATAATAACTGTCACACCCTGTATTTCGGAAACTATCAACTTTGAACTAAGTTGGAGTTAGTTAGGCTATATCGTCATATTTTAGCCTTAAAAGTGTATGCTGGCATTTTAAACGGCTTTTTCTTCAAAACTATAGATAATGTGTAAAAAATTCAAGTTTTTTTGTTTTAAACTGTATTATTAATCCTTATTATAAGATTCATGCTTACACAAATTCTGTAGTAGGTATTCGTATTGCATACATTTAATGCATTGTAGATTTTAATATACATTTAACAGGGTTTTATTACTATTGCTTTAAAAAACACATGAATGGGAAAATGTTTGCTTCTTTACTAACTTAAATAAATACTGTTTTTTTATTATTTTTCTTTAAACACTTTAAGATGAAGTATGATGAAGTTAGCTCACCCTTTATCCTTTTACAAGCATTAGTTTGACTTTTAAAAATTACTGCTTTAAATTCCTAACTCATGATTATGGATAACAGATATTTCCTAGATTGTTTCCTTGACTTGTTTCTCTGAAAATAACAATATCACAATAACAACCGATTTCCAGACTTCCTGTTTTCTTCAAGTTGCGGTGTCTTTCCTAAATATTTTATGTATTAACTTTGCAAAAAAGACAGGAGAATATAGAAAACACATATTTCGTTAGACTCTCATTCGTTAAATAATAAATGATGGCATGGCAACTTTGTAGCTGTAGATTCATTATTATTTCAGGTTAATTATACACAATTGTTGTTAAACTACAAGAAATGACAGGGTCGAAACTATTTATGGAAAAAGTCAATCAAATTGTTTACTTATCTATTAAAGCCCCATTCTCTATCTCGTTTATTTTAATTCATTAACGAATTGGATTCTTTTTAACATAACTTACAAAACCGACTTTTGCAAATTGTCTTGGATCCAAATGGACTAATGTATGTGTTAATAGTAGTTAAAAGATTCTTTAATTCTTCACCATCACTTTACATTATGTGACACACATTTGGCATCTAACCGAAACTAATAATAATCTCAACTAACCTTACCTAACCTCAGCTACTTATGCTCACTCAAATGTGGGAAATCTCTCGAATTGAGATAGGACATGAAAAAATAAGATGACAAGTTTCTATAAAATTCTTTCTTACAGGCCCTCCCTACGGAGATATATGCCCTTGAAGGACGCCGCTTAATATAATTTAATAAAAATTTAAAGTGATGGACACTAGTAAGGATCTCTTGAAACATATTTGGCTTTTTTAGTTTACCAGGGCGGACTAAGCATTACAACTTACTGCTTAAAATTTTAACACCCTGTATAATAATGATTTAAAAAAAGTAAATCTGGATAGCTTGCACCTTAGACTAAAAAAATGTACTCTTGTCTATTACACTGCGTCCATTAATTATGGAATAGGTAAAAAAGTACTCAAATTTTAAATATCCATATCTCCATCAAAATTATATCAATCCACTCAATTTTCAATTTATTAGGTAGGCCGTCCCTTGGACTACTTAGCACAAAGTATTTCACCTTACTTTATGTCTTTTTTATACAGGATGATGGCTAAGATACCAAGCCATGTAAAATGTGCTGATTTTAAAATTAATGTTTGGAAAATACGAAGCAATGGAAATTGAATTTTATTAGTGTACTGGTTACAGCTTTATGTTAGGTACTTACTGTACAAATTACAGCGCAGTGCCGTTCGTGTCAATTAAAAAAAAAATAAAAAAATAAAAAATGGAATAGGTAAAAAAGTACTCGAATTTTAAAATCAGTATCTTCATCAATCCATTCAATTTTCAGTTTATTAGGTAGGCTGTCCCTTGAACTACTTAGAACAATGTGTTTGACCTCACTTTATGTCTTTTTATACAGGATCATGGATAAGATACCAAGCCGTGTAAAATGTGCTGATTTTAAAATTAATGTTTGGAAAATACGAAGCAATGAAAATGGAATTTTATTAGTGTACTGGTTACAGCTTTATGTTAGGTACTTACTGTACAAATTACAGCGCAGTGCCGTTCGTGTTAATTAAAGAAAATTAAAAAATCGTGATATAACACTAACTTAACAATAGTAATAACAATTTAAAGAAACAACTTAATTATAAGAATAAAAATTAATAACGCGTATTTCCTCCACGGGCATTAATGACAGCTTGACAACGATTTGGCACACTGAGAATCAGATTTCTTATAAAAACCTGATCCATATTCTTTGTAGCGTCAATCTCAGCTGAGCCAAAGTTTCTGGTGGGTTAGCTTCTGCACGAACCTCTCTACCCATTCGATCCCATAAATGCTCTATAGGGTTAAGATCTGGGCTTCGAGCTTTCCAATTCATTACGGTAATTCCCGTTTCTGCTAGATATTTCGTTACTATTCTCGCCGTATGTGGACGTGCGTTATCTTGCATAAAAATGAAGTTTTCTCCAATAAAGGGAGCAAAAGGCACAACATGCTCCTGAAGAATTTCCGTAATGTACCTGTCATTAGTTAATCGCTCTACAAATACCAATTCCGTTTTTGCCTCTAGAGATATACTTCCCCAAACCATAATTGATCCACCGCCATAACTAACCCGCTCTTGCACTGAGCATAGCGATCACCAGGTCTTCGAAACACTTTTAAACGTCTATCATTGCTGTATAGACAAAAACGGGATTCGTTACTAAATAAAACATTAGCCCATTCATTTTCACCACATGTCAAATGCTCTTGAGCAAACTGCAATCGTTTACGTCTATGGTTCGGTTCCAGCTTTGGTCCTATCGCTGCTTCGTACGGTTTCAGTTGGACCTCTTTTAAGCGATTAAGTATTGTTTGCTTACATAGTCGAACATTGTCAACGTTTGACAACCGTGCTTGTAGCTTGGTACTTGTTGTAAATCGCTCCCGAACACATTGCATTGTTAAAAACCGATCCTGATTAGCAGTTGTTTTCCTTGGTCGGCCTTGCCCTGCTCTTCTTTGATTCGATTCATATTCTCGATACCGTTTTAAAATTTTTGAAATAGCCCCTTGCGTTTTATTCATGATTCTGGCAATATCAGACTGAGACCGGTCCTGCTCAAACAGTCCTCTTGCATAGGAACATTCTTCTGGAGATATGAATCGGATATTGGCATTCATTTAAAAAAAGAAACTAAACAAAAGGCCTTGTCAAGAACTGCCAACAAATTTATAATCTTGATAAATTGACAAGGGCAATTGGTTGACTAGCAACGTAAATCCAAATAGAAGTAAAACGTTTTCAGTCAATATCATTTGCAATATACAGATTTTTTAATTTACACGAACGGCACTGCACTGTAATTTGTACAGTAAGTACCTAACATAAAGTTATAACCAGTACACTAATAAAATTCCATTTTCATTGCTTCGTATTTTCCAAACATTAATTTTAAAATCAGCACATTTTACACGGCTTGGTATCTTATCCATGATCCTGTATAAAAAACACATAAAGTGAGGTCAAACACATTGTTCTAAGTAGTTCAAGGGACAGCCTACCTAATAAACTAAAAATTGAATGGATTGATGAAGATATTGATTTTAAAATTCGAGTACTTTTTTACCTATTCCATTTTTTATTTTTTTATTTTTTTTTAATTGACACGAACGGCACTGCGCTGTAATTTGTACAGTAAGTACCTAACATAAAGCTGTAACCAGTACACTAATAAAATTCAATTTCCATTGCTTCGTATTTTCCAAACATTAATTTTAAAATCAGCACATTTTACATGGCTTGGTATCTTAGCCATCATCCTGTATAAAAAAGACATAAAGTAAGGTGAAATACTTTGTGCTAAGTAGTCCAAGGGACAGCCTACCTAATAAATTGAAAATTGAGTGGATTGATATAATTTTGATGGAGATATGGATGTTTAAAATTTGAGTACTTTTTTACCTATTCCATAATTAATGGACGCAGTGTATAAAATGAACCGTTTTCGAGAAAAATATTAATAAACGAATTCATGGTTTATTTTTATTAAAAATGACCATGATTTCTATTTTGTTTCTCGACAACAAAGTGTGATACGAAAGTCATTCAAACAACAGAAAAGTTTCATTTTAAGTTGTTTAATCCGAAAATATACAAAAATTAAAAAAAAACGCAGTGATGTAATAGGAGGCACCTTAACGAAATTATTGAAAAACTTCATAAGAGGGTTCAACATGGGTTCCGTCAAGTCAGGTCCACTCGCCGACACGCCAAATTGAGGACTAATGTACCCTCCACAATAACCCAGCCTTGGTCCTTATCACATCACAGTAAAACGTGATTCTCTGTAGTAATATATTAAGGGATAGGGAAATTATCGAAAATCATTCCGAATATTTTTTGCCGTGGAAATCGCTCGAGGGCTTGCCCGAGAGCGATTTCCTAATGGCAAAAAATCTGAGAATGATTTTCTGATTATTTCCCAATCCCGAAATATATTTTGAAGATTATTTACCAAATAAAAAACTAACGATTTCTGACGGGTGAGATTTTCACTTTTGACAAGGGTGATTTTCACCGGAGAGCGGGAGATTATCGCTGGATTTCTGACGGGTGAGATTTTCACTTTTGACAAGGGTGATTTTCACCGGAGAGCGGGAGATTATCGCTGAATAATCAGGTGAAAATCAACCCGCTTTTATATTGGATGAGGTAAATAATCTGTAGAAGTTCCTCCCTAATGCCAACCGGAATGGAATATACCAAGTTTTTCAGGTGTCCCCACAGATAAAAATCCAGCGGCGTTAGGTCGGGAGATCGAGGAGGCCAGGCAATAGGTCCTCCTCTACCTATCCAACGGTTTGGATAGACGATATGCAGGTGCTCCCGCACACCAACGCTAAAATGAGGGGATCGTGCATGAATTACATGTTTCGTCGAGTTTCAAGAGGTAAGTGGTCTATTAAATCCTGAAAAGCGCTGATGTTGATGATGCAAAACAATAGTGGCATGATTATTTTCATCAGCCCATACATGTGTGTTGTGTATATTTATGATACCATTTTTGGTAAATCTTGCTTCATCCGTGAAGAGAATAATGCTAATAAAGTTTACATTATTTCGTTGCTGATCCAATAGCCAGTTTGAAACCTACATTCTACGAGGAAAATCCTCCAGGAATCAGTTCATGCACTTTTTGCAAACGATATGGATATAACAGCTGTTCTTGAAGAACTTCATGTATTATTGTTTTCGATGTATTAAACTGTGCTGATAATTTTCGAGTGAAGTGTCATCTACAGCATTTAAAACATTTTCCACTAATTGCGGCGTACGTACGGTTCTTTTCAGACCAGCATCAGCACTATTTTTTCCAAACTTTCCTAAAATTATGAAGAAAGTCCATAATATGTATTACCTTATATTAACTGGAATCGCCCACCATTCTTCCTTAGACGTTTGTCATTGAAATGTCTTCTGGTTTGGCATAGTACGATTAGGAAATCTCTTGTGATAAAACCTTCTAGTTTCTGAAGCATTGCAAGATGCAATACCATACATCAGATGCATATCTGCATACTCAATAAATGTGTATTCTATAGTTCCAACTAATTCACAAGTAAATTCACGACGAAATCCGAAAATCAGTAAATTAATATCGAAGTAAAAGATCAATGTGTCAGCGATGTGAAAGATGACAAGTTCTAAAATACAGGATATTTTATTTATTTCGCACCATAGTAACGTTTGCAACAACAATACGTTTTTTTGGTGCAAATAAATAAATAAGAACGAACATAGTTCTTCCACAACTATTCGTTTATTATTCTTTTTCTCGAAAACTGTTAATTTTATCGACAATAAACAAGAGTACCTTTTTTTTAGTTTAAGGTGCAAGCTACCCAAATTAATTTTTTTTTAGTCTTTATCGTACAGGGTGTTAAAAATTTAAGGATTAAGTTGTAAAGCTTAGTCCGCCCTTGGTAAATTAAGAAAGCTAAATATGTTTCAAGGACACTATTTTAAGAGGTCCTTACT
The DNA here is from genome assembly GCA_963920685.1 of Polydrusus tereticollis. Taxonomy (NCBI): domain Eukaryota; kingdom Metazoa; phylum Arthropoda; class Insecta; order Coleoptera; family Curculionidae; genus Polydrusus; species Polydrusus tereticollis. The sequence goes on along the minus strand of OY987328.1, from coordinate 30,775,274 downwards.
AGTGTCCATCACATTAATTTTTTTTTAAATTATACAAGTACTTTGAAAGTTATTCAAGAAAAACCGATTTCCAGCAGCGTCCTTCAGGGGCACATACGTCCGTAGGGAGGGCCTGCAAGAAAAAAAGTTATAGAAACTTGTCATCTTATTTTTTCATGTTCTATCTGAAGAGATTTCCCACATTTCCCTGACACCCTGTATATAGGCGATATCATTTTATTGCAATAATTACATTGTAATAAAACTCCACGGGAAGTCAATAAAAAAAAATTGAAAAATGGTAATGGACTCTTAAGCGTCATCCTCAGACTACTTACATTGTGGAATAAGTGACACGAAGTTATTTAAAGAACATTACTTTATGAAAGATAATGACAAAAAAACATGCGGTGGCTTGAAGCGTGGAAAATCCAGTTGCATTGTATTTCCAGCGGCCGAACACACATCGTGACATGACGGACGCCGCTTCCTTATCTAAAACGCATCAACTTTACAGTTCGTAGCGGACAAAACGGCTCAGAGCGGAACTTTATAAGAATTTGTTTTTGCTAGGAGTTTATAAGCAGTTTTGCTTTGCTTCCTCGGTTCGTTTTGCGATAAAAGAGTGATCACGAGGTGAATGAAAAAATAAAGACGCAACAGCTCAAATATCTACTAAATAACATACTTTTTATCGCAAATACTTGCAGGCGTATGCTGTTGGATAAACGTAATATAAATAATTATTTGGAAGATTGGGGTATATTGAGGGGTATATCCCATCTGCTAGATACTTTTCAAGGTAGGAAACTATATTTAAATATTTTAGTTACGCATGAAACGAGTTAAAAAAATAAGATAAGAGGCAAAGAAAAGATACTTGTAATTCGTAATTTGAAATTTTAAGCACAAAATCTTTTTAGAAAAATGTAGCCAGGTATTTATAAATCATATACCTAGGTGTATTTTTTTAAATAATAATAATAATAATAATAATATATTGTCTTTATTGAGAACGTAAAATCAAAAGCAAGAAAAGAAAATTACAATTCCCAAAAGGCGAAGTCTAGCTAACGGAATTGTGTTACAAATAAGACAGTTTTTCTCAATTTTCACCATATTTCAATATCTATCAAACCTTCTAACGTAAAGATATAATATAATTAATATAATACTAATAATTATTGTAGGTACCTAATATTTGCAACATTTGCCTTTATTTAATTTTTTTTCCGAGTTATTAACTTCTCTAGATTGTTTTATTGACGTATATTTTAACGGGGACAACAACTAATGGTGAGTTTACACAGCAAAATAACATGACATAAAAATAAAATAAGAGTTGAATCTACAGGTCTGCCATAAGACTTTTATAGAACCAAATAACATAACATAAAAATAAGAAATAAAATAAGAGATGGTTATCTTTTAACTTTTAATATATTTTCATGTAAGAATCGTTGTGCGCGTGCGTGTAATGTGTCATAATCTTTATTTTCGGTAAAAATGTGTTTTTTCTGTTGGTTTGCCTTATTATTTGAACACCGTAAACAATTTGATAAGGTTTGTGATTATGATGGTATAGGTACTGATTAAACCATATTCAATAGCAATAGGGGATTTGATCTGCTTATTTCTTATCTTTATGTGACGTCTGTATAAACACGTACTTGGATAAAATAAGAACTGATTTAAATTAACTTTCTGATCTATTTAAAATTAAAAAAAGATATTTAAACCAAATAAAATTATACTTGATCCAAATAAATATAAAAGACAAGTTAAACAATTATGTACTTGAATAAAAAAACAACGACTTTAGTGGAAATTACCGGTTTATTTAAATCCAATCACGTAAATTGTTTAATTAAATAACGTTGTTGTTACGGCAAATACATGTAAAACAAATATATACTTAGAGGAAAGGGGAAAGAAAGTGAAAAAGTCTTTCTCCACTTATTTATTATATTAACTACTAATATATTATATAAATTAGTGGAGAAAGACTTTTTGGCTTTCTTTCCCCTTTCCCCTATATTTCAACTCCACTTCGAGAATCGACTATTTCTTTAAATTAAATATTTACTTGATGAAATATGTATAAATATCAATCAAATAAACATTTTGTTAACTTACCTTTTAACTAGCTTAGCTTATTTAAGTTAGGTTAGTATTAAGGAAATAAATATTTGCTTGAACTTTGTATTCAGTGATTAATTCCAAATAAAAAGTCATCATCATCATCATCATCAATCAACCATTCTCTCGTGTCCACTGCTGGACATAGGTCTCCCTCATCCTTCTCCATGTGTCCCGATCCTGCGCCACCTGCATCCAGTTCCCTTGGCAGCGCTTTAAATCATCGGCCCATCTTGTTGGTGGTCGGCCTCTGTTTATGCGTCCTGTCTTGGTCTCCACTCCAGTATTCGCCTTGTCCACCTATTATCCGATAATCTAGCGACGTGACCTGCCCAGTTCCACTTCAAAGTCGTTATTCTCTCTATTGCATCTAGTACCCCTGTTCGTCGGCGTATTTCCTGATTTGTGATTTTATCTCTGAGGGAAATGCCCAACATCACTCGTTCCATTGCCCTTTGTGCCACACAGATTTTATGCACTGTTCTCTTTGTCAGTGTTAATGTTTCCGCTCCGTAGGTCAACACTGGCAATACACACTGGTTAAAAGTCTTTCTTTTGAGGCATACTGGAAGAGATGATTTGAAAACATAATTTAGCTTGCCGAATGCTACCCATGCTAGTCTTAGACGGCGGTCAAGTTCAATAGTTTGGTTGTCTCTTCCTATGCAGATCTCGTGTCCCAGATATTTGTATGAATTTGTCTGGTTGATGGCTTCTCCAGCAATAGAGATGTTCTCACTGGGCACGAGATTAGTCATTATTTGGGTTTTCGACATGTTTATCTTTAGTCCGACTTCCAAGGAGGAAAGATACAGCCTATTCAATAGTTCCCTGGCTTCGTCCAAACGGTCACACACTAGGACAATGTCGTCTGCAAATCGTAAATGTCCAAGCCTCTCTCCATTTACATTTACACCCTTTTCGTTCAGATTTGTCTTCTTGCATATATGTTCTAGGAGAGTAATAAACAATTTGGGCGATATGGTGTCTCCCTGTCGCACCCCCCGCTGTATAGGAAATTTACATCTCCCAGTCTAACACTTGCTGTAGCGTTCTGATATATGTGTTTGATCATGTTTTTGTACCTGTGGTTAATTCTGCATTCTGTTAAAGCTTCTAACATTTTATGTTGGTTGATTGTGTCAAACGCCTTCTCATAATCCACAAATATCAATACCAAGGGTTTATTGTATTCAGTACATTTTTCTATTAGGTTTTTTAACACCAGTAGATGATCGTTTGTACCATATCCAGCTCTGAACCCTGCCTGTTCCCGTGATTGGTAAGATTCCAACTTATTCTCCAGTCTATTCGCGATAATCCTTGTGAAGAGCTTGTAGATGTGTGAAAGCAGGCTCATGGGGCGGTAATTCCTAAGGTCCTCGATATCTCCTTTTTTATGTAGCAAAACAATTTCCGCATTGTTCCACTGGGTGGGTGTTATTGCTTCACTCAAACATTTATTAAAGAGCCTAGCTAAGGCCTTCAGAAGTCCGCTCCCAGCCAGTTTTATTGCCTCGGTCGCTATACCATCTTCACCTGGAGATTTGTTGTTTTTCATAGCTTGAAGCGCTTTTCTTACTTCGTTCGGTGTTATGTCCGGCATCTCTTCAGATCCTTGGTTTGTCACTTTTAGCAAGGGTCGGTATTCAACATGTTGTACTTGTTCTCCATACAGTTCGCGGTAAAAAGCTTCGACAACCTCCAAGATTTTTTCTCGGTCATTGATAGTTTGTCCCTGTTTGTTCTTTAACTTATGGATGTTCTTTCTTCCAGCCGACATATTTTGTCTCAAAACCTTTAAGCTTTTGTTCTCTTCAATCACCCTTGATATCTCCCTTGCATTGTACTGTCTCACATCATGTCTAATTCCCCTGTGTATTTCCTTATTTAAGCTTTTCAGTGCTGTAAAATTGGAATCATATTTATCTCTCAGGTTTCTTCTTTCACCTAAAAGGTTCTTTGTGCTTTGGCTTAGTTTATCGTTGTTTTTCTTGACGTTGGGACAACATTCCTTTTCAGCTTCTCTTAGAATTTCAACTATGTTGTTGTTCATTTGTTCTATATTCATTTCTTCCGGGTTCGTGTGATTACTCAAGTTTTTGTTTATTACTTCCTTGTATAGAAAGGTGTTCTCTATTTTTTTTTTATTTGTATCAAATCAGATAGTACTAATTGAGGGAAATAATCCCTTGGTATTTTTAATGAGTCAATGGAAATTTTTTTTAACTTAAATAATTAATTTTATCAGTGCAGTTATTTCTAAAAAAGTTATTGTTGAAGAACCGGATATAGTCATGCCGGGACACTCGATTCCCTTGGCTTCATCAATTCATTTATTTGGCATCAATTTGGAAAGTCATATATCTCGGCATAGTCACGTTGCGGCCATTGCTAAGGCAGCCTCGCAGAAACTTGGAATACTTTTCCGAGCTAAGAACCTCTATACACCCCAACACTTTTGATGCTCTATAAAGCCCAAATTCGACCATCGCTGGAGTACTTTTAGCATATTTGTGGCTCTGTTTCTAAACATACCCTTAGATTGCTGGATTCCATTTAAAGAAGAGCTATTCCCACGAACGACACGGTTTAAAAATGCTTTCATCTGGAGAACGACCTCCCTGAGGCCGTGTTCCTCAACGAGTATAATCTCCAAAGATTCAAGACCAACGTGAATCATTTCCTGTTCACACGCACCGCTCGCTGACATTAAGGATTAATCCTGCAATGACGTGCCTTTTCACAAAAAAAACCATGATAACAGAGAAATATATAAGAAGTTATATACAATTTGGTCCGATTAAATGTGCAACAAATGGTAATATTTTTAATTATTGGCAGAACCGAAATTTTGTAGCGTAAAAAAATCATATACGGCAGGTAATTTAATATTGAAAAAAAGAACTTTTTTAATAGAAAACTATGGCTTTGTATTTCTTTTACTTCTAAACCACTTTTCGGTCTAACGTGTATTTTTAAAAATAAACGTATTTTACTCTTGAACGATTTTTTGGCATACCTTGTATGCTGTTTGACTTGAAGTCATTCTAAGTGCACCTGATATGGTTATCGGATATGCACTAACTTTTTGCCTGTATTTATATTTCGGTTGTGCTACCTACTAATAAAAAAATTTACAATTTATTACCACAATGTACTACATACACTCTTTTCAAAACAATTTCCGTTGCACGTCATACCCTTCGAGTGACGTCAGGTATCGGCAGTGTTGCCAGCTTGTAACTAAAATAACCGAGTGAGGGAATTACACTATTCTTTTTTCATAAAGAGATAAATTTACAAAAATAAACACAAATTTATTTACTTTATTTTTAAAATCTTCCAGGATGACAATATATATCTAAATTGTTGTGGAATAGTCATGTAATTTTATTGTTACTTTTTTTTATATATGCTTTGGCTATTAATCTGTTTTATTGTTCCGTATTTTTATAAAAGTAGGCGAAGCAAAAATATACCTAAAATTACACGTAGGTAGTCCTTATTTAAAAACTATAATTTTTTTAGTTTTTGGGTTTTAACATTAAGAATAATAAAAATAATAATACAAAGATGGACCATCAATCATCATCCAAATCACTTGAATCACTCGTTTTATTTACTTCAATAATAATGGGTTGAATGTTCAGTCTAATACATGTTCTCTTTCATACCATTTTAATATCTCGCTTTCTGTGTGCCGAATTGAATTTTTCCAAACATCAGGAGAAGCAGTACGCAATGATTCTTTCCACATATTCATACAGTCAGTTTCTGTACTGCCATCTTGACCAATATGTCTATTATAATAGTTTTTGGTAATCCCCCAAAAATGTTCAATCGGACTGAACATACAGATGACCTTGCTAAATTTTTCAATAATTGGTTATCGAACCATTGTAAAAAATTTTGCTAATTCATTTCTCCATTGTAGTCACTCAGCTTAGTTTTAGAAGAGAAAACTGCCTCTGCGCACTCAACAAAACCATCTTCACTACCAGCACAAAGTATTATGTACCTAGAAAAATATGTTTTGCCTAGGTAAATTTCCTATAGTTTATGTATTAGTTTACTGCATAGTACCTTTTACCATCAACTTTAGTAGATCTAACATTCTTTTATTTTCGTCTTGCCAAGATCGACCAATGCTGCCATTCTGAAAAATCCATGTTTCATCCAAGAAAACGAAGTGGATTACAAGGATGCTTCTTTTTTTTCATGTATTCTCTCAAAAATACCAGTCGTTTGTAGGCTACATGGGAAAGTTCCATAAGCCCTCGCCTCGGCACATATTTTTTCCATTCGGAGCCTATTTCCTTTAAGAGGCTTCTTAAAGAGTTCAACCATCAAACAGTTGTCTGTGTTTTAATTTCTTACTTAAAGTTGTCAAAGTTACATGTTGTTTTAAAAAAAGTTACAGCGTAAGCAGAACCAATGTAAAATATTATAGTTTTTGAATAATCAACTTAAGAATGAGAATTGCAGCACGTGGCTACATCTCGTGGCAACCACACGTATCAACCCAACCAGGACAGCGAGAATCCATATAGGTTCAAACGCTGGCAAGGCGGCCCATTGCGGGCAAACTACGTTGGGTGTCGCTGGAAGCCAGTTCAGCCTACCGAAAGCATGTAAATTAAAAAACACAAACTTAAAATAAGTTCGTGTATAGAGTTGTCCCTTATCCTTTCCGTCAGACCCAATCCTTGGACGCGTTTCGCCGTTTACGGCTCCTCAGCAAGGCTCCGGGTCTGACGGAAAGGTAAGGGACCTCAAAGTGATTTAACACAGAAATGCAAGTTTAAGAATGAGAATTGCAGCACGTGGCTACATCCCGTGGCAACCACACGTATCAACCCAACCAGGACAGCGAGAATCCATATAGGTTCAAACGCTGGCAAGGCGGCCCATTGCGGGCAAACTACGTTGGGTATCGCTGGAAGCCAGTGTATCGGTTCACCCTACCGAAAGCATGTAAATTAAAAAACACAAACTTATCTTTATCCTTTCCGTCAGACCCAACCCTAAATAAACTTGCATTTCTGTGTTAAATCACTTTGAGGTCCCTTACCTTTCCGTCAGACCCGGAGCCTTGCTGAGGAGCCGTAAACGGCGAAACGCGTCCAAGGATTGGGTCTGACGGAAAGGATAAGGGACAACTCTATACACGAACTTATTTTAAGTTTGTGTTTTTTAATTTACATGCTTTCGGTAGGCTGAACCGATACACTGGCTTCCAGCGACACCCAACGTAGTTTGCCCGCAATGGGCCGCCTTGCCAGCGTTTGAACCTATATGGATTTTTTGCTGTCCTGGTTGGGTTGATACGTGTGGTTGCCACGAGATGTAGCCACGTGCTGCAATTCTCATTCTTAAACTTGCATTTCTGTGTTAAATCACTTTGAGGTCCCTTACCTTTCCGTCAGATCCGGAGCCTTGCTGAGGAGCCGTAAATGGCGAAACGCGTCCAAGGATTGGACTGACGGAAAGGATAAGGGACAACTCTATACACGAACTTATTTTAAGTTTGTGTTTTTTAATAATACAACTTAGTTGTTTCGTACATTCCATAAATAGTGTCACGGATGGAACTTATGTCTAATCTTAACACATTTACAACTCTCTTTGAATGAGAACGTTTCTTCTTAGGTGATTCTAATAATTTAGTTCCTTAACTGTTGTTAAAACTGTGCTTACAGTGGAGTTACTTAAATTTAAGGCAGCTGCTACACGCTAAAGATAAGTAAAGTAGAAATGGAATATATAGACCTTAGCATGCTCTTTAAAGTTACTTCTCTAAATGCTGTTAAGGGTAACAATGGGCCATTGTTGCTAAGTTTTTCCTGAATAGCTTATTAGGGAAGCTATTAGCTCTTTGCACTGGCTATTTAAATGCTTCTGCATTTTTCAGAAATAGTCAACCACGTAATCGACAGAGATATGTATGTGCACTTTTGTTGTTCTTAAAAGTACAGTTTTTTAATGCTATTTATGCATGCATTATTTATTATTTTTTTATGCTAGGTTAGTATTTCACGAAACGTAAAGAAAACGTCAAAACAGGCCAACCTACGAGTTAACGCCACCGCACCGTTGACAGTTCTGTTGCCAACTGTCGGCCAATAAAATTAAAATTATATTTATTTTTAAAAGTTTAATAAAATTAAAGAAGAATACTTTAAGTTTGTACTACATTCAATATCGTATCAAGTTTCAATATTTTTTGGCAAAATTTAATTATATCATGTTTTCTTACGGATTTAAAATTATCAGCTGATTGATGACGTGCATCGGAAATTATTTTGCAAGAAGTATAACTTTTTGTATATTTCTGCGTAGATTACAATCACAAATTAGGATTCCAATCATTACACTATTGCCTGCGAGCCGTGTTAGTACAAACTTTGCACTTAGCCTAGGTATGTTATGTGTTGATATATGATTTTTTTTCTTAGATTTAACAAAAATTACAAGAGTTTCCTTAAAAAATTGGAACTTTTTAAACAAAGCAGATATCAGGTTAGTTAGACTCCAGGGCCCAAAGTATCATATTTGATTATACCGGTATAATAACAAACTTTTAACTTTAAACTTTTTTTTAAACTGTACAATTCTTTATGCATGCATCCCTAACGAAAATTTCATTAAAAATATTACAGAATTAGCAGAGATATTTATAATCAAACTTGATTTAAAATTTTCTTATCCGTTTTTTTTGCTGTTGAGTGCATTATTTCTATGAAAGGTCATTAATGTATTAATATTAATCTAAATTTTAAACTAAATATGTAATTATTGGTTTCTTGGAATGGCTATTCAAAACGTAACTTCCCCCGTTTTTAATACATTTTTGGATTTGATTTTCACATTTATTGTAGCAATTTTTAATTTGTGCAGAGGACTTTCCTGTTTCTAAATGACTTCTTAGTATCTGCAAGGAAACTAGATAAGCACGACTAGCTGCACTAGCATCCATGTCTTTAGAAGTTACTTTTTTTATTGCTTCCTGTAACGCTTCGTTGCCATGCCCTTGTACTCTTTGTCGCGTATATTTTACCACAAACATTATAAAACAAAATACCACCGTTAACTAGAAATTATATGGGGCGGTTGACCCCATATCATTCTGGGGCGTTTTTTACCAAGAAAGAGTGGTACTTAGGTACGGATCAATTGGTGATAGCTACGAACACGACAAGTTCGCATTTTGTAGGTTACGAATCCATGTTCACGAAAATTGGATTTCTACCATATACTTACCGAAAATTTTCAGTAATTTGAGCTTAGTACAATTCTTAACAAAACCTTTCTTGTCGCAGATATTGTGGCAATTTAATTTTGTCACTATTAAGTTATTAGAACTGGCTTGTTAATAGTAACTTATATCACATGTTTGATTTGAATTTTAGCTTTAAAACTTGTGAAAGGTTCAATGTTTTGTTTTCTGTATGGATTTACATACCTACTTTATCTTGGTTTCCCACCTAAGGTTAATGGCCTTCCTTTCGGTGTCTTCGGCCAAGCGGGATTACATTTTGCCCATATCCTTTAATCACCCTATTTTCCTTGCATCAACTACCCTATCATTTCATCCATATACAACCGTATTTTCATGGAAATTTCTTTGCTTTGATTTTCATTTATAACTGTCAAATTTAAAGGTTAACTCTCTTCTTTTCTCCGAGAATACTAATGGCCTATAATATTAAGCAACCGAATTCGAACGTGAGCGTTTGTCGAATGTTGAAGATATTGGGACTATTGTTTATTTGAGAAAAATAAATATAGTGATGTTACATTGATTATTCAACAATAACTAAAGTTAGGTACATCTGTTTTATTTCACTTAGTTTAAATACCTGCAACCCAGTAGTCAGGACCCATTAGATTTATTTCAATATCCACCGCTAGTATGTGAACAGGTCTATTTCTCCTTTTTCCATTTCGGTTCAGGCAGTAGTTCTGTCCGAGAACCCATGGGAGTGGTTCGCTGAAATTTGCCTTATTTTCTTTTGAGGTTCCCGCCTTTTTGTGACATTGTTGACAGGCGACACTTTTTGATCTTACTTCATCACTTAACTTTTGGCAGCCGGAAAAAGCAGGAGGCCTCTCCTAATCCACAACTATTTTGGTAATCGGCAAAGGATTTAGGATTGTGAGGGCTTATTGTCTGTCGTTCTTAAGTTTACTTTGTTGCTGTGGCAATATTTTGATTTGCTGGTTGCTGGGCGGCAGAAAAACCACTTCAGCGGGATTTTTTTTACTGCATACTTTGCTGCTAAAAGTCAAGTCCCGTCAACTTTGTCCTAAAGTGCCTTTTGGGGCTTTATTTTAGTCAAGTCCGCTCAATAAGACCTAGAGGGGCCGAATATTTAGGAGCACCCCAATATCAGTGCTGAACCCCCCATAAAAACCTTAAGGCCCTAGAAGCTCCAACTGTGGCTCCAACTAGGGTCTTTCTTCCGTCATCATTATACGAAGTCAATCAACGTCTTCTTTCGTCCCCCTGACAGTTCTCTCGTCAAGATCTGTCCTTCATCTTTCGTCTTCCGTCACCTTTTATGAAGTCTTCATATTTATAGAAAGTTATCAGCCGTCAGATAAGTTTAAAAATAAATACTAACCCCCTTTAATTTTTTTAATAATAAAAGCAGCAATAGTTTTGAATACCTGTTTTATTTATACAGCTTCCCTCTCTTTGTTTAACTTGTGTTTGCGTGGTGTCAGGTAGCACGGTCAGAGCTAGCTCCACGACCATCTTGGAGGTTTCCAGCTTTTCCTGTGGCAACCCCCTCCCGTGAGCTAGGGCAATTGGCACGCGTGCTCCACAGCTAGTGCTGCCCGTATTCTCTGGCCACCGCTTTAATTAGTTTCCTTATTGAGCAATAATTTAATTTTCCTTTTTTCATTTCAGAACTACAATTTTGCTTATTCAGCGGTGCTCATCACAACAGCGCTGAAAAGTACCACCTTTTTTTTTAAATAATTGTTTTTTTAAATTTTTTTTACTCTTATTTAGGAAACAAAAAACAGCTGAAGTTCGCGTTCCAATATTACTATATAACCAATTTAAGTGATTAAAAACACATACATATCTTATCTCTTTTATATATAACAGGTGTGCATATGACCTTTTGACGCTATGAAAGATTCAAAAAATATATATGACTAAACTTATAAAGTAGACACGGAAAAAAATCAAAATTATCCTATTTTTTTTTTATTTGACACAGTAAAAATTTGCCAATATATATTTGCTTCATAAGCGGGGAAACCCTAAATCGTCACATTTGAATTTACATTTCACGTTTCACTTTGTTCTGGGACACAAACATATTTTACATCTCAACGTGCATAAGAAAACACATCTTATATATTATATTTAAAATTTAATGTTTATGTAATACGGTAAGGAAGGAACCCATTGTGTAAAGAAAGTTTCGGATACCATAAAATTGCATTTCATATTTTAAAATACTTCTTACCCCCCTATGGATAATGATCTCTCAAACATTTTCCTAATTGCTATAATTTTACTACGTATACAGGGTGATTCACGGTGAATGGAACATTAAACGTTTTTGTGAAGCCCATCAACGGACTGGACCGTCCAAAAATTTAAGTTTTTGCATAAACCGCACTGAGAAAATTCATGCTATTAGATTTTCGAATAAAATTAACTTTAATAGCAGTAATACGATATGTCAATACACACTATTAGTTGACCTAATTGCTGCTAAAGATCTCGTCTAATAGAGCGTTATGCAGATAATTTTGCTGTCATTATCATAATTTATACTGTAACTATTAGATACTTTAATAGGAATAATATGCTATCACAATAGAAATTCTATATCCCTATAACTATACCTTATTGTAGGTATTAGAAAAAATATTAATAAAATAATATATAATGCCCATTAGATTGCTGTATAACTCTTATCTAAATTCGGAATAGCCAGAGAGCCGTTTGATTCTTTGAAACCTCCGACCATTGCCGAAAGCGTATGTTTCTCTTCGACCTACCCCGAGAAGCAGGTACTCAAGACGATTTGACGCGATTCAATGCAGTCCGCAGCGATTCTTAGCACCATTTAAATTTCGCTAATCGCGAATCTAGTGTGTGGTTAAAGCTTGTATGTTATATCTTGTTATCATAGGAAGAATCCTCAAAAAATAGCAGGTAGGTATTACAACATTTATTCTGTTACGTAGAATTAATGTATCATATTTTCGCTATACCTAATAATCATCATAACTAATAATTGGGATATTCCTTGCCTTTCCTTTACCGGTATGCCGCCATGTTTAACCTTTAAACAGTTGTAACCGAAGCGATGCCCAAAAATTTTAAAATGAAATTAATTATCTGTGGGATTGGTTACCTATAATATATCATTTAAAGAAAACATTTGCTGATTATTTTTTGTGAGATTATCTATGGAGTTACTAAACTTCTATTTCCGTTCCTTTAAATTGGGAAATACTTTTCTGTAAATTTTTAAGAGGCCCTTAAAAAAAATGTTTTGATTTCTGAAATTTCCTGCAAGCAAAGGAATATTTATTTATTTACGTATTCATTTACCTACTTTTATAGGAATCCCATATTGGCAGAGTATAAGTTTAAACTGATAGAATGGGGTTTGGAGGCATTCATTGAAAAATTTGAAGGTAAGAAATACTTTGTAATCAAGTGAGAGAGTTCACGTTCACGACACAAAACCCAGCCTAGACAGAATTTATATTTTTAGTTGCCTATAAACATTGAAGTGCATTGGCAGACCTTAAGAAATCGTGGCCTAAGACGACATAAAAGGTGCCTCAATAAATACTACCTTAAAATTGATCAAGATTATAAACAAAAGTGTTATTTTTTCACCAGCTTTGTCACTTATATGTCAAAGTAACACTCGGCAAACTATGAAATTCATATACAGAACTTATAATTTTGATCAATTTCATCCTGGTATTCCGTTGACTGCTTTGTCATAAGCGTCTAATACGCCATCCATCGTGAAACTACTATTGTTTTGTTTGAAATATTTTATGTTAAGTTATATATTTTGGTTAAAGCTTGTGTTCTCTTTTTTTTTCTTTGATTTCTTTTACTACGTTGTTAACATAATAAATAGGTTTTAACTTTAAGAAGTGTTTTTTTTTACCTTAAACAACGACAATAAAATATTAAGGCAATGAAAAAAGCAAATAAGGGCAATAAGAAAAGCAAATAGGGACTATAAAGTGCATTAATAAGGGCAATAAGAAAAGCAAATAAGGACAATAAAGTACATTAATAAGGGCAATCCAGTATAATAATAAAGACTATAAGAAACTTGTATGGTGGTTATTCTTTTTATGAATACTCACAATAAAAATATTGTATAGCCGCAATTAGAAATCTGTATAAAGGTATTGGGACACTTGTGTTATGGCTAGTTGTTTACAATATAGCCGTTATTAGAAGTCTGCATAAAGGCAACAAAACACTTTTATAATGTCTATTTTTCTAATTTTGTCTCGAAAAATAGATATTTCGAACGCGCTAGCGAGTTCGAAATATATCCATTCCGAACTCCGAATTTTATTTTTTAAAAGTTGGCATTGGTTATATTTAAATGTTTTATTCTGTTGACGTCTGACGTTTCCTGTTATTGTTATCCATGAGAAAAGAAAGTTTTCGGGATTTCTCTGGTAAAAGTTGATTTATCGTTTTATTAGCAATATCCCTTAACTCAGGGGGAGTTAAACTTAGATTATCATGCTCCATATTTTTTTAATTATAATTATGAACAACTCTATGAAATATTAAATCACAAATTTCGTGACAATGACACAAAGAAAATATTATTTATTGTCAAGGCTACTATGATAAAAAGAAATTTAGAGTATTACCAACATAGAATTTAGACACACAAATTTACAAAATTTGAAGGGTTGATTTTCTTTTTAAATATGTATTTTCTTATTGAAAAAAATACAAAATAGAAAAAATAGTATAAAGTACGTGTTTTATAAAGCAGTTAGAGCACTTGTCCCGTTAAAAAATTCGCCGCAAGCGGCTCGTTTTTTAACATGGACGCGTGCTATAAGATGATGCTTTATAAAACATGTACTTTAATATACTATTGTTATTCTTAATACCCTATTCGGAAATCTAATAGCCTTTATTAGACAAATGTATACTGATTAATAAAAAACAATATAAAAAATTCTATTAGAAAATCTGATAGTAGCTATTAGATGGTTTCTATTAGACAGAACTTATAACCACTATTAGACACTTGTATTGGAGCCTATTTTATGCAGAAATCTGAGTAAAGGCTATGCAATTTCTATTAGTGGTTATTAGAAAATTCTCTCAGTGCGATATCACAGAAAATATGGTACGCGGCCGATATGCTGGACCCACTTAAAATATTTTCGACCATGCGGTTAGTTCAGGTTAGTTAGTATGCATGTTGGCCTCCGCGATCACACGTTCTTAATCCATTTGGTTTTTACCTGTGGTTAAAGAAAAAAAACAATTATTCGGAAAACTGAAGAGATTAAGTTGCTACATCGGGTTAACCAAGCATTTCAAGATCCAAAATCAAAATTTTGATCCAAACAAAATTAGATCTGCGACGAGGGCAGTCAACAAGCGCATTTCGTTGCATTTTGTTTGACTTTAATAGCACCAAGAAGCAAGAATAATTAAAACTGCTAACACAATTAAACTACTTAAAACACTGATGACCGTTTACTTCGACACGCTTTAAAATGCTTTTGTTGACTGTACTCGTTGTGGCAGATCTACTTTCATTTGGATCTTGAAATGCTTGGTTAACCCGATGGGCAATTCTTATTTTAAATTTGCTGGTGATTGTACATTCTTTCTTTAAACACACCCCACAGCTAAAAATCTAAGGGACTAGTATCGGGTGATCTCGGAGGCCAATTATTGCGATAAGAATAGCGACTTGACACAGTCATGAATACCTTTTTCAAGGAACTTTTTTAAACACATGCTTATAAGTCAGAAACTTGAACTTGTAGTTAGGTATAGGCATGGTATACGTAAAGTATCTCTTTAATTTCAAAATTAACTTATTTTTAAAATATCTATTTAAAAACATAAAATACAATTACAAAGTGAACACAATAACTAAAACTAAGTAAAAGTAAATGTACAGTGTAAGTAGTTTTTTTGAAAATACGGTGGTTACATCAGGCAACCAGTAGGATTATTGGCCACTTAAATATAGCCTAAAAAACATTTATTGAACAAAATATAAAAATCAAAATGACACAAATCATGTAAACAATTAGCTTTTAGGATGCACTGTGAAATGATTTCTCTTATCATTTAGACCCAGGGCAACTGCACACCTGCGAACTTATAAAAGAAAATGAAATTTTCAGTGGTCTTCTCGAATATATAAACATACACTAACTAGTAAATTACTTACCAGCCATTTTAGTAAAGTTTTACACAATTACCAACAAATGTCATGAGCAACACGTGTACCTCTTGAAAACTGCCCAAGCAATGTATTATAGGTTCAAGTTATATTTTTGTCAAACAGAGGACACCATAAGTATTATATTTACGAGGTGGTTAGATCACATTTTTGAATTAGTGGGTATATGGACCGACCATTGGAACGCAAAGGGTTAACAAATTTCAGCAGCTTCTAAAATCAATAATAATATAACATGTGTTTCATTTGAAAACTCTAATTTTAGACAATTCAAATAATAAAGTCTCCCAAATGGGGCCAAAACTTTACCACGTAAACATCAACATAAAACGTAATGTATAAAAAAATATGAACTTAGAAATCACCTGGTATAGTATGAGCATGTATGATGTATGTAATTGAATAAGTAACAGGAAACTATATCCGCATAGCAACATTATTTGAGTGACGACTTGACATAATATAAAAAGTTTTAAAGTTATAATTCTCTACTTAAGTAGTCTGAAGGCAGTAGAGCCGTGTAATTATCATAAAATAATAATGAATCAAAAGACAATATCGTGGCATTATTTATTTAGCAAGAATAAATTGAAGCCACGAAATATGTTTGTAGTTTTTTCGAGTTTTTTGCGGAAATGTCACATCAAATATTAAATAAATGACACCGCAAGTTGGGAAATAATAAAATACATAAATTCCGTTCTAGTTTGATGTCGTAGATTTTTTTTCTCTAATCTTTGAACTGTAATACAACGTACAGGGTTTTCCGTATATTTTGCCACCCACCTACAGGGACTACTAAAATAGATACAAGAAAATGGTAAATACAAACATTTAATATGTTTTCCCAAATGGTCTGATTTTGTTATCAGGATTTTAAATGTATATACCATGCGAACAAAAATTATTATTATCAAAGTGTGCTTTGCATCTAAGACCGTAGGGGAGAGCGGGGTGTGTTGGCGGGGTTTTTGGATTTATTTTTTTTGTGTGAAGGTCTTTATTTAAATACGAATTTCTAGACCTCTAATTGACGTATTAGACCTTCCAGTACTTAAATTCAGTTTAAGTTATTTTTTTAAATAAGTATTTATATTTTGTATTAACAAAAATATGTTTACCTGTCATTACCGCCAACACGCCCCAGGAGGGGGCAAGTTGGCGGGGAATTTAAAGGACACGATTTATGTAAACAAACTTAAGATATTTATTTTTAAAGTCATTAAAGTTACTAATACAACCCATTATAATGAAAAATATATGAGAAAAAACATAAATCGTACAAAAAACAATAAAACTTTTAATCCTACATATCATCATCGGATTCACAATTTGGGCACACAAAGGTCAACCTAAATTTTTCGAAGCCTGTGCATTCCTCATGTGCCCACATTTTGCATGTTCCACACTGAATCCATTTTTCCTTAGACCTGCTATTTCTGAAAGTATCTGCGCAAATCAATCAAAAATATTCCTCCTCATCCGTATCGGACTTGTCAGAAACCCTCGTATCTTTTTTCTTTTTCGGTTTTTCAGATCCTATCTTTTTTTTAACGACCTTTGCTTTTTTAGCGCGTTCCAGACTTCGTTCCTCTATTTCGGTTTTCTCTGGAGTATCTGTTATGATAGCAGAATACATTTTTCTCTTATTTGGTTTAGAGAGCGTTTTTCGACATGCAGCTTTTGGTAATGGCATTATATCTTCTGGAGACTTTATTAAACTTCGGCTGCAGCAAGGTTCAGAATTAATTTCGATTACAAGTATGAGGTGGTGATGTGAGCATTGCTACGCCGTTTTCTTTTGCGTAATTTAAGCCCTCTATAGATAGGTGTGTGAGCTATGGTTGTCCAGGATTAAGACCACTGGATGTTCTTTTGAAGGTTTCGCATGCTGCACAAAATGTTTAAGAAATAAGGGAAACACATCACCCTTCATCCACCCAGAGGGATTTGCTGCACCTGTGCTACCAATAGGCCCAGAGGTAAGAAAATAGTCACGAAAATGAACCCTCGGGAATATAAAAAGGGTGGTATTGAATTACCAGTGGCTGATACTGCTATGGCCATTGTAACAAGAGATCCTCTCTCCTGGGACGTCATTCTTCCTATCTGTTTAATTCCCTTTCTCGCTACAATGCGATTTGGTTTTTGGACAGTTGTAACCCCTAAAAATATTTTAAATTTATTTTAAATGGATAAAACTTTTTTAAAGTTATTTTTTTACCTGTTTCGTCCATATTCCAGATATTTTGCGGTTCAATTTTTAGCCTGTCAAGAATACGCTGAAGATTATTAAAAAATTTGGTAACTGTTGTTCTGTTGAAACTGGAGCAACGAGCAACGCTTGTAGGCTGAGATGTCCTAATCGATAGGTGATTATGTAAAAAACTCGTGAACCAGTCCTTTCCTGCCATTTTCTTTTCAATCCAGGACTTTGGCAGTGAAATGTTTAGGGTTTTAGCATACAAAAAAGCTAATTTTCTAATTCTTCTTGGTGTAAGTCCAAAATATATATCAGCAGCTTTTTTTACGTAAGGGTCAAGTTGATTTTCTTGGTCATTGGACAAAACTTGCCCGGGTTGTACATAACCCACATTTACGGTAACTTCGCCTCTTTCTATTTCTTCTAAAGTTATCTTAGAACAAAATCTTTCAAATGTTCGTAATGGAATTTCAAAATCTTTGGACACAGACACTTTGGTTCTATTATTTAATAATACTTTTTTTGCAGCTCGTATCATAATATCTTTGGAAATATTAGCTCTAGTAGTTTTTCGTTTGTACTTTCTTGGCATGATGGTATTCTAAAAAAATAAATACCTACTATTTTAAACCCGCCAACTCGACCCATTTCAAATGTTTTTTCATATTATTTTAATTATTTTATGCTCACTTAGGACTAAAAATTCAACTCCGCCAACACACCCCGCTCTCCCCTACTGCTTAGCGGTAGAGCTTAATATCTGTTGAGTGTCAGTAAATACCAGCATTATCAATCGATCAGTTATTCCGGCATCTTTAACATTCGGTACAAGTAATTTGATTCATCTCTAATTTATACAATTTCTTGAATAATTCACGCAATGGGTTTTACAGAACAAAACAAAAATTCATGGTTGAAGCGTATTTTCGAAACAAGGCCAGTGGCGTAACTAGCCCTCTAACCTGGGGGTGGCCTAGGGTGGGCCTGTTATTGTGACTTGTAATGGCGGCTCGTGTAGACGCGGGGCCGGTGGAGAGCTCGCCGCAGGCGAAATTTTTTTTGGACCACGCCCAAATTTTAACAAATTTGGTCAATAATCAACAGTAATATCACAAGACCTCGTTTCTTTATCGGTTAGATTTTTCAGCTGTCACGAAAACTTTTTTTGGAAATTTTTCTAGTTGAATTTGGACATGTTTATTCTGATTAGATCCCGAGAGCGAAGCTCCAGGGATTTAATTTTTGAATTAACAAGCCCAAAGTTCAACGAGTATTGGCAAAAAAGTTTGAGTAAAAAATGGAGAATTTAACCAATAAAAAAATGATGGTCGAGTGATATTTGGCAAGATTATTTATTATATTTATATGTATAGATTATATTATAAATAGATGCTATATTTGCGAGGCGAGAAGCGAGCTTACAAAGTCGGCCTTTTTCTGGGGGGGGGGGGCCTAGCGACGTCTGGGGGGGGCCCGGCCCCCCCTAGGCCCCCCTGTAGTTACGCGCCTGAACGGGGCTAGATTAAATGATAAGTTGCAATACAATACGCATTTATGCATGGACGATTTTCGCGGAAATTTTCCTAACGTCGCTTTTACTACTGTGGATTTCTATCATTGCCTGAAAAGAACCGTGGCTCTGTTTAGGGAAACAGGTTCTATATAATATAAAAAGGAGCTGGAAAATCATCTGTAACAATAGAAGAACTTTTTGCAGTTCGTGAAATAATGCAAAATACTCCAACAAAATTTGTAAGACGCCGGTCTCTAGAAGTGGGAAGACCTAATGGAACATGCAGGACTATTCTTAAAAAACAGTTAAATTTCTTTCTTAATAAAGTGCAAGTATTCCAAGAAATACGGTATGGTTATAACGAATTTTTGACTAATTTCAGCATCTCTACCAAGCCGCCTGGAACCTACATGAGGGTCAATAGCTACCGCTCCTAAAACACCAACTGCCATGTTTTCGTTCGTTTGAGTTCTACCCCAAACTCGTGGTATCGCCCTCAAACTGCCAGTAGTACGACATCTGGTTTCCAGCCTTTTAAATGCCATGTGCGGTTTCGGGTTATTAGAAAACCTCTAAAACACTAGTGCAAGCTTCTCTGTAGTCTTTTCTGCACTCCCCGAAAATTAACAACATATCAACTTGCACATTAAAATTCGCTTCCATGTTTTGAGCAATAAACTGAGAAATAATTATTGAAATTTCAAAATTTTAAACTGACATAGGTAAACATTACGCATTTCCATGGAAACGCATATTAATACCGAAATAAGTAAACTTGATTTATTGGTCTAAATTCGATCAAATTTTGGTTAATCATAATTCCGTAACCAGGGCAGTAAGTCAAAAAAGTTTCGTAACTTGTCCCCCTTTCCCCCAAAATTGAGAAAATGGTTAAATGTAAAATATAAGGTTAAATATGCCCCCATATCCCTATTACCTCACCAAAATTTAATAAAAATATTTAAAATCGTTCTCGAGATATTGCCTTCTAACACTTAAGAAACTCACCCTGTATAGGCAACAATTGCAGATAATATCGAAAAAGGAAAAAGTGTCAGGTAATTTTTACACCCTTTAATATCGGTCTTAAAATTTTTTTCATAAATTTTAAGGGAGCAAGTTATTCTAAAAAAACTAATTTTTTAATTCACAAGGGCGGCTGACGCATGGTCAAAGTATAAAAAAGTATTCATTTTTTTCTTTGCTAAATCGAATTTGCAGCACAATGTGCGTGATTTAAATAAGGGTGACCCCTTTATCAAAAGTCCATTTTTCATTTAAAATATTAACTTAAACAGGACAACAACGAACGTCTAGACAAACCCCAACTTATACAGGATTTATACGGACCGACAAGCGCTTTCGCATACATTATGCATATTATACAGGCGCATTGTTTTTCTTGTAATTTAATACCCACTTTCCGAGTTTGCAGACAGACAGTAGAAATTTTCTCTAAATGTTCCACAAAACATGTGCTTTATGTTTCGTGCCGCTATGTGCATTTTCGTCTTTAAATGGAGAGATTTATTTACGGGATATTATTTATTTTCTGGAGCAGAGATAATATGTATGTTCGCCATTTATTTGAAGCGATTTATAGAATAAATGCCAAAAAGTCGAATTGAAGCAAGTGTTGGTATAGAGAAAATTGCTGAATTTGTACGTTTTCAATATCTAATGTTAATCGTGTACATCCCGTTATTGATTTTTTTTAAGTAAGTCGTTGTTTACTCCAACTTTGTAGATATATTATGTGGCTGCTTAGCAACATTTTTCGTCTTGCTTGCTATTTTATTTTTATTAATTTGTTCGACATCTTCAGGTAAATTGCTGAATTTGTTTCGCAATTATAGCGGTTTCTGCAGCCAATCGTTACTAAGTCTTGTTTTTCTGGCATTTATTGACTCGGTCGTTTCTTACTCAGTTATCCGATAACTTGTACTCGACATAAAATATACAAATACAAATTTAAAACACTCGTAGTGTTGAGTTCACGACAAACTACTTATTAAGGTGTGACAAGGTTCATAAGGTAAAAAGAGGAGCTGGTGTAGGATCTTTCATTACCGAGAGGTACCTTTTTTTACAGTATTCATTACTAAGGCAAGATTTTCTGTAAAGTCCTGGCCATTAGTTTTTAAAATCTTGAACTAAATCTCTCTACAACTGAGAATTAATTGCTGCACATTAAGTGGGATGCTTTAGAGCAGGGTTGAAAAAAATCAAGATTTTTTGATTTTTTCGATTTTTTTTTTCTATTTCCATTTTTATCTATTTTTTCCTATAAATAAGTTGCTATTTTCAACACGTTTTTGATTTTATTCCCACCTTTCTTCAAATTTTAATGAAGATAGTTCCTGTCGAAAAACGCTCAGAGCTGCAAATTCCTGTTAGAACAAGAAACCCCACCACTGTTTATATAAAGATGCGTCCGCCCTAACTCATTTTGACAAAACAGACATGACTTTAAATCAACTGCAAAAATTTAAGAGGCGTTATGAACAGTGGATAACCCCGCATATCATTTGTTGGTATATCTTCTTGAGTCAAAAAAAACTCAGCAAACACTAACAGAGAGTGAAAAAAATGTTGCTTTAAAACCTGTTAAATAATTAGATTAATGGTTTACTACCACTCATAGTCAACCTTTCACTTATATTATGTTTCATGATGATATTCTTCAGAATGTAAAACCCATAGATTGGTGGAAGTCGCAACAAAATATACCCATTATTCAAAAACAGTTCTTCATAATTAGACAATTACTTTGTGCTGCTGCTTCTTCCGCATCAGTCGAGAGGATTTTCTCAACATTTGGTTTAGTCCATTCCAAACTCAGAAATCGATTAGGAACGGAAAAAAAGCTGCAAAATTAGTTTTTTTGTACAAGCACTACAATTAACTAAAATAAACATTATTTAGGTACAGTGGTTTTATTTTTTTGATATAATAAACCATTAATTAAAACTGAAAATTCTTATTTTCTCTTATTTATAACTTATCAGAAATTTTGATTTTAATCATGATTTAAATTGAAAAAAATCAAGTGATTTAAATCGCGATTTAAATCATGATGATGATGGTGAATAGTCTAACACTATAAAATTACGTTTTTTAGTAGTACAGTGACCTACTATAAATAAGCAGAAGTGATGTAGGCGAGGATATAGGTGTGACGTCACATGCAAACATTCCTTCTGTTTTTTGCTGTCATCAAAGTTATGACAACCCAGGATTTTTGTTAGGTAAATGAATATTTAGAAGTTTTTTATTTCTTGACTTTCAGACTAAAATTGTTAATAATAAATAAATTTCACTAGGTTACGGCGGGACTGTGCAAGTAAGGGTAAAATGGTTAGTTCCTTCATACATTTTTTAACGCTTTGTGAATTGGACCTGGTCATTAATTTCATGAGACGTATTTGTTAAAGTGAAAAGATAAAAGAAAATAGTGCACCTCCTGATTTCAGTCATCCCCCGTAATGTCTACACCAGTGGCGGCTCTTCCATAAGGTCATTTGGTCAAACTTAACCTTATCTCCTTTCTCTTTCATGTAACTTAGTAACTTAATTAGTCAATATATTTGATTTGCGTACTATTGCCTCTAAGATCTCCCTCGTATTTATCGCGAATTTAATGTTGAAGGCATCAAACGAGACGTGCCGCTACTTTTTGTTCCTCTCCGCTTAGACCTTGTGACCGAGGTCAAGGTGACCGCGGCCTCCATGCGTTCTTCTAGTGCAATATTATTCAAATATTTAATTTAGTAATTATCATACGATTAAGAGTGAAACAAATGCATGCTTCTACTTGCATGAAAGACGAAGTAAAAAAGTAAGAATATCTGTTTTGAGCAGGGATACCGGTATTATTTTCCGACCAAAGGTATGCGTCTACTAGGCGGGTCGCATCGCAAAAATCCGCCTATCATAGATTCAAATGGGAGTGCGTCCACTGACAGGCGGTACGCATGGAGCTCGACGTTATTAAGCACATTTGTAAAAATTGTGCAATAAATGTATCGAGCGTGGTGGCGGGCATTTTCAGCAACTGCTATTGTCCGCGGAGGCCCTGTCACCTAACCAGCGCGCTCCCCAGATCTAACACCTTCTTTTTTTTTGGGGGTATATGAAAAGTCTCGTGTATGAAACTCCAGTCGAGTCAGAAGAAGATTTGGTGGCTAGAATTTCCGCTGCGGCTGAACCACCACCACGTCAACTTAAATATGCTGCATAGGTGCAATAAATATATCGAGCGTGGTGGCAGCCATTTTCAGCAACTACTATTTTAAGTTTCTTTTTGTACTACCTACCATAATAATAACGCTCATTAATTTATCTCTTGATATCTGTACTGAACCTCATTGTTCTTTTGACTTAATTTCTTTAAGACTTCAATAATTGAATTCTATCTTAACTTGTTTTCACACAATTTCCGAAGAAACGGTGACATTTAGCGACTTTTACAGAGAGTACCCTTTTTATGTAAAAGGCATAGGAAAATCATAATCTGAGGTCAAAACGGCAAGAAATTGAAGCCTTAGAGTACTGGGGTCAAAATTACCCTAATATCCCCTGGTTCGCACGCCCCTGGTTAAAGTTAACATTGTCCAATAGGCTCAAACAGATGAACTTTCTAACAGTAATTTATGCCCCAAAATTGGTTGCGGTAGCTGAAGCAGTTCCGGAGCTAGAAAATGAAAACTGGTTTATGAAGGCCATCTTCAAAGGGCTCTAGCTCCCTGAGGGAACGTTTCCAAACCTATGTTCATATGAACTTAATTTTTTTTCCTGTGTTCTATCTACCCTAGAAGTTTGTAACATGATCACATATACACCCTGTAGTTGCAATGCTTGCGAAATGTGTGGGAAGGGTTTCCTTGCGCAAGTAGTTCCTTGTTTATCTCCTATGGATATGTATGCCCAGCTTACTCAGCTAATTTCTTGTAGATAGATCGTGTTTTGTTTGCATTTTTAATACGTTTATGAATTTAGTATTTTAAATTATAGATTTTCCGGGGGGTAGTATTTTTGATGGGTAGTTAATAGTTAGACACCAATATTAGTTCGGGCTAGTTCAGCGGTAAAATGTCGGTTGTGCGTAAAATTACAGACTTAAAAAACAGACTTAATACTTTGAACTTTGAAAACCGTTTAGTTGTGCTCGGAATTTTTGAAACTTAAGTATTTGAATACTCACTTTATTTATTATTCGAATATTCAAATTATTCAATATTCGAATATCATCTATGAGTATTCAAATATTCGATTTCGAATATTCAATATTCCAATATTTGAATACTCGTAGTGATATTCAAACATTGAATAATTTTATTATTTGACTTTTAATACCTTTCATTTAAATTTTAGCTTTAGCTTGCACGTATTTAAAAAACTGAAAACTTTTAAGTATATGCACTATACAGGGTGTTATTTAATAAGTCTCCTATATTTTACAGGACGATTCCTCAGTTATTTATAAGGTGAAGAGTTCATATAGGCATCGGTAATTTTTAAAATAATGTCTATATTTGGACAAAAATTGGTATTTGTGGATTTTTAAATGGAAGAAATTCAAATTTGATATCAGTTTGGCCCTTAATTGTAGGGGGCGCCAAATACAGGTCTTTTTCTCCTTTGGGGAGTCACAACTTTTTCGTGAATGTAGGTATGTATCACATTTTCTAAAAGAGAAATCGATTCCCCTATCATTTTTACGTGAAAATGGTATGCTTGTGAAAAGTCGCTATACAAGCAGCCGTTTTCAAAATATTTTGATTTAAAACAATCGATGCATGTGGTTGTCAAAAAGTGAAACAATTTTAGAAACTTTTTTTTTAATCAACATAAAAACATTTCAAACGATAATTTTTAAACAACAATAAACAACACTAGATATAAAACTAAATCAAAACCACAATAAACGTTCTGTATCTCAAATATGAAGGACTTGCGGACCCATGCTTATATGGACCTTTCACCTTATAAATAACTGAGGAATTGCCCTGTAAAATATCGGACACTTATTAAATAACACCCTGTATAGTGTATATGGTATATTATATAATAAAAATTTTTAGAGGCTGGTGCATGTAACATTAAATAATTTTAAAATAAAAATATTTGATAATTGAATACTCGAATATTGAAACATTCAAACGTGCAATTAATCGAATATTCAAATATTTGAATACTCGAATAATCAAACATATGAATAATTTTAAAGAAAAATATTCGGTATTTGAGTATTTGAATAGTCGAATTATTCGAGTTGGATTCCTAACACTAGTTAAGACTTTAAAACGAACGGTCGTCCACTACCCCAATAATTAGACAAACCAGTAAGGACAAGATAAGGAAATTCACCGAAAT
This sequence comes from Polydrusus tereticollis, assembly GCA_963920685.1. Taxonomy (NCBI): domain Eukaryota; kingdom Metazoa; phylum Arthropoda; class Insecta; order Coleoptera; family Curculionidae; genus Polydrusus; species Polydrusus tereticollis. The sequence continues at coordinate 30,749,602 of OY987328.1, read as the reverse complement.
TTTCGTAAGCCTATGTATGATCTTTCTGAGTGGATTTGTAGACACCAATTTATTTTACTGTTTCGTATGTTTGCTTATTTCGAATGATATGCAAGCGTGGGGGTGTATGAATGCTGTTAATGATTTAAAACATTCGAAGAAAAGACTTCATATAAAGAGCCACGAGGTAAGTTTTTTTTTCATTTTTCTTTTAAATATTAATCGTTTGCATTTTTTGCTTATTTTTCCTTTTTAAATAGCAAGAAAAATTTAGAAAAAACAGTGTGGCACCCAAAAAATGTTTGCCGGCGCCGTTACTTTTTACCACCTTATAAAATCCACAACGAGCCGCCACTGGTCTACACTATACCAGCGAAACATCGTAATTAATTTAACTAACGTCAGTTACACTGTTTGCCTATAGAGATGACACGGTGTTCAGAACTATTCTACAAAACACGTAATGAGTAATATTCAAATGAAAATAAGAAAAATTATTTAAATAGAGCAGAACTTGAGTTAGGTATTTACCTAATTAAGGTTAGTTAAGTTAGTTAGGCTAACTAACTTATAACTTATAAATTAATAAATAGGTAACACGCTTTAAAATTTGCTTCGTAGGACCTATTCATAAAAAAATCGGGTATTTAATTAACAGAGGATTACGTATTATAGTGATTGATTAAAATAGGCCAGCTTAAGCCGTTGCCGATTGGCTGAATTTTGGAGGCTCGTCCGCCTGTTTTGAACGAAGCTCAACGTCTTTGATATGTGAGGTGACAGTGTTGCCAGTGTGAGTTGAAATGAATATTACATTACAAGACCGGAAAGTACATGGGACGATGCAGGCAATTTCCAGGGCGAGCCGCCAGGCGAGTCCCGTTAACGTACTTTCCGGATGTGTAACGTACAATCTTTTTTTTTTAATCGACACAAGGCCAGTGGCGTACGACAAAATGCTTGATGCTTACTATATTGGTTGGACAGTTGAAAAACTCTAGGAAAATATTTAATAAACTGAAATTATTAGACTAAATAAAAAATTTAATGGTAATGAAAGAGTGATCAGTAAAGTACTTTACCGTTTGTTTTTCGGTTAAAATATATCTAGAAAGTGGTTGCTTTCCGGCCAATTAAAAAAAAAAGTTTTGTGCGTTTTTAAATTGGTCTGTTACGTTCCAATATTTAAGTCTACGTAAGTTACGTAGACTTAAATATTGGATGAAATTTATTCACCTTCCAAATCAATGGTGCCAAAGAAAGCGAAAAGATCTGTTTAGAAGGAAAAAGAGGTGTTGATGAATAATACCTTTATATATAAAAGCTGGAAGATGGGACCGTTCAGTAAAGTATAATATTTTCTTAACGCGTAGTGTTGCTAGTAAATAATAAAACTATACTACAGATTTTTGTGACTATAATGTTTTCTTATAGTAAAGTTCTTATTTTCTGCAGGTATAATAATTATTATTAATTTTCTATAGCTGTATGTCGTGCAATAGTTTATAATGTTCTCAGGGAAAATAAAGTAAATGAAGAATAACTTTTAGGGCTTCTGATGTAGAGAAGCTGTTCGAAAACGCTATTACAAACGTAACAAAAGAAAATTGGGTATAGGTAATATGCCATGTTAAGGGAGTTCAGAATAAAATGTTTTTCCACTAGAATAGTATTACTATTGTCTGTAAAAGGTTAGTTCACTTAATTGAATCGTAATTTGGTATTATTGCTCAAAGTAACCTAATAGTTGCTTGAGATTGTACATTAATGTACAGGCAGTACAGGGACTATTTTTGTAAGTGTCTCATCCGATTGGCGATTTTCCTGTTTACTATAATAAAAAGCAAAAACATATTTCTCAATAGTAAAGTTTTCTTCTTGACCTTATGATTTAAATTTTTGTCTTGTTTATTGGGTTTTTAGGTCATTTATTTATTTATTTATTTATAAATGACCTAAAAACCCAATAAACAAGACAAAAATATATTTCTCAATGATTTTCGACAAGAAAGCCAAATTTAATGTCAAAAAATGTATAGGTTCACAAATTTGACAGATACGACGCCATTTTTAATTTTTTTATATGGCAACCCTCATAAATAACCACAGGACCGAACTGTATTTGGCGATCCGATTTGAAAAACATATAGTTGTTGATATTTATTTTCAACTGTCGGAAATACGAGGATTCCTAAACTGCCTTCATCGATTTTGTCTTTTAAGTGTCTTTAATAAATAGACCTTTTAAGCTGAAACCCAGGTGACGGCCTGGTCGCGTGGCAGCATTCTCGCTTCTCATGCTACAGGCACCCGGTTTAAGCCCGGGCTGGCCCAGCAGACTTTTTCAGTTTGCAGGGCTGAGGTCACCAAGTCGCCATACTACGTAGTGTTGCGTATGCAACACACACCGGCAAATTCTCACCGACACTCTAGTCTAGAAGGTAATCTAGAAAGATCATGTTGTCGAGGGAGGGACCCTTGAGCCAAATGAAGGATGACAGTGCGCAGTGGTGCGGATGGTGTATCTCGGACACTGCCTGATATTCGTATGGTTGAGGTAAAAACCTTGACCAGAGAATTGGCGGCGGAGTCTCGAGTGCAAGGGTCTGATGCTGTTCCGGATGGTTCGAGGGTCCCCGCTACATACATAACTCTCTTAGCTGCACACAAGGACGTTTAAGGGCCGGCTCGTCGAGGTGTGTGGTGAGCAAAGAGACGTTAATAATAACAAGACCGTAAAAATACTGTGCCTAGAATAACATCTGTCGGTTATATTGTGGTTCGGAATCCACCTTAAACTGTAGGTCCCGTCTGGTTGACATTACCCAGACGTTAAAACGGGGTTGGCAAAAAGGGTCAAAACTGGCCTACTTGCTTGGCGTCAGAGCCTCCCCGTCCGCTACTGCTACTAAGCTGAAAACCCCTATTCTTTTCACGACATAATTTCCCGTGACCAAGCCAATTTACGCTATAATCAAATACGACAGATGTCAAAACGTGACAGCTACGACGCCATTTTGAAATTTTTGAAAAGGCACCCCTTATAAATTGCCACAGAATTGGCCACACAACCGCCATTGTTATTTCCTGAAGATTTCGCTGATTATCATAATATCAATTAGGATGTGAATATCGTATGTATATCACCTTTAACTATGAACTAATGTGTCTTTGGTGAATTCTTGAATTAAATTGTGTGTACAACTTGTCAGTATTATTATGTTTAAACACGTTCTTGTGTGTCTCGAAGTGTTTGTTGCCGACGAATTGTAGTAGTCATTTTTGTTATTAAAACGAAAGAAGAACTAATCTTTTTTACATTTATTACATATACCTATTTATGATGTACAGGGGGAAAATGCTTAATATACATAAATTATTCAACAGACGTTATATTTATAGTTAGATAGCGCAAATTTACCCCAAAAGGCTGGTTAGGCTAATGTTAGACTTATGATTAATTTGTCATTGCTTGAAATAAATTTTGGTTACTATGGAATTACTAGAGAATACCAAAATATATATCAAATACGGGCCATGATCAGTTCAGAAGCAAACCTGATGCGACATTTAAATCTCTTTCAAAGATAATATATTCGGGACGTAGGGAAAACGCATACGCTTCAATGCAATATCGATGAACGGAATATGCTCATTGTTATTTTCTTGTCATATCTTTGATGAATATCAACTGCTTATTCACAAATCTCAATATTTAAACTGTCGCTATAGATACACTTTTTATGTCAGTATCTTTAAATTTCTTAATTTTCAATTATTTATTATTCTATTGAATATATTTTTGTATACGAACTACCATTATACTAACTGGTCTACAATTATTATGTTAAATAACAATGATTTGTAAGTATTGACTACTTACTTTATTTGTGATTAAGCGGCCAAGAACTAACAAAACTTTCTGTTAATTATAGTAGTAATCAATATCCTGAAAGAAAAAAAAATCTGCAATATTTATAATTAATTGGGAAAACTAATAATCTACAAAACCAAAAGGGTTTTTGGCACGGGATATGCCGAGTTATATGCATTTCTTCAATAAATAGTCCAGAACTTGAAAAAACATACTATGTTTTCACTTTATTATAATGGTGTTCTCAATATATGTGTGAACAAACCACAAACCTGAACAGTTACGGAGCATGTAGTGAAGTACTCCACCGAACATTACCCCTGTAGAATCGAGAATGCCCGAGATTGTCTTTCGCCACCGCCATGTTAAGCGAATCTTGAGGAGTCTCGACACTAAAAAGGCTTCTGGTCCTGACGATATTCCAGTCATTGTAATTAAGAAATGCGCTGACGAACTGACACCGGTATTTTGTAGGCTTTTTAACTTATCCTACAAAAAAGGAATATTTCCTTCTTGCTGGAAAACTGCGAGAGTCCAGCCCATACCCAAAAAAGGCAAGAAGACCTTGCCAAACAACTATCGTCCAGTCGCATTGCTCTCGGTTATATCAAAAGTTATGGAGAAGGCTATCAACGAAAAATTACTAAAATACCTGGAAGGCTTCAACATTATTAGTGACCGCCAGTATGGATTCCGTAAGTCTAGATCAACAGGAGACCTTCTCGCTTATGTTACTCATGTTTGGAACAACGCAATAGAACACCATGGGGAGTCCCGGGCGGTAGCACTGGATATTTCCAAGGCTTTTGACCGAGTATGGCATGAGGGGCTCCTAACTAAAGTGAGAGCATACGGAATGCCGGTTCAATTTTGTTCATGGCTGTCGAGCTTTCTTAAAGACCGTTCTCTGCGAGTGGCGATGGACGGATTTCTTTCAGACACATTTAACATCAACGCCGGAGTCCCTCAAGGTTCTATATTGTCGCCCACCCTTTTCTTACTATACATTAACGATCTTTTGGAAAAAACTAAAAATCCTATATATAGCTTCGCTGATGACAGCACACTTGTTTCAACTTTTACTTTGGATGCTCGGACATCGGCTGCTAATGCACATCTCTATAGGCAGCAAGAGGTCTCACATCTCAACAAAGACCTGGAAGAAATTTTGTCTTGGGGTGACAGTAACCAAGTAGAATTTAACGCTAAAAAGACCCAGGCGGCAGTTTTTTCTAAAAAAGTTAATGTTGAAGAACCGGATATAGTTATGGCGGGACACTCAATTCCCTTGGCTTCATCAATTCATTTATTGGGCGTTAATCTGGATAGTCATATGTCTTGGCATGGCCACGTTGCGGCCATTGCTAAGGCAGCCTCGCAAAAGCTTGGAGTACTTTTCCGAACAAAGAACCTCTATACACCCCAGCAACTTTTGATGCTCTATAAAGCCCAAATTCGACCATCACTGGAGTACTGTTCGCATATTTGGGGCTCTGCTCCTAAACATACCCTGAGATTGCTAGATTCCATTCAAAGAAGAGCCATTCGCTTGATCGGTGACCATAGTCTGACAAACAACCTGGAAAGCCTTGAACATCGAAGGCAGGTTGGCGACTTGAGTCTATTTTACAAATATTTTCATGGCAAGTGTTCAACTGAGGTTGCCCGCTTAATACCACCCAGAGCGGTGCATGGTAGAAATACACGACGAGCCACTGCAGCCCACCAGTACGTGGTTCAGCTTAGTGTCCCTCGAACGACACTGTTTCAAAATTCTTTCATCTGGAGAACGTCATCACTCTGGAACGACCTCCCTGAGATCGTCTTCCCCAACGAGTATAGTCTCCAAAGATTCAAGACCAACGTGAATCGTTTCCTGCGCACACGCACCGCTCCTAGAGCGCCATAAAGGATTTATCCTGTAGTGCTGTGCCTTATCATAAAAAAAAAAAAAAAAAAAAAAAAAAATGTTAACGGTTTAGTCCTCATCATAGGCGTTATAATCACTACGTTGTGCAGTAAAAAATGTATATGGTTTTGTTAGCTTATGACATTATACCTCCGATATATTATATACTTACGGAATAGCTGAATATGCTCCATTTTACTGAGAAATCAATATTGAATTTTCATTTAACGCGGTTATACAAATTAAATTACCGAGAATGTGTTGGCTTTGCCCTGGTTTGTTTTATCTATTTAGAAAATGGTTTGAGTTAATGTTAGAACACTTTCGTTTGTAAATACTTAATTGGTGTTAATTTCAGGTATCTATTTTATTCAGAATTATAAAGTATAGATACAACTGGGACTAAATGAGAATATAAATTTATTGTCGATTGTACTCTGGCTCTCCTTCAACATGTTTTTTTTTTGATTACACTATTTTTGATTGATTGTGATATGTGTATTAATACTAGTAATGACTTTGTGTCACACGATAATATTATATATATTTACGACATAAGTGGGTTGTTGGTAATCGCACAAGTAGTATAGCTACAGGGTATTTCTTAATAACATGCTAATATTTAAGAACGTTACTCTTGAGTTCATTTTGAGAAAAAAACTTTATATGAACATAATATCTCCTAAAATCTTAACTGTTGAACTACAGGGTGCTAAGAAAAAAACCTTTTTTTTTATGATAGCTTTGGTATGCCCCTATATATTTTTGTGAAACGTGGTACGCATCTTCTATGCATCAAAAGGCATTTTCTGCTGTACAGCACGATTTTTTATTCTTGCCAGTGGCGTTCGTGCAGGATATGCACCGAATCATTTTAAAGACAAAAAGTGATACGCCACTGCTTTTTCTTAAAGTAAAAATAATTTTTGAAATCCTCATTCCTTTCTGAGCAAATCTGGTCTTCTCATTTTGTTTCGTTTGACGTATGGTTTTCGCATAAAAAAATAAAATTCATTCATTTGCACGTTGTTATGAAATTGGGTATTATCAAGAATTAAAAACGTATCTAGTAGGTAAGAAGCAGATTTTGTTTTGTAAATACAGGGTCGTTGGTATGTATGGAAACGGTCGATTATTTCTTAAAGTAAAACAGCTAGCAAAAAATATTTAAGACAAAAGTGTTATGGTTTTGTAAAGCCTATTAGAATTAAAAAAAGATAAGTATACAGGATGAGTCAGAAAGCCGTAGAGAAATAAAGTTACTTTTTTTTAATGGAACACCCTATATCTTCCAATATTTTTGGATTTGGAATTTTGACAGCTTCTAGCTTTCTAACGGTACGTCATAGAGCAAAACGGCTTACATGTCCCTATCTTACTTTTTTATTATCTTCTCAAAAATACCAACTTTCGTTAAACCGAAAGTACTATATTTCAGGCTTTTGATCTACATCCGGTTTAACCGGAAGTTAACACTTTTAGAAAGATAGCTTAAAACTAAGATAGGGGCATGTACGCCGTTTTACTCTAAGACGTACCGTTAGAAAGCTAGAAGCTGTCAAAATTCAAAATTGTCATTTTTCAAAAGTCGATATCTCGGAAACTATTTGGTTTATACTTAATAATGCACTTAATAAAAAATAATTGTAATTTTACGTAAAATCCAAAAATATTCTAAGATAGAGGGTGTGCTATTAAAAAAAAAGTAACTTTGTTGGCGGCTTTCTGACTCATCCTGTATACCTAATTTTTTAAAATTCTCATAGACTATACAAAACCCTAAATCTAGAATATTTTTTGCTAGCTGCTGTGCTTTAAGAAATAATAGACCGTTTCCATACATACTAACGACCTTGTATAAACACTACGAGTAAAATGCACGACGGGGCGCCAGCACACTTCAGTGCTGTGGCGAGCGAACATTTAAACCAAAATTACAATAATCGCTGGATAGGTTGCAGAAGACCACATGCATGGCCGCCTAGGTCCCCGGACCTCAATAGTTTAGATTACTTCCTGTAGGGTCATCTTAAAACATTGGTTTACAGCACACCAATTCATACTGAAGAGCAGTTGGGAAATCGCATCATAGTTTCTTGCGAACCAGTTAGAAACAGTCCCGGCATTCTCCAAAGAGTACGCGAGTTCATGAGAAAAACAGCAGAGGCATGCATATTTGCAGGAGGTGGACATTTTCAACATCTGATTTAATTTATTTCTGTGTGCGTTCAGGGTAATTTTGTGTTAGCATTCCAAAATGAATTTAGATTACTATAATTTCATAATTTTACCGTTTAAAAATGAATAAATTATTGTATAAAGTTACATAAATTGTTTTTTCTCGTAAGTGGTCTAGCGAGATGCAAATGAATGAATTTTATTTTTTTATGCGAAAACCATACGTCAAACGAAATAAAATAAAGAGATCAGATTTGTTCAGAAAGGAATGAGGATTTCAAAAAAAATGTTTACTTTAAGAAAAAGCAGTGGCGTATCACTTTTCTCTTTAAAATGATTCAGTGCAAATCCCGCACGAACGCCACTGGCAAGAATGAAAAATCATGTTGTACAGCAGAAAATGCCTTTTGATGCATAGAAGATGCGTACCACCTTTTATAAAAATATATAGGGTTTATACGAGGGTTTATACCAGAGTTATCATAAAAAAAAATATTGTTTTCTAGCACCCTGTAGTTCAACAGTTAAGACTTTTAGGACATATTATGTTCATAGGAAGTTTTTTTTTCTCAAAATAGACTCAAGGATAATCCCCTTAAATATTAGCATGTTATTAAGAAACTCCCTGTATATAATAATAGGATATTATAAATTTTATTTGATTTTTCACTGCAACAGCGTCATACCCAGGATATGAGTTTTAGGGGCAATCTGTCTAAAAACAAAGACAAAGTGCGTCGCAAACAAAACATTGTAGGAAAATTGAAAAAATTGCCAATAAATGTTGAATATTTAAAATTAAAATACAGCGAGACTGCGTCACAAAAAAATTAGGTATTTAATGCTCACAAAATTTTAAAAAGGTTTCAACACATGTTAAATTTGTTTATAATGAAAAGAAAAGATAAAACATTGCGACAGGGAAATTTTTGAAACTTAACCGAAATTGTCAAAAAAAAGTTTAATGAGCCTTAATCCATATTTCCTTTCTTTAGATCCACCATCTGGGGAAGAAAGGTTACTGCACCATGAACTTGAGTGTTAATTTATCATTTCTCAACCTCTTGCATCCACTGCTGCATATAGTCGAACACCTTAGTCTATTTTCTTTTTTTTTGCCTTATTTATCCAGTTTCTTGCATGTCTTGGTATGTCGTTACTTCTTCTTGTTGGGGCTCAATTTTTTTATTTAGCTCTCCATCTTCTCAACCTCTTGGTCTAACTATGCAATTGCATCACAACACAAGGGCCCTTTTAATCGTGATACATTTAGTATCGATGTGTACAGTAGGGTGGAGCGAATTTAATCCAAAATTTTCTTTTTTTGAAATCGAACTAGCCTTAGTGCGGAAAAGTTGTATTTTATGTTCTGATTTAATATTATGTTTTATTTTTTGAATTTGAAATAGGTCCTGAGGGTCCACCGCACCCTTAAATCTTGACTTTTAATTTTTTTTTTAAAACAAGTCAGCACTAGTGTAAAAAGTTGCATTTTGGGGTCTTAATTATTGTCATTTTTTATTTTTTAAATTTAAAAAATATCATTAGGGTCCGCCCTATCTTTTTACTTTATTAATTTTTTGAAGTTGAATTTGATTAAAAAAAATTATCATCTTTTTCTTTATTAATTGTTTGAAGTTAAATTTGATTCAAAAAAATTATTGGTATTTTTAGCAGTTCTTCGCTTATCTTGATTAATAGATCAAAATAACCCAGAGCTCACCACGTGGAGGTGACTGCTAATCGAGCCCCACCCTACACCAACCCAACCTCCCAACCAATGCTGGTGTAGTCTTAGCATTTATATTCTTTTTTTGTTTCAAATTTTGGCATTAAACGCTGCGAATGAATTTTGGACCGAATAAAACCGTCTCTTCTAATGTGACCGCAGACTGATGATGAAGCCTCCGTCACAAGCTTAATATGTCTTTCCACAGTTTGTGTATGACATGGAAACTTTGGAACTTCTGGTGATTCTCCAGTATCTATGAACATTTTTAGCTCTTCATCCGAGTATCTTGCCAATGCAGGTGGATCCGTTACATCTAGGTTTTGCCAGTCTAATATTTCGATGTAGTCTTTAGCTTCAAAATTAAGCGGGGGTATTCTAAAGACTCTTAAAGCTGTCCCGTCGCTTTTCTCTTTAGAACATCTAGCTTTTAGAATACGGCGTAAGGCAAGCTCCCTAACATGTTGTCGGTGATCAGCAACCATACAAAGCAGTACATTTTCTGGGTGTGCGAAATATGCGTTTCTTTGAATAGCGGCGTCCACGATTTTTCTGTCAGGCTCATCTAAATACCGTGATAGTTTAATTAGATAAAACAGATTATTTGCACCATCTGTACATAAATTATTATTTTTTATACGGAACCAAATTGGTGCATACACTTTTACCACATATGTGACAAGTTTCCTTAATTTTTCGCAAGGATTAGAGGTGGCAACATATAGTCGTAATATTCTATTGGCAAAGGTAACCCAACGCGCATGAGCCAACTTTCCTGGATTTTTTTTCGCTACATCCTCAGACACAGTTCCACTTATCACAGCTTGACTGATCTCTAGTAAGTATTTCTGATCAGAGCTGAGATCTTTTAAGTCCAACAACGGTATTTCAGATCCAATTTTTTCAAATTCTACTACAGGCAGAGTCTCACATGTCTGCAATTCCAATTGGCCCAGAAAAACTTTTTGGTCCAGTCGTTTTACCATCTATACTATAAAATAGGTGACGAAGGGGAAGCTCATTTCCGTGTAGTTGACATACAAACCAGTGTAAATTTCTTTTTAAATGTAACTCAATTAGTCTTATAATTCCCCCTTTTATGCCAGTATTGGTAACAGTTCCATCACATCCTAAAGCGATGAGATGTGATAAGTCGGCAGAACTTTGCAAGTAATTAATTATACTTCTTGCGCAACTGATTGAGCTTCCGGATTCTGGACTCACGTGGCCTATATATTTTGAATTGGGTTCTTCAATTAACACAATGTGTTCTTCCACGACATTTACTCTGTAATATTTTTTACCACGTCGTTCCATTTTTAATGTTCGGTCCTTTCTGCCGTCAAAATAAACTGATAGAGGGTATTGGGTTTCACGCTTTTCAGCAATCTGAAGTAAATTCCTCTGTCGTTTTCTCGCTCTTCGAATTTTTGATCGGTCTATTACATTGCTTGTTGCACTCTCCGTCATGATACCAAAATCTTTTAGAGCAGCAGAGGCAATTCTGGCTGCTGCACGATCGGAAACAGAAGTCCTATCACATTCTAAAGCCACTGTGGGTATAGATTTTCGCATTTGAGATGACCTAACCCCTGAAGATGTAGACGGTTCATCTTGTATTTTACAAATAAACTGTGGATCTATATTTTTCTCGGGGGTTACTTCTTCATCTTCGATATCAATGGATTTCTGAGTAGCACTTGTCGTTATTTTTAATTTTGTTACCTTATTTTTAAAAGCTAATTGCCGAGCATGCTTCTTAACCATTTGATTTGTTGTTGTAATATCGATGTTACCAATACCCATTTTCCGAACTGTCCTCTGGTCGACAATAAATTGCCGTTCCAATTTAGGGATTTTCTTATCTTTACTGCACTTACAACTTGAAAACTCCTTGCACTTACAGTAAGATACATCAAAAAGTGTTGCTTTTGCGTGTTCTAAAAAAGATTCACTTTTTATTTTAAAAAGATCTTTTTTGTCTGAAAATTTTTTTATCTTCATATACTTTTTATGATAGTCTTTCAACATTTTTACCATTCTTTGCTTACTAAGGGTTGGAATTGAAGCTGTATCCCACAGGTCTTGTATTTTTTGTATAAGAATCTGGGAAATATCAAAGAACGTTGCTTCTTTGGAATTAACTTCAGGTATAAGACTATCACGGATATGTAAGTAAACCTTCATAATATCGTAATATGTCGGTAACACTCTTTTGTCCAAATCACTTCCTTGTCCAAATATGGGACACGCAGATTTTTTTCTAGTTTTTACACTACTTGCACTTGCCATTTTATACTAATATAATAACAAAATTCACTAAACCAATAACGAACTTTAAAAATTAATATCTCTTGATAAAATTATTAATTCCGTCGCTCTACTTTCTCGTATACTATTTCGCACACACTAAAGGCATAAAAGTGCTGGCCTGGGGAATAAGGCCTGAAGTAATAAACAATGATTATAAATTAATTAAATGCCCCAGACAAAACATCTGAAAATATGCCGACAAGAGGTAGGGCACGTGGTCCTGCATTTTTGGTATGTTAATTAGCTATGCATAGAAATTCCATAAAATGGCACTTTTCAGGTACGCGGCGGACCCTGAATAAAACATAAATGTTTGGGTTAAATTTTTTTTTTGATTTTAGATGTCCTCCAACAACTTAATCATGGATAATGCCAAACAAAAATAAATATTTTTGCTACGCAAAAATATTTTAGTATAATAGGTAAAATTTGGGCTACATGATTTTTTTAGGAGTCAAGTGGACCCTCAAGACTGTCTTTGATCAAAAAAAGTAAAATGTTTATTTGATCCCTAATATACCAGGCAACTTTTGATAACTAAGGCCAATCAAATTTCAAAAAAAAAAAATTTCGCTCCACCCTAGTGTACAGGGTCCCTTGGTCTCTAAATTCTATACTATTAGAGATACAGATTTTGATCTGCTATAGGGTAACACCTCCAAAGTATAAACCGTATGTATTAATTCTTCTAGCGAAACATGCAATTTAAATGTAAGTATTATACAAAACAGTAACAACAAAATGTCAAAAATTTGGTTAACGACAATATTTGTTGCTTGTTTTTATAATTTAAAACAATGATTGTTATTAATTTTCTATGGTTTATAAGTCTTAAATGTACAGAATTAACTAAAATGTTAGAAGATGTACACAAGACATAGTTTAATAATTGCTGTGAACAGTTATAGGGTCGGTGTAAGATTCAATATTTTGTTATAAACCGTAGAGGATGTACAACGAAATATGAGATATTACAATTAGTGATGCAACGATTGCTGTTATACGATTACGATTTCGATTACGATTTGAAATGAAATAATCGTACGATTACGATTACGATTACAATTATCAAATAAAAGACGTAAAAATATCTACTTTATAATTTTAATAATTTTTAAAAGAAACTTCAAGGAAAATAAATACAAACTCTGAACAAAATGGTAAATCACAACGAAAACATTTAAAGCAAAATCTAAAATAAAAAAGCAAATTAAAAGCCAGACCTGTTTTAGGCATTTAATATTGGAAATTCAGAGATATTAAATTTTTATTAAGGTAACATACACTCATACTAATCGATTTTCGCGTTTCTCGCATCATAGAGGTCAAAGCCCTAGCGGATTTCCAATGATTCTCAAATTACGCATAATACAATAATCGTATAAATAATCGGCGATTACGATTAATCGGAAAATGTTAATAATCGGCGGTTAATCTTTATCGTAATCGTAATCGTTTAATCACTAATTACAATATTCCTGACTAACTAACCTTAACTTAGGCTATACAAACAAATTAATTTAAAAAATGAACGAACATTTTGAGAAAATATATATATATCATGACACCACTGCAAATAAAAATCAAACTATTTTGCAGTTATAAAGGGACTTAGTTGAAGCTTCAATTTTTGACAAAATATACAGGCCATTCCGCTTAAAAAATTAAGTTAAATTAATCCAAACTTCCCGAAATTTGGAAGTAAAGTTTAAGCACCCTGTGTAATAACATCTTGTAAAATCATGTTAATCGTACTGGTATAGTAACCCTGATGCAATTGTCTGCAAACTATATTTATCGAATTAAAGTCGATAGATGAACTGTGGTATATTTATTGCGACTATAAAAAGTAAAAAAATTAGGAAAATAATTAATAACTTGGCAACACCGGAACAGACTCGAAAACAAATTTCGGATTACATTAACAAAAAAGAGGGGCATCAGTTTCGGGTTAAAAATATAGGGTGCCCCATTTAAAAATATGTATGTTCAAGGTGTTCTGCTTTTGTGAAACCCCCTGTATATTTGAAAATAATTTCCAGATCGTATAGCTATTACCCAGTAGCAGATAGAAATCTGTATCTCTAATAGCATAGAATTTAGAGACCAAAGGAGCTGAGTTGCAGGACCCTCTATATTGATGCGAATAAGGGGTAATGGGTGCAGTAGTATCAGTGTAGCATCGGAAATCCATTACAGTAGCTCCATAGCACAGCTTACCGTTTCTATGGTAAGCTGTGCTCATAGTAAATAGTAAATATATTCACGATACAGTTCCACATGTTGGTTGTGCAATCAGGACCAGTGGTGGATCTAGGATTGCACTTGCATCCATTAGATCTTTAGTAATTTGTATGTAACGAATAAAATATACAGGGTGTCTCTAAAAGGTCTGTACAAAATCTGAGCACATATTCCTGAGGCCAAAATAAGGCGATTTAAAGCAGCTTACCTTGGGGATGGGACTATTCGCCGTCGCCGTTTCGCCGTCGCCGTTTCGCCGTCGCCGTTTCGCCGTCGCGACAATTCGCCGGCAGCCGATTCGCCGTGGGCCGTTTCGCCGTCAAATAGAATATAAGTCTATAATTATTACAATTTTTTTATATCTAGCATATACCGAATTGGACCCAAAAAGGTGGATTAGATGCCGTGTTAGCGCTGTTTAACCAATATAAGTCTATAATTATTACAATTTTTTTATATCTAGCATATACCGAATTGGACCCAAAAAGGTGGATTAGATTAGAAACGGCGACGGCTGAACGTCCTAGACCCGAATTCCAATAACCCTAATTATTATTATTGACTTGCCTATGTAGGTATATTTTTATCAAACAATTTTGTTAAAATTTAGCAATATATATTATAACCTTTTTTACGTATTTTATTAATTTCTATTTGACGGCGAAACGGCCCACGGCGAATCGGCTGCCGGCGAATTGTCGCGACGGCGAAACGGCGACGGCGAAACGGCGACGGCGAAACGGCGACGGCTAAATGTCCTAGACCCGCTTACCTTAGTCTGAAATTGGCCCGTTTCCGAGATACAGGGTGGTAAACTTAAAAAGTAAAAATCGAATTTTTTAAAATTAATGAATATTTTTTAACGTATCACTTTTAAACTTGGTACCCGGGGGGTTTTTGGGATGCGAAACCCGAATACGGACACCTTTTTACTGTGGCCATTAGAGGGCGCTTCATAATGCACTTCCTATGGTTTAGAATGGTCATAATTTTCTTATCAGTGTAGTTTTTTTCCTTTTTTTTTGTTAAGAAACTAATTTTTTGAACATTTTGAAACAAAAAAGGTGCTCTTGTGAAAATCCGCTAAAGTAAGCCGTTTTTGAGATATTTCGGTTTTTAGTGTTCGATGCCGCACCGGAATATTCAAATTATTCCGAATAAAATATGTTTGCTGTTATCTTTGAGGATGAAATGTGGTCAGTGAATTAGCAGTGGAAAATGTATTTTTTTTTAATTACTTTTTTGGAGTGTCACATCCAAAAATCCTCGGATTTTTTACCTGTTTGATGAACACCAATTTTTTTGCAACATACTATTAAAATGTAAATATTTTTCGTATTTTAAGAATTTTCGCTATTAGTCTATGTTGTTTACAGTAAGTGTTTCAGTAAGAATTTGCCAATGCGAGAATAAATAAGTTGTTTGAAACGTGCTAGTTAAATTTTAAATTGACTGTAAAGATGGCTGAAGGATGCAGTTTTACAGAAATTACGGATATGCTATTGGTTTTTGAATATTGTGAAGGAAATGGCCGCGAAAGTGTTAGGGTATATAGAGAAAGATATCCAAATCGGCGCATACCAAACCATCAAACATTTGCTGCTATTGAGAGACGCCTTCGCGAAACCAGTAGCTTCACTTCTTTAACTGCCAATTATGGACGGCAACGTGCAATAAGGACTTCTAAGGTTGAGGCACAAATTTTGGAAAGAATTGCTCAAGATCCAAAATTAAGCACCAGACGCTTAGGTTTAGAGGTAGGAGTATCCAAGGATATGCAAGACCTATTGGCTCCGGATCTCGATCAACGATTGGACTTCTGTCGATTCATCGATACCGAACAAAGACAACAGGATGTGAATTTTGCTAAGCACATTTTATTTACTGACGAAGCATGTTTTACAAGAAGTGGTGTAACCAACTTACATAACGAAAATGTTTATGCTGCTGAAAACCCGCATGACACGAAAGTAACTCATTATCAACATGAGTTTAGAATTAATGTGTGGGCAGGAATCATTGGCAATTTCGTTATTGGTCCTGTCATTTTACCGCTACGACTAAATGGTGTGGATTATTTAGAACATTTACAAAATACGCTGCCACATTTATTAGAAGCTTTGCCGTTACAACTTCGACGAGATATGTGGTTTATGCATGACGGTGCTCCACCACATTTTAGTTTAAATGTCCGCAATTATTTGCATCGACAGTATCCAACCAAACAGATGGACCGGTAGAGGAAATGACGGTCCTGTAAAGTGGCCGCCACGCTCACCGGATATGACTCCGTTGGATTATTTTTTATGGGGGTCTTTAAAAGCGAAGGTATACTCCAGACCGATTAATAATGAAGAGAAATTGTGGGGAATAATTCAAAATGCAGTCAACATATTAAAGAACGATGCGGAATTGATGCAAAGAGTAAATTTAAACTTTTTACGTCGTATTAATCTTTGTACTTATGTTAACGGAGGTCATTTTGAACAATTACTAAAAGTTTATGCTAATTAAATTTACTTTTAAAATAAAATTGTTCCTCATTTATTAAACAAAAAAAATTCATTCTCAAATTCTTCGCAGAAACCGACAATTGGCTTTCAGCGCCACCTGACATTAGATACCTGCTTATGCGGGTTCCATTCCAGCCTTTGGTCTTCTCTAAGTCCTCGCTGGTTTGGTTGGGTGGATAGCTCGATTGCCACGAGATGTCGCCACGTGCAACATCTCACATATGTATCGAATAAAATATATATTTTAGATTAGCATATATATTTTTATTCACCTAAAGAAATCCATAGGCTGAATCGAAAACAAGGTTTGTTCGAATACAGAGGCAAATCCCCGAACGATCATTTCCATCAGTCTATCAATTAAATTTTGAATTTGGCAATCGATTGTTGCAGTGGTAAATTAGTTGAGCGACCGTTCGAGGACGGAGCTAGTACGGTTGTTGGTCGGGTTGGAACAAGTGTTTTCAATTTAAACTAAAAACTGTTACATTCTCTAATTAGAAGTATGACAATCATTTGTGTCTTCACTGTCTATTTATGTTTGGTTTAAAAATAAATTTCAAGAATATTAAAGTTTTAGGGAATGGCAATAATATTTTTTTTCGCAAATACTATATTTTCTGTGCAATGCTAACAGCTTTCATTCCAAACATTTTTTTTTCAAAAATTATCTATTTGTAATAATTTAATTTTTTCTATGTGTGGGTTAATTCACGGCTAATACAATGGAAATAGATCTTATTTTGCACTTTTCTGATGAAATAAACATCGCTAAAACGGAAAATAACTTTTCAGTCACAATCTACCAAGATCTAACAGTTTAACCCTAAGAAAGCACGTCAACTTTACTTAAGTTTAAACCTTGATATATCCCTATTGAGTCAAAAGAAATAGCAATGTAAAATAATGCGATATGCTGTGATACCAATATCTAATTTGTGCACGCAAATTGAACTCCGCTATATACATTTTGCAAAAAGTTCCCTCAATAAAAGCAGTAAAAAACGTCATTGTAGCGCAGTAAATCCGAGGATCTGGCCAACTCATGCATCCAGGCATTGTGTGATAACGCCAAGGCTCTATGATCGTGCTTCTATCTATGGCATTCGATAATATTTTTACTGTCGAAAAAACTGCGCTTTTATAAAAAAGTATTGTTGTTTCCATTAATTCACCTATTTTTTTCTCCGGGTCATTACTTTTATCATTTTGAAGTTGCTGGAACCAGGATCGTAGCCAATGGCGTCAATAATATTTTGTCGGATAATTTGAGGTATACTTTATTATTATTATTATTATTATTTTCTAAACCAAATAATAAATCAAATATGGCTTGTCCTTCAGAACATTTTTTTTTGTTTCTTTTTGTTACATCGCTTAGGATGAGCATATAAGCAAGATATCTATAACTACAAGGTGTGCCAAAAACATACCGACAAACTTTAAGGGGTGGTATAATATGTTTATTAAACAAAACAATAAACAAGTTCTGTTTAATAAACATATGTCCGCAAATGAGCCGTTTCGGCGGAAAGAAGGAAAAATGATTTTGGTCAGTTTTTTTCATTTCAGTGAAAAGGAATTAATATTAATTTACAAAAAATGTTCAGAAGGACATTAATAAATCATTTTTTGATCATGTTGGACTTTTTTTCATTCAATGATGGTTTACAATAATTGTTCAAAATGTTGACCATTTGCTTCAATACAAAGATTGGACCGTTGGATCATTGACTCGCGGACTCTATGGAATATTCCGGGAATGGCTTCTACATGTGTGCAACTGGCCATTATTCTTGCTATGAGATCTTCCTTATTACGAATTGGCGTTTCGCAGACTAAAGATTTCAAATAACCCCAAAGGAAAGAATCCAAGGGGTTCAGATCGGGAGAACACGCGGACCAGGTCACGGAACCTCCATTTCCAATTCACTGGCGGAGAAATCGCTAGTCCAGATACGTTCAAACCAAAATGTGGAGTTGCCCTGTCATGTTGAAACGACATGTTATTTCTAATGTCTAAACGGACATTTTCTAATAATATAGGCAAGATATTTTGCAGGAAATGGAGATAAATGTTTGCGTTCAAAGGCAGCAAGTGAACTATCTCTCCAAGAATACCAGCCCACATGTTTACAGAAAATTGTTGCTGTTGTCTTCTAGAGACCACAGCGGGAGAATTTTTTCATCATGCCAAATATGGCTGTTTCTACTATTAAAATAACCATCGTGCGTGAAACATGCCTCATCAGAAAACAATACTATTCTCCCGGAGTGAGGTTGTATTAAACCATTGGCAAAAAGCTAATCGATGTGGCTAATCTTCAGGATTTAAAGTTTGTACGCGTTGTAAGTGATTGGAGTAGAGAAGTTGTTGATGTAAGACACGCTGTACCGTCGCCTTGAAGGATCCCATATGGTGTGCAATTGCGTGAACACTTGTGGATTAATGTTCCTCCATACGGTGTAAATCTCCTTCAAATTCAACCATACAAGTTGTTCTTGGACGACCACCACCACCAGGACGCTTTAGGCTCCCACTTTCTCTAAGGCCAAGATGGATGGAAGCAAGGGTTATATGATGAATTTGGCGGCGTTCCGGACAGATGTGCTCATACAAGCATGCAGCTTCTCTTCCATTACAATTTGCTGCACCATAACGAAGGTACATATTATTCATAATTTCTTGAAATGACAAATTATCGTCCATTTTTAATACAAATTTTGAATTAACAATCAACACAGCTAATATTACAATAAATAAGTCACAAATAATACTACGGTCTTAAAATTGGTATATTTTGAATGTTTATTGCGATAAAGAAATGTTTTGGGCTCCCCAGCAACAAACGTAGTTGAAACAAAAAGTGCCGAACAAACGACAGTGGTGTCTAACTAAATCAAGAATTAATTTAATTATTTGGATGTGATTTAAAAGATTTTATTGCTCTACAGCATTTGCGGACATATGTTTATTAAAAGTTTGTCCTCTACCTCCCTTTAATGTTTTTCGGTATGTGACACCTTGTAGACTGTAGAGATATAAGATAGTATGTTATTATACTGCATTACGAGGAGGTTGGATGACGGGTGTGGTAACATTTTCAGTTTGCTACAAAGCTACAAATTTAACCCTAAAATCACTTTTTCAATTAAACATTTTTTTTCGGAATACTTTTTTTTGCCAGAGTGTAAATTATGATAACAATAATAAGTACCTACGTAAAATATTAAAATCGATCGGTGAAATAGTTTCTGACAAATTTAAAAGAGTAAAGGTCGTCGTGAATCGGACGAGAATTATTAGTATCAACCATTTGCATTACAGCATACAAGGAGTCCAAAAATATTGGACAGCCTCGAGGTCTGGTAGACAATGATATCCATGTCGTGATAACCTGGGTACACCGGATGTAGCATTAACCCTCCAGCGCCTTAGCTACATACTAAAGAACACATTCAGTAGTGAAAGCATAAGAGCCCCATCTCAAGTTTATGTCGTCATGCAAAAGAAAACCATACTGTATGTACCATTATAATATGGCAACAAGAAATCTATTAAGCACGGCATACCTTTCATGCAGTGGCGGCTCTACCATAAGGTCATTTGGGCAATGACCTTCCACGCCAAGTCACCAACCACCTAACATATTAATATTTAACTTTAAAATTAAAATTGATTCAATCAACCAAACTTTACTGCTCGGATTCTATTACCTCTAAAATATCCCTCGTATTTATTAATGCAATGCACACGCAGCAAAACAAACTAGACGTAACGCTACTTGTTATGCGTCCCCGCAAAAATTTCAGGTCAAAATCGAGCTTGCCCACGAAAAATAGCGTCACCCAACAGAGCCTGTGGGAGTAAAGAGAGGAATAAATAGCATGTTATCACTCTCGCACTTGTATTAAATTCGAAGAAAAAGAGGTTTTGTCGGCTGTCAGCCGTTTTTTTTTTTTATTGAGCTTAGACGCACGTTGCAATTTTTAGAATGAATGGGAAAAAGACAGAAGACCGTTGATCTCTGCAGTCGGCAGTCTGTAGTTCTTTATAGGGATGTTGATTCTGATATCGAAAAAATATTATATCGTTACAGATTTTTCGTCATGCGTCACTGCGCTACCACTGCGCGAGCGGTGCCGTTGACGAACATACATTCATCGTTAAAAATATATCGCTATATACAGGGTCTCCCAAACTCGATGGCACATTAGAAGTATCTCGAGAACTAATAGAATAATATTTTTGAAATTTTGAGAATGCATATAAGACATAAAATTCTAGCCTTCAATAATAGTTTTAAAAATGCGGCGTTGCCAGTTGTACCCCTCTAACCTGTATAGTTACTTTTTTCTATTGATACTCTGATATATCGGAATAAAAATTTAAAAATTTAAAAACATGTCCAAAGAAAAATATCATCCATTTGATATTATTGATATTACGATACATCCCTATATATAAATCCTGTCTCTCTGTCGTTCTGACAAAAACCTAACCTATAATATAATGAACCTGATTGTTTTTGTTAATTTCTTGAGGATTGGCGTTGTGTTTTTTACTTTTCCTAATTGAAAAGCAGGTAAATTACCATCATTGAAAAAAGGGCGTGGCACCCAAAAAATTTTCGCCTGCGGCGCTATTTTTTCTTAACTGACCTCCCACTTTAAATGCCCACGAGCCGCCACTGACCATGAAACATCTGTCATTGTCTACCGGACCCCGAGGTTGTCCATTACTTTTGAGCCTCGTATGCTATAATGCAAAAAGAGACGTTAATACTAATACTTTTCATCCGACTGACCGCGAATTTTCTCTATTAAATTTTTACACGGACGAGGTAGTGGTCTCTAAACTTTTGAATGAGTTTTCCAATTCTTTTCAATATTTAAATAAATTTACTTCAAGAAATATTATTTTTACCTAGCCAACTAGGCGTAGCCTGTAAGCAACTTTTTGTATTTTTGAAAATAAATGTAACCGGACACAAAATATACCAGATGTGAAAATACAGTTAGATGGGCCATTTTTTGTATTTCTCTCATAGCGTGTTTCCTGGTCTTAGAGGGGTTACTACTCTCATTAAAAATGCAAAACGCATACCGGGATTTCAAGAACAATTTAAAAACCATCCCTTAAAATCTATTGTGTTTACATTAAAGGATCCAAATAATGAGCATTCTTAGGTAGGTCCAACCTAAATTTATCGTAAGCTATTGTTATATTTTAGGATTTACCATTGTGATTGAGACAATCCCTTAGCCAGGAGCGTGTATTGGGGAAGTTTTTAAATTAAAAATCTTAACACGCCTATTCTCCTAAAATTGTATTATCATATATTCGTAGGTATTTATAACATATGAAAACATTTAAAAAATTGTATTAACTAATAAATAACAATGGGTTGTACCATTTTACATAATATAATTACAAAAATAAGATATAATTTATAGGATCTTACAAACAAAGCATTTTCAAAAATCGAATAATACTTTGTCGTTATGGCCTATCATAGTCCGATTCGGAAGATGAAGTTTTATTAACATTGTTTATAATAAGCGGTTTAACCATTTCTTCGACTATTAGATCTACCTGCCACATTTCCTTTCCTTATTTGAGCTCATATAAGTTCGATCGGGTTTAATTTGCAGTGGTAAGGAGGGAGCATGAGCACAGATATTCTTCGTAACTTTGCCATTTCATCGACTACATAGTTTTTAAATGCATTTTTATGTAAATTGACTAGTACCAATAGTTCTTTTTTTAAGGAATCTAGTGGAAATTCTGTTTGTCTTAAACTTAGCCATTCTGTTATTTCACTTTTACGCCATGCACTTGTCGGTAATTTTTCCGTCAGCCTAGAGTGATAACTTACATTATCCAATACAATTATTACATCTTATGGTATAAGGTCCAACATTTATTTGCTCGAACCATTCTTCAAATACATCGGCATTCATATCTTCGTGATAGTCTCCTGTATTTTTAAATTGGAACATCAGTAGACCAGCTTTAAAGAAGCCTTCAGAACTTTCAATATGGGTTATGATAAGTCGATGTCCTTTTCCAGATGGCGGTCTTAATTCTGTGAACAATCCTTCCTAAAAGAGTTTGCCTTGAACTTTTAATATTTTCATCCTGCCAAAATTTAGTCACAGTGTGGCCTTCGCCTTCATTTAGCCATGTTTCATCTAGGTAAAATATTTTTTTGTTTTCTTCTCTGGCTTTTCGGATGCTTCTTATGTAATTTCTTCTCCAACATACGATATCGCTTCTGTCTATTAAAATCGATTGCCTATTATGTTTTTTTCACCGAAAACCCATTTTTTTTTTAATAATTTCCACAGCGTATTCTAGATATAAATGGGTAGTTCTGGTCTTCTCTTTATGCCTTATTCTCTGCATTAAAACGTCATCCAGCTAGTTTTGGTCCTCATGGAGAAGTTTTTGGAGGTTTGACGTCAACACTTTTTTTTTCTTTTAAAAGTTTATATATTGTTGTTTTCCCAACATTAAGCATACCTGCTGTAAATTGCACAGCATTGTCAACACTCAAATTCGCATTCTTACTTTTAATAGTATCGTAACAGTTCAGAATTAATTTTTTTTTTCATTTACTGTACATGGACTGACTCTAGGGCGTTTAGGCAATTGTTGAAAATTGTCCATATTTAATTAAAAAAACACTGACACTTTACACTTTGACTAGTTTCACTGAGAAACAAACACCCAAGGTATGTATAGATATAAATAGGTGTATTATTCCAATAGAGCACCCATAAAAGCATAATAACCATATAATTAGCAAGCAGATGACCAGGATTAGGTACAAAAGAAGAGGAATAAAATAATTAAAGCAGAAACGGAATAAGTACCTAGACTAATTAGTTTTGATAAAATTGCTTTCTAAAATTCCAGGTAAATGGTACGGCTGTACAGGGACATTTTTCTAAGTGTCTCGCCCGATTGACCATTTTCCTGCCGACTATAATAAAAAACAAATCAGATATTTTCCAATGATTTTCGACAACGAAGCCAAATTTAATGTCAAATAACATATAGAGACACTTATTTATGAGGGTTGCCGTTTAAAAAATTCAAAATGGCGTCGTATCTGTCACTTTTTGACATCTATCGCTTTTTATTATAGCGTAAATAGCTTGGTCACGGGAAATTATGTTACTGTGAAAAGGATTGTGGTTTTCAGCTTAAAAAATCTATTTATTAGAGGGGTGAGATACTTAAAAGTCAAAATCAATGAAGGCAAATTAGGAACCTCCGTATTTCCTAAACGGCTGAAAATAAATATCAACAACTATAGGTTTTTGAAATCGGATCGCCAAATGCAATTCACTCGTGTGGTTATTTATGAGGGTTGTCGTTTAAAAAAAATTCAAAATGGCGTCGTATCTGTCACTTTTTGGACATCTGTCGTATTTGATTATAGCGTAGATAGCTTGGTCACGGGAAATTATGCTACTGTGAAAAGAATTGGGGGTTTCAGCTTAAAAGATCCATTTATTAGAGGGGTGAGACTGTTATGCTTAAAACGGGGGTTGGTATTAACTTTGAGGGATGGTAAGAAAAAAATGAGACTTTAAAATGTGTTTACTAACTTTACCCTTTTAATTACCCAAGCTAACTCATCAGGGTGGGTTCACTGGATTTCATATCTGGTCCCGTCCAATACCACGATGCTACCAAAAAGCATTACTACTATACTTACTTCCTACAGACCATGGAACATCAAATTACAATATATATAGGGCGCCAGACAGTTTTTTTCTATAAGCAAAACTGCCAAAAAGAATATAAAATATATAGCCAAAGACCACAAATAGGCAAATCAGACACAAGATAAGGTTGACTGGTTTATATTAATAAAGAAACTACCCTGTAATTGGGTGAAGCCCTTAAACAATAGGGTGTGATTTAGAGGGTCATGAGATTAATAACGCAAATTATAAACTAGGAATTCTCAATTCCAAAATGACAGAAATGAGCAATATTTCAAGGAAAGTGTTAATAAATTATTAAAATAAATATTTCAACCTGGTATACTCAGCGCAGTGATGTCGACATTACCTTACAAAATGCTGGTACCTTACAGCATTATAAAAGCATGATAATTTTATTAAGTAAAAAAAAATAGATATAAATGAAAGTAACGGTTCAGAGATTCATATATTAGAATAAAGAGGTTTCAGCAGTCTAGGTTAAGCTTGCCTTCAGCCACGAGAAAGCATACGAGGTATCTTCACCAAAAGATGTAAAAATTAATGAAGTAAGAGGCCTTGGCAAACGCTTAGACTAGTCTGTCTGAAACTGTAAAAGTTATATCACTGGTATTATTTTAAAAACTTATCTGTCGATGAAAATGAAAAGTCCAGGTACTCGATCAACTGCTACCAGGCCAAGGAAACTGCAGGTTGGATCTACTAGCAAAACATGATAATCAATATGCTATCTATAACGGGTCCAAAAACCCATAGGTGACTTCAACAGGCAAACGTCCAAATGTTCCGAAATGCTTTGGGTTGGCTTTTAAGCCCAAAAAATGTACCAAAACTAAAAACCCTCACAATACCATGGAGGGCCAAGGAAAAACGTGTCGCAAAGAAAGCCGATGTTCAGTAGCCTCTAACGTGAATAAAATCCTAGAAACTCGCTAATCAATCCATACTAACAAAACCTACATAAAGGCCAAATAGGATTGATTAAAATTGAAGTTCAGCCAACATATCCGCTACACAGCTCGAATTTTCCGAAGAAATTCGTCTGTTGATCTGACTTCTTTCTCGACAAAAAGTAAAATGGAGACCCTCAAAGGGTTTAAAGAAAACGAAGGAGTGTCAAAAGTTGATTGACAAGAAATTCGCCACAGAACCAAGCTCTAGATGTTCACTAGGTTCGAGTGCAATTCCACTCTAGGTCAGTAGGCTAGTTGAGGAGAGTACGAATGAGAACAGACCTACGCCCACCCTATCGAACCGTATCGACTCATAAAATAAGTCGATGCAAACGGCCAAGCGAATAAACGGTCCGAGCGACGTACCAATAAAAACGACCAAACAGCTGACTGGCAAAATTCCGCATGTAACCAAATTCAAATCTGGTTTTACAAATGTATTACGATGGATTAAAAAGAAATACGAAGCAAGAGAAATCACGATGGATATCAGAAATAATTAGCCATAATTAAGTACCTGAAAAATTTAGTAAGGAATGACCGAAATACAAGGTATGCTTGCAATAATACATAGTTAACAAATTCAGACCATTACACCACTCCCCTACCAAAAGAAAAATTACCCCGTAATTTTCCCTAAAACCTAAATTACCAAAGTAGAGAAAACAGATGTATTACTAAGGTGAAAATACCCCTAATAAAAAAATTTCTACTATCTAAAGACCAAAAATATTCCAACGTACATCTCACAGGAAAAGACACCAATGAAGTTCCCAAGGAAAGAAGTAAATGCTTCAGACTGCCACAATGGTTAAACGTGTCCAAGGTAAAAACAAAACAAATAATAAGAAAATAAAAGAGAACGATGTTAATGTGAATTTGAACGTTAGCTAAAATTGCGTTGACTTCCAGATCAGTGTGGAGCAACCTCGTATCATAGCCTCAAAATGACAAGAAAAATAAACCACCAACCCGAAGAAAAATCAAAGATATCTCCCCCATGGGGTGTAAGCTGAAAGGTGGAAGAAAAAGGATTAAAAATCAAAAATAAAACTAGGATAACCCAAGAGTCCACCATACAAATTGGAGTGAATTGTAGTACCCACCAAACTAAAGAATACTAGGAAGTATTGTAAAAAAATCCAAAAAACTTATTTTAGGGTGTTCCGAAAGGCGGCACTATCAAAAATCCTCCAAACTTAAACGAAAAGGGAGCTCCAGGACCCATACAGTAGTACGACCCAGCTTGTTTCCCGAGAAAGCTAAGTTCCGGAAGCCCAAGTCAATACCCCCCATACAGACCCCTTCCAATTTCGGTTCTAACCTAAGTTAGAGATGAAAATGGAGCTATTTAATAACCAACGCCCACCGGCCTGTAAAACAAAAATACAATTTTAAAAATCCTTAGCACTATCTTTAGTGTAAGGACCAAAGAGACTAGTCGAACTAATCGTCTCATACTAGGAGAAATCGTCAAAATCGGTATAACTTATCTTAAAGCATGTAACTTCATAATTCAAAAACTGCAAGAGAGTTACCAAGAGAACCTAAATATGCACAAAAAAACGAAAGAGAGCCAAAGGGTTGTTCAAAAATTTACCTACCGCTAAGGGTAGTTAGCCGAAGACTAATATCCTAAAACCAAAAACTCTAACGAAGTCTCACCACATGTCGTATCTGCACTTATCCCATTTCACGCTAAGATAATTGCCAACACGCCGTAGGCTAAACCGCAATTAGAATCTACTTTACCAAAACTCAAAAATTCCAAACAAACCAAAACGATGGTAACAAAAGTAACAAGGCAGCTGAAGGCTATCCTTAATACCGCATTTTCAGTGGGCTCCTACCACAACTAGTGCTCAGTGCAGGATAATTCTTTGATGTAATTCCAGCAGTGTCTATACATCCATCCGTCTCGCGACATGATAAATGTCTAGATACTCTGCAGCCCATCACCGCAGGGCTGAACAACCCAAAAAACAAAAAGTTATTCAGTTACTCTCCAGTAGGAGCGTAATAAGGTTTCAAGTCCTGAACGTGCCATCTTCCCTTGGATTTGTTGTCCTTGTCGACCAACTCGTACACACAGTAACCACATTTCTTTTTGACCTTATAAGGCCCCTCGAATTTACCAGCCAACTTAGCAGAAAAATAGTTACCAGCATCTGACAAGGCATACAAGCGTTTCCAAACTAAACTACCTACAGGAAAATGAACATCGCGACGTCTTAAGTTATATTGATCACTATTCTTTAAATGTGCTTTCTCTAGTTTCTTAGCTACAAAATTTCGCAATTTATCTAAACTTTCTACTTTCTGAACTACTCTATCCTTAGGAGGTTCGTTGTCATTAACCGAATCGTTATCTGAATTATGTATATCGTCTAAGATTGTCGCCCTCTGATATTCGCTACCGTGTAGAATCATTTCGCAACCAAAATTGAGAAAATAAGGAGTACGGCTAGTGATTTGGTGCACGGACGTATTTACAGCGCATTCAAGAGATGTTAGATTTTCGTCCCAAACACGTTGAGTGTCTGTCACGAACGCAGAGATCATAGTTTTAAGCACTCTATTGACACGCTCCGTTAGATTTGGGGGTGGATAATAATTAGGATTAAAAAGTATTCTAGTGCCATATTTTTTTGTGAACTGATCAAAATTGCAACCTTTAAATTGCTTGCCATTGTCACAACGTATAACTTCAGGTACGCCAAAACGTAAGAAAATTTGTTCTTCAACAAGTTTGACAATAGTTTGTGCGTTTGCGCGCCTAATAGCAAAGAAACTATTCATTTTACTAAAAGTGTCCGTAACAACAAAGATGTACATATTGCCTTGCTTAGTCTTAGGAAGTGGTCCAAATAAGTCCATACTAATAATCTGCCAAGTACGATGCGCAGCAACAAAACCACCCATATGACCAGCTGGAAGCTTTTGCTCAGGTTTGACGCGTTGTCAAACATTCCTTGACATAACGTGCAACATCCGCTTTAAGACAAGGCCAATAATAAAGTCTAGAAACTTTATAATAGGTTTTATGAACGCCAAAATGTCCACTAGTCGGAGTGTCGTGACAAGAATAAATAACTTCCTTGCGTTTCTCCTTAGGTATCACCAACTTCCAATACTCAGCATCTTCTCTCAATTCGGGAACATCTAGCTGAACATACTTAAAAATTTTGTCATCACTGACCCGCCATTGTGAATAGGATAAAGGATTTTCGAAAATACGCTTCCTAAGTTTAATATACCACTTGTCCTTAATATCCTGAAGCTCAATGTTTGAAGTTTCCAATTCACCGCTAGTCTCTGGAACAGCTCTAGACATCAAATCTGGTCCACAATGATCACGACCCTTCCTATGAAAGACATTATAATCAAACTGCTGAAGGCGAAGTGCCCATCGACCGAGACGACCTTGCGGATCCTTCAAATTATCTAACCACTTCAAACTATAATGATCCGTAATAACAGTAAATCTTGTATATTCCAAATAGCAACGTAACTTTTCAATGGCGAATAGTGCTGCAAGCAGCTCTCGTTCAGTAGCAGAATACAATCTTTCTTGACGACTCAGAGTCCTTGAAATATAGCAAATGGCATGTTCTCGACCATCATAAAATTGACTTAAAATTGCTCCAACTGCGTAGTTGCCGGCGTCTGTAGCTAGAGTGAATTCATGCTCGAAGTTAGGGCATGTCAAAATAGGTGCCGAAATAAGTGCGTTCTTAATATCCTGAAAAGCTTTCACACAACTTTCATCCCAAACAAATTTTATTCCTTTCCGGAGTAGACGAGTCAAAGGAGAAATCACATCAGAATACTTTAGAACAAACTTACGATACCATGATATCATACCAATCACTCTACGAACTTCAGTAATGTTTTTAGGAGTTGGCATGTCAGTAATTGCTTGAACTTTGCTCTGATCCACAGAAATTCCATTACGGTTAACTAAATATCCTAAATACTTTAACTCAGAGCGACAAAATTTACTTTTCTCCTTATTCAGCGTTAAGCCAGATGTCTCCAGACGTTGAAAAACCTCTGCAAGAACCTCTATATGCTTCTCAAAAGTCGGCGTGACCACAATCACGTCATTGAGATAACAAAACACATAAGGCCGCAGCTCAGGACCTAGCACAGTATCAATTAACCTCTGGAACGTAGCTGGAGCGTTGTGAAGACCGAAGGGTAAACGACAAAATTGAAATAGTCCGCGTCCTGGTACTGTAAAAGCCGTGTACTGCTTACTGGACTCCTCCAATTCCACTTGCCAATATGCGCTCTGCAAGTCCAAAGATGACAAATAGCGTGCTCCACCTAGTTTGTCCAAAGTAGCAGAGATATAAGGCAATGGGTATGCGTCCTTAGCGCTGGACATATTAAGACGGCGAAAATCTACACAAAAACGCTGTGTCCCGTCGCGCTTAGGTACCAAAAGAACAGGACTAGACCAACTACTGGTAGATCTTTCTATTATACCCGAAGAAAGCATTCTATCAACCTCTTGATCGATTAGTTTCTGCTTAAAAGGTGATACTGGGTAATACCGCTGCTTAATAGGGTCGCTGTTAGTGACTATCTTGTGTTTGACAACAGAAGTACAACCTAGTTTGTCTCCGATCTTATCAAAATACGCAGAAACCAATGAATCCAGTCTTGCTGGTTGATCAGCTCCTAAGTCTGCTTCACACTGAACTAAAGAAAGCTCTGGGGCAGAAAAGTCTTCATCCGAAAAATGCCACTCACCTTTTCTCATGTCTGGTACTATACCTAACTTAATCCAAAAATCAATGCCCAAAATCAGTTCATGACGCAGCTCCGGTACTACATACAAATCAACTATCCTAACTACGTCACGTACCCTAACTGGCACACAAGCAATACCAATGCAAAGACAAGAATCATTATTCGCGACAGTACAAGTAGCTGTCCTATTCGGATCTAATTTAACTCCTAAATTCTTTAATTTAGTCCAACCCTTTTCGCCAACAAAAACTTTATTTGCGCCCGAGTCAAGTAAACCATAAAATTGTAAACCTAAAATATTAACTTTCAAGTATGGACACTCTCCGGGACCTACGTGAGCAAGAACGTAATCTAGAACGATTCTATCTTTAAAATTCAGATCTGTAGAATTCAAAACATCTAAACTATTTTTATTCGAAATATCAGAGGTCGACAAAACCGTGGGAAGCGCCCTTCGACCTAACGACGTCTCCCCGAGTCGTTTCCCGAATTCTTAGATTGTTTTTTGTTACATTCAGGGCAATTCTTTTTAGTAAAATCTTTTTTACCACATTTAAAACACTTAATTATTTTAGATGTGCAGTTTTTAGCCATATGATTAGGTTGATTGCATTTAAAGCAAACCAAAGAATTACTACTATTGCCAGATTGGTTACCCTGAACTTCACGAACTAACGCTTTATCCTGATGTTTTGAAAATTCACGCCTAGGCGGATTATAATCTAAGTCAGGTTCCAAAGATAAATTTCCTCTGCGAGGTGGTCTGAACTCTTCAACGCGTAACCGAGTCTCTTCAAGTTTACGACATAATTCGATGACTTCAAAAGGTGTGTGAATGTCATGTAAAGTTAATCGCTCCTGATAAAATGGTAAAATGTTAGCTCTTAAAACTTTAAGCCTCAGGTCATCAGACACAGGTAAAGGCATACGATCAAAAAGTTTAGTCATAGCAGCTACATAAATACCTATCAGTTCATTATTGCCTTGAGTTCGCTCTAAGATTTGCCGCCAAAGTTTATCACCCAAGTGAGAGGGAAGGAACTCATCATTTAATAATTTCACTAAACCATCCCAATCACTACAATACCTAACAATGAGATGATAATAATTTAGGGCATCTCCCTCAAACAAATCCGCAGCACAACGAAACAAATCTGCTTTACTAACACTTCTCGAAAAACAAAGTTCATTAACGCGTTCGAGAAAAGCATTAAAACTTAAACCGCATGAGTTTCCTGAAAACTTAACGTCCCACTTCCAAACCGGTAAGCTATTAAATGAAGTTGAAGGCATCATCTGTGTAGATGGTCCAGCTTGCGTTAAATTAAGATTGCTAACATTTGTATTTAAATTATGTAACGTAGACTGTCCAGTAGGTGTCGATTGAGCTGGAGATTGTAAGACTGAATTAGAAAAATGCGGGTTTAAAGGACCTACAGGTTGAGTTTGTTGAGTACCGATCACTCTAAGCCTATCTTCATAGTCCGAAATACAAGTGGTCAAGCTAACTAATACTTTAGATCTTTCCACGTTTACATCCTTATCTTGATCCGGAATCCTATCAATGCGACCTACTAAATGCGCTATCTTAGTTTCAATCTTACGAGATTGTGTAGAAGATCCGTTAAAAGCTGTAATAATATCGCCTAATTCTTTTATTTTACTACTACACTCCGTAATTTCAGATTGAGGATTAAGAGACTGTGAACTATGAACGCTACTACCCGATCTTTCTAGAGAAAGCAGCGAACGCAAACATTTTCTTAAGTTATCTACAGTTCCAGATTCGGAAATACCGCGAATTTTCAGCTCGTACTCTAACTCACATTTATTTAAACGATCAACGTCTAAACTATACATCGTGCTAAATATGTTCAAAATATTTTTTTAAAAAAAATATATCCAAGGTAGAACAAAAGTCAAAATCAAGTGAAGGTAATAGCAGTTGCTAAAATACCTAAGGTCTATCAAAGTATATCTGGTGAACTTCCAAACAAAGCAAAGTTTCAATAAAAAAAATCAAAACCTGAAAATAAGTTTACCCTGTATACAATATTTCCAACAAAATTTGTCCAAAATATATAAGTGTCAAATCCAGGTATTAGCACAAAAGAATGAATCAAAAATACCAAAATATTTCAAAGAAATTACCAAAATACAAAGTTACTATCAGGTATCAGTACCAAAAATATTCAATAAATGTGCTAAAAAAATTAAAATGTCTTAAAAATATTTAAGTGTCATACGATTATTCCATGTATCTGTAAGAATACCATCACAGATATCAGCAGAACCAAAGAGAAATCTTTTAATTTGTTCTACAGGTTTATGAAAGAAAAGTCACACTACTTGGCAACCCTGTATAAAAAAAATATTGAATTTCAATTCAATATACCTCACCCCTTCAAAAAAAAATAAGAGAAATTATTACCAAAAAAAAATTTACAAGTCACTAATCAAGTCAGGTCTAAACCAAAAAAGTGTACCAAAAAGTTTCTAAAAACACCTCAAACCAAAAATACCCAAGCTTGACAATGTCTATTACTAAATAATTCTCTTAGCTAAACTGGGGTTTCAGTCACAGTAGAAAACAAGAAAGTGCAATTAACTTTCCTATCAAAATTTAAAAAAAGTCACTCAAGTTTGCAAAGGCATTAAAAAATTAAAAAAAAAAAATTGGTGGAAAGCCAAGGTCATGTACTAAATTAAATTTTAAGAATCAAAATAAATTTTAAATCAAATGTCAGAATAGAAACTCGATATATAAATGTGGAAAGTAGGCTCGTAATAATCTATCGTGCCACAGTACTATTTAAACAAAAAATTCAAAAATTTTTACCCGATCAAGTTCCTGCAAACTGAGTGTTTTACTAACCAAATAGAACAAAAAAACAGTTGGGCGCCAGTGTTATGCTTAAAATGAGTGTCGGTATTAACCTGAAGGGATGGTAAGATAAAATGAGACTTTAAAATGTGAACTTTACCCTTTTAATTACCCAAGCTAACTCATCAGGGTGGGTTTACTGGATTTCATATCTGGTCTCGTCCAATACCACGATGCTACCAAAAAGCATTACTACTATACTTACTTCCTACAGACCATGGAACATCAAATTACAATATATATAGGGCGCCAGACAGTTTTTTTCTATAAGCAAAACTGCCAAAAAGAATATAAAATATATAGCCAAAGACCACAAATAGGCAAATCAAACACAAGATAAGGTTGACTGGTTTATATTAATAAAAAAACTACCCTGTAATTGGGTGAAGCCCTTAAACAATAGGGTGTGATTTAGAGGGTCATGAGATTAATAACGCAAATTATAAACTAGGAATTCTCAATTCCAAAATGACAGAAATGAGCAATATTTCAAGGAAAGTGTTAATAAATTATTAAAATAAATATTTCAACCTGGTATACTCAGCGCAGTGATGTCGACATTACCTTACAAAATGCTGGTACCTTACAGCATTATAAAAGCATGATAATTTTATTAAGTAAAAAAAATAGATATAAATAAAAGTAACGGTTTAGAGATTCATATATTAGAATAAAGAGGTTTCAGCAGTCTAGGTTAAGCTTGCCTTCAGCCACGAGAAAGCATACGAGGTATCTTCACCAAAAGATGTAAAAATTGATGAAGTAAGAGGCCTTGGCAAACGCTTAGACTAGTCTGCCTGAAACTGTAAAAGTTATATCACTGGTATTATTTTAAAAACTTATCTGTCGATGAAAATGAAAAGTCTAGGTACTCGATCAACTGCTACCAGGCCAAGGAAACTGCAGGTTGGATCTACTAGCAAAGCATGATAATCAATATGCTATCTATAACGGGTCCAAAAACCCATAGGTGACTTCAACAGGCAAACGTCCAAATGTTCCGAAATGCTTTGGGTTGGCTTTTAAGCCAAAAAAATGTACCAAAACTAAAAACCCTCACAATGCCATGGAGGGCCAAGGAAAAACGTGTCGCAAAGAAAGCCGATGTTCAGTAGCCTCTAACGTGAATAAAATCCGAGAAACTCGCTAATCAATCCATACTAACAAAACCTACATAAAGGCCAAATAGGATTGATTAAAATTGAAGTTCAGCCAACATATCCGCTACACAGCGTGAATTTTCCGAAGAAATTCGTCTGTTGATCTGACTTCTTTCACGTCTCGACAAAAAGTAAAATGGAGACCCTCAAAGGGTTTAAAGAAAACGAAGGAGTGTCAAAAGTTTATTGACAAGAAATTCGCCACAGAATCAAGCTCTAGATGTTCACTAGGTTCGAGTGCAATTCCACTCTAGGTCAGTAGGCTAGTTGAGGAGAGTACGAATGAGAACAGACCTACGCCCACCCTATCGAACCATATCGACGCATAAAATAAGTCGATGCAAACGGCCAAGCGAATAAACGGTCCGAGCGACGTACCAATAAAAACGACCAAACAGCTGACTGGCAAATTCCGCATGTAACCAAATTCAAATCTGGTTTTACAAATGTATTACGATGGATTAAAAAGAAATACGAAGCAAGAGAAATCACGATGGATATCAGAAATAATTAGCCATAATTAAGTACCTGAAAAATTTAGTAAGGAATGACCGAAATACAAGGTATGCTTGCAATAATACATAGTTAACAAATTCAGACCATTACAAGACACTTAAAAGACAAAATCAATGAAGGCAAATTAGAAACCCCCGTATTTCCGTAAAAATTCAAAATGGCGTCGAATCTGTCAAATTTGTAAACCTATATGTTCTTTGACAGTAATATTGGTTCAGTTGTCAAAAATCATTGAGAAATTCCTAATTTATTTTTTATTATAGTCGGTAGGAAAATCGTCAATCGTTAAAGAAATGTCCCTGTACATAATTTTAAGCTTAAAAAAATTATTATTAAAATATATATTTTTTTTTAAATCTATACATGCCGCAAAATCTTGCACGCCCATGGAGAAGACGGTTTTGATTAATTTATAACTTCGCATCATTTAAAGATAGACTATAGTACAAAAGTTATTTTAACGATATATTATATACATGTTTAGTTTTACCTTAAAATCAAAATAAGAAATGAATACAGACATGACTTAACTATAGTCCGCCTTACGAGTCTGTGGCTGCGGCAGCTGAGGAGACGGGGGTAAAAGGCATAAAAAAGTCAGGTTTAACTGTAGCGGCATAGGCGTGCGGTGCCTCGTATCATATTAATATTTTATAAGTTAATAAACTAAATTTACTTCCTCTTATTTTAATAATTAAGCGGCAATATAGGTAAAAAAAAACGCAGTGGAACAAACATTTTTTAGGCATTATTTTATTCATGTGTCCACCACAATTATTTTATCGACTGGAAACGGCGCGGCCTTATCATCATAAAATTAGGTGATTTTTATTGAAAATTATTGATAAACTTAGCAACCCCGGTAAATGACTTTTTTTTTATTCGCATTCCATCCATAGCTACAGAACTGTAAGGCGGACTATACTTGAAGTTCGAAAATTAAGTGGCTCGCTTTTAATTCGGGAGTGTATTTATAATCTGAGGTAATATAAATAACTAGGGTTAAAATATATTCAGTAATAAGGGTTTTCTAATTATATAACTCATGTTACTTAGATTATCTTTTCTTAAACGTTTGCAAATCGAACGCAGTATACAAATACCGCTTCCTGATTACTGATTATTAGAGACAGAATTAATTTAATTTCTTTGTGCATTTACTAACTATAAATTGAAAGTTACTTACTGCTTTGGTCGATTTTCGCAACAGTTTTTTAAAACAACAAACACTTTTACTCATCTGGACTGGATTTTTTCTTATTTTTCGTTGCGATGTTTATTTTGAAAGCAATTATCCTTTTCAATGTGTTTACAAGTCGGACTTCAAATTAAATAAACGCCGTTTCTGACGAGTTGAATCCATAAAAAATGCCACTAAATCCGTCAGTAAGCGCCCGTGCTTGAACTTACTCAGAGGCGTATTGGCGTATAATTCTTTTTACAACTTGGGAAATTACCTTTATAGTAATACAATTACTATAGATAAAAACAAAACTTCTGTCTTCCTCCACAAATAGTAGGTATATATTTCAAAAAATTAAATTTCTTTAAAAGCGATTGTCCCTACATGTTTCGACCGTACAAACAGTCATCTTCAGGGGAACTAAAAGAAATCTATGAAAGTACAATGAGAACAGGCACCATAAAGGACTTACCTAAATCGAGTTTGGTCTCGGTTTTAGTAGTTGCCTCAAATAAATGAGTACAACTCTTTTAAGATTATAAGGCAATTGAAATTTGTTAGTTAAAGACTAGTTTGGCTGAACGTGATGGATAAAAAGATGAGCACAGTTTAGAAAATATTCATTTTATTATTGTATCAAAGTAATAAAATATGATTATAATATTATTATGTAGTATGAATTTAATTTGGGTTTTATGTTGTTATAATGAAAGTTATTCAAATAGGTAGTAAAGTGTGGAGAAATCAAAAAAGAAAAGAAAAAGTTTTTCATCTTAACTGATTAAAGATGTTTTCCTCAAAAAGGAATCTTCAAAAAGTTTATCATAAAAATTGTTCTTAAGTACCTATGTCAAAATTTAAAGGAAATTGTTTTTGGAGGGTTTTGATTTTTTAAAGTGGGACAGGGGGCTAAGCCCCTGTTGTGTGTGCGAAATGCGTTTGGCGTGGTAGTGGTGAGCACTATAACCTGATTTTATAAAATATAAATTTTCAAAAATACTTTTAATTTTCCAAATGATGATTTATTATTTAACACAACAGGGGCTTAGCCCCCTGTCCAACTTTAAAAAATCAAAACCCTCCAAAAACAATTTCCTTTAAATTTTGACATAGGTACTTAAGAACAATTTTTATGATAAACTTTTTGAAGATTCCTTTTTGAGGAAAACATCTTTAATCAGTTAAGATGAAAAACTTTTTTCTTTTCTTTTTTGATTTCTCCACACTTTACTACCTATTTGAATAACTTTCATTATAACAACATAAAACCCAAATTAAATTCATGCTACATATAATCATATTTTATTACTTTGATACAATAATAAAATGAATATTTTCTAAACTGTGCTAATCTTTTTATCCATCACGTTCAGCCAAACAAGTCTTCAACTAACAAATTTCAATTGCCTTATAATCTTAAAAGAGTTGTACTCATTTATTTGAGGCAACTACTAAAACCGAGACCAAACTCGATTTAGGTAAGTCCTTTATGGTGCCTGTTGTCATTGTACTTTCATAGATTTCTTTTAGTTCCCCTAAAGATGACTGTTTGTACGGTCGAAACATGTAGGGACAATCGCTTTTAAAGAAATTTAATTTTTTGAAATATATACTATTTGTGGAGGAAGACAGAAGTTTTGTTTTTATCTATATTACCTACTCCACTGTAAGAATGGACTACTTCTTCAAATACAATTACTGTTATTTTGGTCAGAAGATAGTTAAATTAAACGTCAAGTTAGTGTGGAAAGTAACATTGTTTTCCAAGTATATAGTTATTTCTTGACTTATTATAGTTATCAGAACGTATTCGACAGAAATTTTATAAATTAACATTTCTCCCTAAAATGTTTTCAATATGTTTTTACAAGATATTTCAATGCAATATTGGCTTTTGATAAACGTTATACGAGGTGAGAATTTTAAAGTGTTTCAATGCAAAATCCAAAGATTGGCTGGAAATATGTTATTCAAATTTTAGGACATCAAATATTATTTCTACAAACACTATTAAAATTAGACTTTTATGTCAGTGTCAAATTCAGCTCTGCTCTGCTTATGTTACACCCCAAAGGTGCATCATAAGTCAGAACCGGCCCAACAAAAACCTTGTAGAGGTTGACTTTCGTCCTATTACAAATTCTACTTCTCCTGTGAAGCAGGGAGTAGATTGAGATTAATTGGCGCAATGCAAGCTTAACTCTGTTAATTGAATTTAGCCTCCAATTCAGCCTTTGGTCAAAGATAAGTCCCAGGTATTTAACTTCCTGACACCAATCCACCTGTACCATGTTGACACGAAGCCTAATTTCCGGTCTTTGAACGTGACTTTCTGAGAAAAATATGGCCTTCGACTTGGAAGGATTCTGGCGAATCTTCCAAGCCGAAAGCCATTTTTCAAGTTCAATATGGCGCTGCAATATTGAGATTATTAACCACTGTTGTTTGAATTTCGCAGTAATTACAGTGTCGTCGGCAAATAAATAGAGCTAATTTTGTGTATCTTTCGGTATGTCGTGAGTGTATATGTTGTACAGCATCGGAGATAGAAGTAAGCCTTGCGGCACTCCAGCCCTGATGGGTTTTCTTAAAGAAAGCGCGCTCTGCGACGAGACTACAAAACTTCTATTGTTAAAAAAAAGCCACTACCTTGATGAGATAGTTCGAAGCTCCAAGTCTTATTAGCTTTAGAAGTAGACCGCTGTGTCAAAAGTCTTGCTGACGTCAAAGAAGACTACCCCGTGTGTGCTTTTCTGTTGAAACCCTTCAGAATATTTGACGTGAGCCTAGTTGTCTGCCTAATTGTGCAATGTTCAGCTCAAAAGCCAAACTGTTCATTAGGCAGACTATTCCGCTCGAAAACATAGTCGTTTATGCGAATATTTTCCCTAAGCTTGATAATAGGCTAATGGGCCTGTAGCTTGAAGGGATGGTGGGGTCTTCACCTTTTTTGTGGATTAAAATCACTTTGGCGTATTTCCACGTACACTGGAATGACCTTCCTTGATAATTGCCTGAGATAGACTTACTATATTCCCCAAAGCTCCCTGGGGCTTTCCTGAGTTTAAGATAACTCACTACTAACCTAAACTTGGATTAACGTGACTTCGGAGAAGTTTCGAACAGGATGATCTATGGATTTAAAAATTCGGATAGTTCTGGCAACCCTCTCGTCTCGCTGCGGGTCCGTGGTCGGATTTTCGATAAATTTTTCTCAGAATTTGTCTGCGAGCAATTCAACTTTGTCCTTTGCGTCAGTCAGAGTCTGACCCGTATCTTGATTTTTTAAAAAGGACATTGAATCTCTCGCACCTTTAATTGAAGTTTTAGTCATTTTGAATATGGAATTGTCTTTAATGGCCAGACCCTGCATGAATTTTATTGTTCGCACAGTTCGGATTGTCGGTCGATCAGCATGAGCCTTATTGCTTCAGCTTCACGATTCGCCTCCGTCTTTATTCGAGGGTCACTAGTCCTGAATGCTCTGTTTTTTAAACGATTTTTTGCGCTGTTGCTAATGCCAAGTTAATGTTATCTGTGACCTGGTTGTAGCGGGCTTAACGTTTCTCATTTATTGTCGTATCGAGGTTAATTTTGTGGAGGTTCGCGAAACGTACCCTCTGCCTCTTTCCAATAGGTTTCTGACTATTACAACCGGCACATAATCTGATCTCAGGTCACAGATGACTGTTGGCTGCGAAACTTGTACTGATATTTTAAGTACGAAAATGTTCAATATATCCGGAAAACCACGTCCTAACATGTGGCTATGATCCTCCGGCGGTAAAATATGATAATTCAGTATATCAGAGAAGTCATATAGGGAGCGGCCCCTTGGATTAGTCGCTCTGGAATCCCAGATCGTGTGCTTGGCATTGAGGTAGCCCCCTCTAATTGTTCTATTATTATTGCCAAAGATATTTTCAACATAGTTGCCTGATAAATCTACCGAGTGACTACAGTACACCGATCACAGGTATACGCGTTGGTTATTCTTAAATTTAATAGAGATGAAAGTCCCTTCAATATGGGAACAGTTCTCGGGTTCTGGCACAACTTTAGTAGAGATGCGCCTCATGACCAGGATTATGGTTCCGCCCCCCTCTTCCCCGTCTATTTATTCAGGAACGAAAACCTCTCTCCCTTTAGCCATGTTTCCTGAATAAGAAGCACATCTATCTTGTTTCTTTCGGCAAAGTCAATAGGCTCGTTTCTTCGGTGTTGAATGCTGTTGGTATTAAAGTAGCCAATTTAAAATATGCCATTTCAGTTTGCATCACCATTTAACGGTTTTTTTTTTAAATTACTCAGAATAGTTTCCAGTTGGGTCTCCTCTTATTTTCGTCAATTGTGCGAGGAAGCTCTGCATGGTGTATTGCAGCGCCTCCAGTACGTTTCTTGTTGGTTTAATGTCCTGAGGAGGATGTTTATTCTCATTGCCATCGCTGGCCAATTTACTCACGTCCTGCTGGCCCAAGCGGAAGGTTGGGTTTGGCTGTCGGTAGTGCAGCTGGAATATTACCCGCGTTTTAGTTTTGAACCTGGAATAGGTTTGTGTTTAAACAGGTACAGGTTCAACTAGGTACAAAAAAAGCTGTTCCGTAACACCTTTAGCTACTGCGCTGTTAGTGAGAGGCGCGATTCCTGCAATGTTGCAAAATGTTTTGAAATCGAATTATTTATAAAATTGTTTATTTGTTTTCGCATTCTAATGGCTTGCTAGTTTCATTGTAGTTAATATTTGTCTAACATAAGTTAACAATTTAACATTTCGACTCGGTTTGAATTTTAGTATTTCGACATGCATGGCGTTACAGTCTGACGCCGTGCAAAAGGGAAGAGTGAAAAATGTATCGGCATCTCAAACCCCCCACGCCGGTTAGAGGCCGGATGAAATCGAATATCTCGTGAGGAGATGGTGAAGTTACGCACTTTCTAGTCGGTTGGTCACAACTGACAACTTAAGGCTATACGAAACCAGAGGTGGATAGCCCTTGGAGGGTGCAGGCCGGGATGGTTGTCGTCACTGAGGACTGTTAAGCAATAGGTTCCCTCGGGAATGGCCCTGGCAACAGGTATTTAACCTATGTTGTATAGCTATACCGTGTTTGTTTAAATATTTACGTATTTTTACCTGTACAAATATTTGTAAAAATACTTCATATTGCAATGGTTGCATGGTTGTAATAAGATAAATAAAGATTCCTATATCTCTACAAGTGGTTTTAACTTTTCAATATAATGTAGTTCGACCCTGAACCTGAACCCAACGCAAAAAGTAGATGCAGAAAATAGAAAGCCTGAGTGTTGTCAGAGTGCCAATATAACCCGATTCGTCTAGATTTGAAGTTTCAGGTAGATTCTAATATTGTTACAATTATTGCAATATGGAATGGTTTACCTTCGTCAGTCACCAAAAGTATTAGTGCTTTGTTTAACCCAATAATACACTGATAAACAAATAGTCAACACACTTCTTTTTACTTCTGTTTTAAGTGGTAAAAATATACAGTGTATTTTATACATATAAGACGTATATTTTCTATATTTTTAGGGTCATTGATTTTATTTAGTTTTATGCTGAGTG
This sequence comes from Polydrusus tereticollis, assembly GCA_963920685.1. NCBI lineage: Eukaryota > Metazoa > Arthropoda > Insecta > Coleoptera > Curculionidae > Polydrusus > Polydrusus tereticollis. Next base: position 30,708,082 of record OY987328.1, on the reverse strand, counting down.
CTAAAACTTCAGGAGATGGTATATCTTTTAAACTTCGCATACTACAATACTTGCGGGTATAGGGCCAATTTTTCAAATTTAGTTTCGCGATGGAGATATGAAAAAAAATCATAAGAAAGTGGTTTAGATTGAAATTCTATATCCAGATCTACCTAATTTTAACTCAAAATTAGTAGTAATTAAAAAAACATTGTTTGAATAAATTTGGATTTATAAAGTATCCACGGAAGGTGGCTCGCCCCTAAAACTCTTTTGTTTTTAAAGATAATGGAATGAAATTTGGAGGATTCGTATGCGATATAAAACTGCATTTTTTGACGGATTTAACTTTATAGAACTTCCGGTTTTACCGGAAGTGACATAAACTTTCGATTTTTCAATGATACACCTGGTATATTTTTACTTTCTTTGAATCCATATGACATTCTAAATCCAACCTTGTGTCACTTGTCACTTTTTGTCATAAAAGAGATAAATAAGTAAAAGAAAAAAGAACTAAAAATCTACATCCACATATCTATTAATTTTTAGGGTTGCAGATGTTCAAAGTGACCTCCATCTTGTTGCTGACATAGTCGTACTTTTTCTACTGTCGCTCTTGAAACGTTTCTTAACTGCTGTGGTGTAATTCTATGAATAGCTGCCCTTACTTTCTCCTCTAATTCATTCCGTGTGGCAGGAGGTACATCATAAACCTCGTTTTGAATGGAACCCCATAAAAAGAAATATAGAGGCGTAAGGTCAGGTGACCTGAAAAGATTAAAAAAGGAATAAGTCTTAGTAAAGGTATAAATTAAAAACAATTCTGTTTTACTTAGCCGGCCAACTAACTGGACCTCTGTTTCCAATCCAGTTTTCGTTGTATGATTCGTTCAAATATTCTGTAACTGCCCTTACCTGTTGTGTGGTGGGGCACCATCTTGTTGGTAAAATAGTTCCACTCGATTTACTAATGGTATCTCATCCAAGAACTGCTCAATTTCTTGCGTGAGGAAACCTAGATATCTCGCCTCTGTTAGCGAACCGTCAAAGAATATAGGGCCTAAAATTCTGTCCCCTAAAATCCCAACCCAACAGGTAAAACCAACCGTTCTTGAAAATTTCCCTCCTGCATCAAGTGTAAATTGTCGTGGGACCCATATCGCTTATTATTTTTGTTGAAATGTCCCAAATTAGTGAAACGGCTTTCGTCAGTATAAAAAATTTTATATCCTCCAAATATTTTCCTAAGACCCAATTGCAATACTCAAATCTTTCATTATCGTTTGGGTACAGGTGCTGATGTAGTTGGTATTTATATGAATGGAATATTGCCGGCAGAATACTTACAAATGCCACATTCTAGCGCGATCTCCCTGAGTGACGTACTGATATTCACTTGCACGTTTGCCAGAACATTTATTTCTATTTCTTCACACACAATAATTGGATCGTTTTCATTATTATCAGGCACATTTCGCATTTTCTGAACCAGTTTTGGATAATAATGCCGGGTTGGGTAACGGCGTTCAGGATATCTCTGTGCGTAAACACGTGCAGCATCGGCTGAGTTTTGCCCACTCTCCAAAAACTAATAACATATCAATTTTGGTATTTATATGAATGGTATGTATGTTTTAAATCAGTTGAAATTATTTTATTAAAAAAAAATAATTTTTACCCCTATAAAATAACTTTAGTGCAGGAATTATCAGAAGACGGTTTCGAACGTAAAATGGAATTTTGCGAAGTAATGATGCAAAAACAGGAAGAAAATAACAATTTTTTTAATCAAATAGTTTTTTTTGGATGAGGCAACATTCATGTTAAACGGGAATGTCAATCGACATAATTGTCATTACTGGGCTGATTAGAACCCACATTGGATGAGAGAAACACATACTCAACACCCCCAGAAAGTAAATGTGTTGGCCGGTATTATTGGCAATAGATTAGTTGGACCTTTCTTTATAGACGGGAATTTGAATGCAGAATATTATCTCCACATGCTGCAAAATCAAATTGTGCCAGCAATAACCAATACAGTAGGACCATATTACGACATACGTGGTTTCAGCAGGATGGAACCCGTCCTTATTTTGGGTGAGCTGTAAGAGTTTACTTAAATAATACTTTTTCTAACCGCTGGATAGGGCGAAGGGGCCCCATATAATGGCCCGCTAGGTCGCCAGACTTAACGCCCCTTGGGACAACTAAAAAATAAAGTGTATGTGACAAAACCTGCAGATCTGAACGAATTAAGAAGAAGAATTATTGAGGAATGTGAATCTATTAACCAAGAAATGTTACAAAACGTCATCGACAAATTTTATTAGCACCTAGCCCATTCTCAAACTGTGGGAGGGGGACATTTTCAACATTTAATTAAATAACGACTTACTTAAATTTATTTTTGTTCTTGTAAATTTGTTATTAATTTTACTGCTTGTATTTAATTTAATTGCTATTAAATTTTTGACAAAACCTGCGTGGGTAAATTTAGTACAATTTTTATGTTGTTTTACAGTTTTAACGCAAAACATTCTGTTACCAGCTTGTAAAAATGCAAAATGTAGGGAATATTTTACCTGTTAACTCAAATTATTTCTTAAACTAATGGGTTTAGCCATATGACATGTTTCATAATTGTTGTTTAGAATGTTTAGAGGAATCAAAAAACGTGATTAAAAGGGGGTCATTCCATTTAAATAAACCAAAGTTTTGTTTACCATGACTGTTTGGGACACTCTGTATAATTACAGGTGTAGTTTATAGATTTTTTTAAGGCCTACAACTTTTATACCGGAAGTTTGTTTATATTGTGCGCCATTTTCTAAAGAATTGACCGGTCCGGGACTTTTTACACACTGTATATATGTATATATATATTTTTAAATTATTATAGGAGAAATCTTACGAAACGGTAACGATGCACAGATCGACTTGGGTAGGGGAAAGAAAATGAAAATTGACGATAAAATTTAAGGAAGCTTACCTCTACAGAAAAGGAACTTTCAAGAACGACAGCTGACCTGTCAAATTAAAAGTTGCTGCCAACTTAAACAAAATAACCCAAAAAAGGAAGAACAATAAATCACCCTATGACGAATTAGGACAATACTAGACTCTGGACTTAACCGACTTAATTAAATGAAAGCATATAATTATTCAAAGCAAAAGCAAAACTGAAAATAAGGCAAGGAAGCTACGAAGCAGTACCACTAACCTCACTTATTTTGACAGGTTTTCTGCAACCAAATAAGGAACTAAAAGAATGAAACTATGTAAAATAAACATCAGTCTACACTGATAAAACTGTGCTCCCTTAATCAAATAATCTGATTTATTTGGTGAATAATTATAATAAATAAATGTGATTTTAATTAACTAAATTTGATTTAACTGAAATAAATGAGAGTATTTCGTTTTATTTGCAAAGTTATTTGACTGTTGGTTGATTTGTGTCAAATCATAGAACCCTTCAAACAAATATCTTACCAAAAAACCTCTAAAATAACAAAATCTAAATAACTAATTATTTAATCGAACTAATTTTTATTTAGGAACTAAATCCCGTTAATCGCTAGTTAAATCACCCGATAGAGAACTATTTAAATGTCTAGGTCATTTAAACTAAATAATTATGTATTTACATTAAATCCTGAATATAAAACGACCGAATATTTACAAATAACTAATTATTTAATCGAAGTACATTTCAAGTTAAGAACTAAATACCTTTAACTTTAATTTAAATCATTCATTGCCGAGCTTTTCAAACAATTTGGTCATCCAAACAAATAATTAAGTATTTAAATGAACTCCTGTCGCCTACTTTGGGCTTTGAGTAATTTGATTGGCTATACAAAAGTGGCCTGATCATGGCGTTTTGGTCATTGGTGTTCGATTTTGTCTTGTAGAAATTTATGAGTGATAGTGAAATCTTCTTTGTTAGTGGCACAGAAGTTAGTGGTTCCATCAAAAATTAAAACGAAGATATGGGGAATAAACGTAATATGAATAATTATTTAGAAGATTGGGGTATATCGAGGGGTATATCCCATATGTTAGATACTTTTCAAGGTAGGAAACTATATTTGAATATTTTAGTTACGCATGAAACGAGTTAAAGAAGTAAGATAAGAGGCAAAGAAAAGATACTTGTAATAGCTAATTTAAAATTTCGAACACAAAATCTTTTTAGAAAAATGTAGCCAGGTATTTATAAATCATGGCTACCTAGGTTACAAATAAGACAGTTTTTCTCAATTTTCACCATAATTCAATACCTATCAAACCTCCTAACGTAAAAAATATAATATAATTAATATAATATTAATAATTTTATTATTGTACCTAATATTTGCAAATTTGACTTTATTTAATTTTCTATCAAAGTTATTAACTTCTCTATAATGTTTTATTGACGTATATTTTAAGGGGAACAACAACTAATGGTCGGTTTATACAGCAAGATAACATAACATAAAAATCAAATAAGAGTTGAATCTACAGATCTGCCATAAGACGTTTGTCAGAAACCATACCTATTTTGTTATTGCAGGTACAGGCAGGTGTTGTGACTTTGAAGTAAAAAAGAAGTCAGGTTTTTTTTGATACTGTGTCAATAAGTTTAGTTTTTCAGAATAGTAGAAAAGTCATCACCGAATGTGTGCCGGGGAATAAACGTATAGTCAGTATTCCCAGTGTTTATTTTCGTCTGTGCCGGTAAAGCGGGTAGCTTTCCAACGGTGGGACAACATTTGGCGACCGTGACAGGACACTTTACGGCAGTTCGGGGTTTTTTACTAGTTCTCGCGAGGAAAATCAAAACGACGCGTGTCGATTTTATTGTTGTTAAGTGTGACTCTCAAATCTTTTCCGCGTTCTTTCTGTATAAGAGATATTTCGAGCGTAGGACGTTTTGAACAAGGTTTGTGCAATGACGGACAACATTGAAACGAAGAAAAAACAGAGAAAAGTACTAAGATGTAGTTTTACAAAGTACAGTAATGAACTAGACGGACTTTTGACAGCTGAAAACCAGGTCCGTAGTGAAATCGAGATTTTATGGGAATGTTTAAGGCTGAAATTCGAGGAGCTGCGTATCTGTGAAAATGATGTATATGAAGGGCTGTTGGAATCTTCTACAGAGGAAGAACTCATCGCGGATATGGCGTCCCATGATTCATACACAAGAAGATTTACACAGCTACGTCTAAGATGTGAAAAAATAATTGATCCAAAGCCTGCTGATGATGTTCGATCAGTGACACCAGGTATCTACGAGACTTTGGAGGTACAAAATAATATTTCAGCAGGTAAGCGAAAGTTTAAATTACCTCAGATAATATTTAAAAATTATGATGGCAGCATAAGGGGCTGGTTAGGATTTTGGTCACAGTTTAAAAAGATTCATGAAGATGTAGATATAGATGACTGTGACAAAATTGAATATTTGGTTCAGGCTACAGTTCCAGGAAGTAGGGCACGTCAACTTGTAGAGAGCTTTCCTGTTAGGGCCGAAAATTATGAGAAGATTGTCGACTGTATGCAAGCTAGATTTGGTAGGGAAGATGTACAGATTGAAGTGTATGTTAGAGAATTGTTGAAGTTAGTATTAAGCAACGCTATTTCTCAGGAGAAGCTAGATATATGCACACTGTATGATCGAATAGAAACACAATTAAGGGCGCTTGAAACTTTAGGGATAACACCAGACAAGTATGCAGCCATGTTGTTTCCACTAATTGAGTCTAGCTTACCGCAAGAGTTGCTAAGAACTTGGCAGAGGTCAACCTTTTGTTCCTTAACTAATGTTGGTTCGAGTCAGACTATGAACGGATATGCTACGCTTGAGACTCGGCTTAAAAACCTGATGAATTTTTTACAGGCGGAAGTAGATAATGAGCAGCGAATTGATTTAGCCAGCGAGGGGTTCGGACTAGCAGAAAATATTGGTGAGCATAAAGTTAAATCTGTAAACGGACAAATCAAGGGAAATTTGAAAAGATACTCAAATATTCCGTTCACAGCTACCAACCTCGTAAATACCAAAGTTGCTAGTTGTATTTTTTGTGAGGGCATGCATGGTAGTGATATTTGTATAAATGCCAAAAGAATGACGTTGATTGAGAGGGAAAATATTGTTAAGCAAAAGAAAGCCTGTTTTCGTTGTTTGAAGGTAGGACATCAGCCCAGAAAATGTCGAAATCGTGTGAGGTGTGTTGTGTGCGAAAGATCACACCTACCGCTGATGTGTCCTGAATTACCTAAGAAAAACAAAAGCCAACAACCTAAAGATTCAGATCAAGGTATGCAAAAAGTAGATAACCGAGTAAATATCGTAACAAGAGATCAAACACTGTCAAATCAAACGAATACACATGTCTTTTTGCAGACTTTGCGAGTCAGTTTACAAGGTAATCATGGTGTTCGAATGGTTAGAGCGTTAATAGATACAGGATCACAACGATCATATATTTTGAAGTCAACTGTAATGGCGCTTGAATTGAAACCTAAAAGAGCGGAAAAAATTGTACATTGTCTTTTTGGTGGTACCGAGCATGTCAATAACCACTATTGTTATGATATAACAGTCTTCAACGGAAATTATAGCAATTCTATTGAAGTTTTGGACCAACCACGTATATGCAATGATGTTTTACCTGTTTTTTATGGTCCCTGGATGCATGAACTAAAAAGTTTGAAAATTGATATTTCGGATTCTAACGATGCTGGTCCCATTGAGCTTTTATTAGGTGCTGATGTTGCTGAGATGTTATATACAGGGCGGCGCCATAAACTACAGTGTGGATTGATAGCAATTGAAAGTTACTTGGGTTGGACTATAATGGGAAAAATGCAAAAATCTGAGTCAAGTTCCTCGACGACTGTAATGTCTTTATTTGCAAACCCATCACTTACTGACCTATGGGAATTAGATGTGCTTGGTATAAAGGAACCAACTGAGAAGAAACCGAGAGATGAAATAGCTTTAGCAGCTAAACAATTGTTTGATGAGACGGTCACTGTAGACGATGAGGGGCGATATGATATAAGATTACCCTGGTTAGAGGGACATCCCCCCTTACCTACTAATTACAGTGTGTCCAAGAAGAGACTGCAGACCACGCTGTTGAAATTAGAAAAGGAAAATCTTTTTGAGCGGTATGATGAAGTTTTTAAAGAATGGCTATCACTTAATGTTATTGAACAAGTTAAAGAAAAAAGTGTTGACGGTCATTTTTTACCACATCGACCTGTAATAAAAGAAGGATCTACAACAGCAGTGAGGCCTGTTTTCGACGCATCTGCGCGTGAAAAAGATAAACCATCCTTGAATCAATGCTTAGAGAAAGGATTAAATTTAATCGAAATGATACCTACATTACTCCTGAAGTTCCGAGAATTTAAAATTGGTGTAGTCTCGGATATTAAGAAAGCTTTTCTACAAGTTAGCGTTAACCCGAGAGATCGTGATTTTTTAAAATTTCTTTGGGTTGATAAAGAGCGAAAAGAAGTGATTTTCCAGCATAGACGTGTTGTGTTCGGAGTGAACTGTAGTCCATTTTTGCTTGGGGCAACAATCGAACATCATCTAAGGAAATGCATGGAAAAATGTGCCGTGACAGGTTCTGCATATTGTCAAGAAACAATTGATAAATTGTCTAAAAGCTTTTATGTTGACAATTGTGTGACAAGTTTACCAGACCAAGAAAGTTTAAATAAATTTATTCGAGAATCTACTTTAGCAATGGCCGAAGGTCAGTTCGACCTAAGAGGGTGGGAGTTTTCTGAGAGGATAGATAGCGATGATTTTAATGTTTCAGTACTTGGTCTAAAATGGTTTCCAAAGGAAGATGTGTTGACGATAAATGACAATCTTTTTAAAACCGATTCACAGGATCTAATAGTAACAAAGAGACGTCTATTGTCCATGGCGCAAAAGGTATTCGATCCAATTGGTTTTACTGCTCCCGCTACTCTGTTGCCAAAATTACTATTACAGCGTTTATGGGAAAAACAGATTTCCTGGGATACACCTGTTGACGAAGAAATCGCTGTGCCATTTAGGAATTGGGTTGCGGATTTGACATGTCTTTCAAATATCAAAATTCCACGATGGACATCCATGGGAAATGATGGCATACGAGATATAAGTCTTCACACGTTTTGTGATGCGAGTCAGAATGCATATGCTACCGTGATTTTTTGCAGAATAACAACGATAGAGAATAAAGTATCGGTACACTTGTTGGCTGCCAAGTCCAGAGTTGCGCCTTTGAGAAAATTAACAATTCCACGCTTGGAACTTATGGGAGCGACAATTGCAGCCAGGCTTTACACCCAGGTAAATGATAGTCTTACTGGTAAATTTGATAGTTACTTCTGGTGTGATTCCTCTACAGTAATATCATGGATACAACGCAGTGAAGAATGGGGCACGTTTGTATGGAATCGGGTCAATGAAATTCGTCGTTTAACCACAGCAGATCAATGGCAACATGTACCCGGAATTAGTAATCCTGCGGACCTTTCATCTCGGGGTTGCACACCCAAACAGCTTTTGGAGTCGAGATGGTGGGAGGGGCCGTGCTGGCTGTATGAAGACAGGAGAAATTGGCCAACTAAAGAAGCAAACGTTGATGAAGAAGAAGTATACAAAGAACGTAAGAAAAAGCTGGTAGCAGCACTTGCCAATCTCGATTCAACTGATGATTGGCATTTGTCATATTTTAGCAAGTTTACTAAATCAGTAAGGATGATGGCTTGGGTGTTTAGGTTCAGACATAATATAAAAAATCCTCTTAACAAAAATCAAGGCGACTTAACAGTGGAGGAGTTAAAGGAAGCAGAAAAGTTTATTCTTAAAGTGATTCAAAGACAAAGCTTTACTAATCTTCAAGATAAAAGAATTAGCGGTCTTAATCCGTTTTATGACGAGTTTGGAATTATACGTGTAAAATCCAGAGTTTCCAATCGAGACGATTCAAGAGAGTTCCGATTTCCAGTCGTTTTGCCTGCAGAACAGGCAACAGTTAAAAGTTTAATCCTAGATACACATAAAAGATTGTGCCATGTGGGAACACAGGGACTATTAAGCCAATTACGTGAAAACTATTGGATACTAGGAGGCAGACGTCACATTAGATCTGTTTTGTCAAAATGTATGACTTGTAAGAGACTTGATTCGAGACCATTCACAGTAGAGTCCCCTCCGTTACCTACCGACAGAGTGCGTGATGCCGTGGCCTTTGAAATAACCGGAGTAGACTTTGCCGGGCCTCTTTTTCTATAAAATGGCGAAAAAGCGTGGATTTGCTTATTTACGTGCGCCGTGTATCGCGCAGTACATATGAAACTAACTTTGTCCTTATCGACTTTAAGTTTTCTGCAAGTATTACGTCGGTTTGTAGCACGACGCGGTAGGCCAAGAGTATTTTATTCAGACAATGGTACCAATTTTAGAGGGGCTGACAACGCGTTTGCAAATTTAAATTGGGAAGAAATTACAAGAGAAACGTCAATGCAGCGCATAGTTTGGCGTTTTAATCCACCCAGCGCATCGTGGTGGGGCGGATTTTTTGAAAGACTAATTGGTGTCGTAAAGCAGTTATTGCGTCGAGTACTGGGACATGCCTGTCTCTATTATGAAGATCTTCTTACTTTATTATGTGATTGTGAGGCAGTAGTAAACTCTCGACCTCTAACTTATATTTCCAATGATCCGAACGATCTAGTAGCGCTTACTCCGACTATGTTTTTACGCGATCAGGTTGATGATAGTCTTCCTGACTGTGATGAAGTCGAAAAAACTGCACTGTCACGTACTATACGTAATAAACAAAAACTACGGCATGACCTACGCGGTCGTTTTCGCTTAGAATATCTCGGACAATTAAAACTTTTGTGTGAAAAGAGATCTACCAGGGTAGTAAAATTGGGCGATGTTGTACTCGTCGGCAATGACAATACAAAGCGTTTAGAGTGGCCCATTGCACGTGTAACGGAAGTAATGCCGGGAAAAGATGGGCGAATTAGACTAGTTCGGCTTAAAACTGCGCGGGGCGAGTTGTTAAGACCAGTTCAGCGATTGTTTCCACTCGAATGTGATGGTGATGATGAAGGAATGAGGTCCAGTTCAGCAGCCATGCAGCCAGTAACAGCAGCCATGCAGCGAGTAACAGCAGCCATGCAGCCAGTAACAGCAGCCATGCAGCCAGTGCAAGCAGCCATGCAGCCAGAAGCGATGTATGCAGACATCGAAACTGTAGACAGTAGTTTGGGAAAAAGTGCGGGAGTGTTAAAAGGCAATTTACCCGTTGAAAAAGCGCGCACTACGCGAAGTGGTAGATTAGTAAAAATGCTCAAAAGGTTTTCTTAAATTGTTGTTTGAAACAAGTTACATATTATTGGTATTTGACCATGTATATTTATGTAAGCTGGTTATTTGTTTGCTATCTTTATTGTATTAATTTTAGTGAGAAACTTTTAATGTTAAAAATCGTTTCTCAGGTGGGAGTATGTCAGAAACCATACCTATTTTGTTATTGCAGGTACAGGCAGGTGTTGTGACTTTGAAGTAAAAAAGAAGTCAGGTTTTTTTTGATACTGTGTCAATAAGTTTAGTTTTTCAGAATAGTAGAAAAGTCATCACCGAATGTGTGCCGGGGAATAAACGTATAGTCAGTATTCCCAGTGTTTATTTTCGTCTGTGCCGGGAAAGCGGGTAGCTTTCCAACGGTGGGACAACAACGTTTATAGAAACACATAACATAACATAAAAATAAGAAATAAAATAAGAGATGGTTATCTTTCAAATTTTATGTTATTTTTATGTAAAAATAGTTGTGCGCGTGCGCGTAATTTGTCATAACCTTTATTTTCGGCAAAAATGTGTTTTTTTCTGTTGGTTTGCCTCATTATTTGAACACTTTAAACAATTTGATCAGGTTTGTGATTATTATGGTAGAATAGGTACTGATTAAACCATATTCAATAGCAACATTTCAATATTTCTTATTTTTATGTGACGTCTGTATAAACACGTACTTGGATAAAATAAGAACTGATTTGAATGAACATTCTGATCTATTGAAAATTAAAAAAAGGTATTTAAACCAAATAAATTTATATTTGATCTAAATAAATATAAAAGACAAGTTAAACAATTATGTACTTGAATAAAAAAACAATCACTTTGATGCAAATCACCGGTTTATTTAAATCAAATCACTTAAATTGTTTAATTAAATAACGTTGTTGTTACGGCAAATACATGTAAAACAAAAGTAAAATAAATATGTACTTGATAAAATATATATAAATATCAATCAAATAAACATTTTGTTAACTTAACTTTTAACCTATTTACCTTAAGTCATTGAAACGGCTTATTTAAGTTAGGTTACTGTTAAGGAAATAAATATTTGCTTGAATTTTGTATTTAGTGATTAGTTCCAAATAAAAAGTAATTTGTATCAAATCAGATGATACTAATTGAGGCAAATAATCCCTTGGTATTTTTCAAATACATATTTGTTTGGCTAATAGGAAACAAATATTTATTTGAGTCAACTGTAAATTTTTTTAACTCAAATAATTAATTTTATCAGTGTAGGGTCCTATATCCCACAACCTTTATTTATTCCTAAAAGACGACTAGTTTCGAGGTTTATTACATTTTTACCTCATTATCGAGTCTAAGATATATAAATAACGGAAGGTTGTCTGTATCATAAATTCTGGTTAAAAACATTTATGTAAAGGAGGGACATACGATAGAAAAGTATAAAATTATATTAACATTTAAAAACATTCAGAAATTCTACGGCATCGGCAGTGACAGTATTTTATATTTCTGTGCCCGTTTTTTTGGTTAGTTCGCTGGGTAGTCGATGGAGGCGCTCTCTTCGTTGGTGATACTCGCTTTTCATAGAAAGTGTAGCGTTTTTCTCGTTTTATTTATCCAAATCACTTTGTTATTAATTTTTTTCCTAAGGTTATTGATGAGTAACCATAAATCATATGAAAGTACAGTTTGATTTTTGCCGGGGTATAAAACAGGATATTCTTCCGATAAGAAGCTCAAGAAAGAACTCGGTGATGACAGCCAAAACCTCTTCCTAGCTCCAAAAGTAAGTTAAAATTAGCTTATAATAATAATTATAATAATTTAGTAAAGGATATCAAACTCATGAAAATATTATGATGTCGATTTCATAAATATTTTTTTCACTATATTTATTACTGTCATAAAATTTGCACAACGCATAACCTAAAAAATATATTAAATCAAAAGTTTATACATGTATGTAGTTATTAATTAAATATCTCTTTATATAAATTTCAGCACATTTGAGTCATGCTTGGGGACTGCTCCTATAAGGAATCCTGGACAGAAAGGAGTACTCTCAAGTTGTTCACCACGCAGATTGAATCATGGAAGCAATAAAAAGAAACTATTAAATCGTTTATATTAAGACGTCATGAAAAATTAAATGAAGATGTATGTTGTGTTACCCGTAAGAATTTGAGATTAAAACAGAAGGTAATTTTATATTTTAGGCCCATTCAACTTTTCTTGTAGATCACTAAGCGTATAAAGGATGTAGAGAACAGTAAGAAAAAGTGTGCTGCCGTAGCATCTGAAACTCTGGAAAAGAAGAGCCATTCGCTTGATCGGTGACCATAGTCTGACAAACAACCTGGAAAGCCTTGAACATCGAAGGCAGGTTGGCGACTTGAGTCTATTTTACAAATATTTTCATGGCAAGTGTTCAACTAAGGTTGCCCGCTTGATACCACCCAGAGCGGTGCATGGTAGAAATACACGACGAGCCACTGCAGCCCACCAGTACGTGGTTCAGCTTAGTGTCCCTCGAACGACACTGTTGCAAAATTCTTTCATCTGGAGAACGTCATCACTCTGGAACGACCTCCCTGAGATCGTGTTCCCCAACGACTATAATCTTCAAAGATTCAAGACCAACGTGAATCGTTTCCTGCGCACACGCACCGCTCCCAGAGCGCCATAAAGGATTTATCCTGCAGTGATGTGCCTTATCATAAAAAAAAAGAAAAAAAAAAAAGAAATTATATCAGGCTTACCAAACGCTTAACAAGAAGCAGTATGGACTTGTTTCGCTGCAGCTAAAGTATTTTAAAACAGACGCTATACACTTGCCTGGATTTATGAATATTTATTAATAAAAATAAATGGGAAAGCAGTTTATGAACATTTACGTAGTCACAAACTTTTGTTACTTCCTTGTATATATTAAAACTAGGGAAATTGTAATTAAAAGTCACGGTCTCAATATAAAATTTTTATTTACTACCTTAGCAGGCTACATGTTTCGCCATTTCTAGCATCATCAGGCCTAAAATAATTTAATGAGAATGTAAAACCCATGTCAGAAAATTTACGATTCCCACCCAATAAAACACCCTTAAAATAAAATTAAAAATAAAAATTAAAATAAAAAACAAACAACAAAACAACCACACCCTGCGTGATACAAACGACAGAACATATAGGTATACAACTCAATAATCAAGGATGAAGTGGTCAGCCCATATGTTATTTGCCTGTACAGTAGAAAAAAGAAGAATATCTGAAGTAAAACTCCAACTGCCGTGTTTGTAAACAACTGAGTCAGTCAACCAAATTGTTAAAAATCAGATATGGCTCGAAATTAAAGACTTCGTTAACGCAGGTGAGTATTGGGTTCTTTTTTGCTTTTGTAATTTCAAACTTCTCCAATAAATTCAACTTTTTACCTTTTTGGCATTCATGTAAAATTTTTGCATTTTTAGATGGGGAAAATTGGTGACCTGATTCTAAAAGGTGGTTTGCGAAGGCTGATTGTGTGTTACATATGTCGGTGTTACGAAATTTTTGAAACAAACTCAAATGCTCTTGGATTCTCGTAGATATTTTTCTACCCGATTGGCCTACGTAGATGGACTGGCATTCATCACACTGAAAGGAGTAAACCCCTGACTTCGAAAAGTATATCGCCTTATCCTTGATTTTGACTAGGTGTTGCTTAGGTGTATTCGCTGTTTTAAAGACTAATGAAACGTCAAAAAGTTTGAAAAACTTAACCATTTGAAGAGATATATCCCCAAACTATGTCAGTGATTTATAATTTATATTTTTATTTTTTTGTACTTTTGAATGTATTATATTGTATGATAACCCATATTTGTTCACGAATTTGAAATAAATTTTATTGATTGAACTCCACGAAAATCCGTTGTTTATTGCTATCTGTTTGAATATATTGATTTCTTTATTAAATTCACTTCTGGATAATGGCAAATTGAATAGTCTGTAGAAAAATTAATTAAAAGTTGCAAACTTGTGTGAATATGGTGAGTTGGAAGTATATTGAGTTACGTTATCTGTTAATGAAGGTTTTCTGTGAATTTCTAAGTTGATTCTATTGTCAAGTCTTGTTAACTATTAACAAGACTTGACATACATATATGTATATATCAATATAATATAATACATATCAATATACAAACTGATACATACAATACAAACTGATAGTAGGTATACAGGGTGTCCATTTTCCCATGAAATTGCAGGGTATCTCGGTAGGTAACTAGTAAAGGTAAAGACTTTCGGTTTTTACATTACTTCTCTACTTTTTTGAGATGCAAAAGATGCCTCAAACATAATTGTCATACCTTTCTTAGTTTTTAAGCTACAGGGTGTTTTCGAAAATGTTTACTTTTTAACCACCCCCTGTATTTCGGTTATCCTTTAACTTATCAAAAAATTGAAAACTGTTTCTAAAAGAGTTCTTTATACATAATTCAGTGGCGTTCTTAGTTTTTTTTCTTACTTTCCGCGATTTAAAGCAAATATAAGATTTTTTAAATTGAATACCCTGCATATTGCTTTTCTTTGATAAGACTATTTTAACCTCTTCAAAAATGTATAATTGTTGGTAGTAATTATTAACGATAAACGCACAAATCGAAAAATTTAGAAAATTTGGGTATAGTAGGCGATGAACCAATGAAACAAACAAAAGAATATATATATATCTCATGATTATTCATTCAGATGATGCTGCCTACTGCCGACCTCCAGAAAAAAAAGGTAGGTCACGAACTTACAGAAGAAATAGCACATGTGCCCGAGATGAAGATGAGATCAGACCTCATGACACCAAAATTTGTTTACGACACACCCTTTGAGATAGGCAATCAGGATCGGACCGTGTGGACAAGCAACGAACCAGGTTTTCTGTCTGGAGCTCTGGTGTGGTTTACCGATGAATACAAGACTGAAGAGGATACAGAAGCTGGGATACACAGATTAAGACCAAGAAAAGACTTGTTCTTTCCCATGAGAAAACTCCCAACAGTATTCCAGGCAGAAACCTATGCCATACTAGAATGTGCATGGGAAAACAATAAAAGAGCCTACCAAAATAGGCGAATCTACATATGCTCAGACAGTCAAGCAGTCCTTAAGGCTCTCATGGGCCAGAGGGTAACATCAACGCTAGTCTGGTAAGATGGACTGTGAACCCTGGCGGACAGCAATACTGTGAAACCATTCTGGGTACCGGGTCACAGAGGCATTTTTGGCAACGAGAGAGCAGAGGAGCTTGCGAGTCAAGCACCAGCTGCACCATACATTGATCCTGAACTAGCCCTAAGAGTGCCTAAATGCACGGTACGAGAAGCTATTAAGCGATGGACCAAAAATGAAAACGAAAGTTTACTGGAACAGGAGACAGGGACTCAATTATAGCATAATTATAAAGAGTTATTTTTTTTATTTTTTTTTTATTTATCATTTATACTCCTTTAAAACACAAAAATTTTGTAATTACACTAAAAGAGTGCTTACTACCAAATATCAATATTACCTTATATTAAAATGTACCTACAACACCTACAATAAAACTAAACCTAGAGATCACAAACGATAAAGTTGTATAAATAAAATATTAATAGAATAAAATCACAATACAATAACATAATATAAATTCAGTATACTAGAAGTTGGTATCAAAGACAAATTAATCTGATTTACCGAGGAACCAAAAAAGTCTATATCACACTTTTTAATCAATATTATATTCGTCCAACATTTTGTTTATTGGTGAACAATTAAATTTACTGGTAAAAAACAGTTTAGAGTTGTTGACTCTTAAATGCATCTTCGGAACAAAAAATCTTATGCTATTTATCAAAGAGCAGTCTTTATACTTAATATTATTTATTATGTAATAGATAAATAGGGCTGAATGCATATTTCTCCTATTGCTCAGTTGATGAAGTTTAAAACAGGTAAACATACTATTATAAGAGATGGGTAAACATGAAACTTTTTTACATAGAGGAACCTCAGGAATCTCTTTTGAACTTTTTCTATCATATCACTGCTAGATTCGAGATTCGGCATATGGCGCCCATACAACAGAGGCATATTCTAAGTGGGGTCTCACTAGTGTATTGTACAATAGTATAAGTGCCTTAATTTTTTTAAAAAACCTCGAGTTTCTGATAATAAAGCCAAGAGTTCTATATGCCTTTCCAACAATAGTCCGATAGTGCTCATTGAATTTTAAATTTTGTTGAAAATGCACTCCCAGATATTTACAACTATTTTTTCTACATATCACAGAGTTGTCAATCGTATATTGATTTTTCACAAATTGTGTTTTTCGTGTAGTCGTAAAAGTTTGACATTTAGATATGTTAAGTATCATTTTATTGTCCTTAAACCATTGACTAGTTGAGCTTAAATCATATTGTAGCTCCTGTGAGTCCTGCAATGTTGAGATCTCTCTGAAAATTTTAAAATCATCAGCAAATAGAAGGATTCTGGAATATTTAACACATTCTGGCAAGTCGTTAATAAATATGGTAAAGAAAAGAGGGCCCAAATTGCTACCCTGGGGTACTCCTGACTCAGACACAAAAGATTCAGAAGGCGTTTGCCCACTTTAACCCGATTTAGTATGTTAGAGAGATATAACTTTAGAAACATACATGCTCTGAAACCAAAGTTAAATTTGCTTAATTTTTCAATCAGTATGGAGTGATCTATTTTGTCAAAGGCTTTGGTACAATCTGTCAAAATGACATCTAGCTGAGTTTTATTGTTAATAGCTTCTTATTGGTCCTAAATTCTCAAAACAGTTGCTTAACCTTAGCAAGAATCAACTAAGAATAACAACGGGAATCCTAACAGAACATATGGCAAAATGAAGATATACAATGGAGATCTTAGCTGTAGGCTCTGCGGCAAGGATAGGGAAACTGTCCAAAGTTTAAGAAAATAGCTGAACATGTAGTAGGTGTATGAAAATTTTGAAAAATACAGCAAGTTAGTTCATTTTATAGAATGAAATGAAAACTCGCGCCAAGCCCCTGAGCTATATTTTATTAGGATAGTTTACAATCTTGTAATTAACTTATAGATATCCAGAGAGAGAACAGTCCAATGAAGTAACATTTTCAAGTTTCAAAATTAATTTAATAAGTAATGGATCATTTACAAAGCCAAGACCTCTCCGCGCTCACCAGATTTCTTCATTTTCGATTTTTTCAAAACCTGGTTTATGGCCGTCGACACTATTGAAAGTCTTCGTCCGGCACTTACAAGGACACCCATTCATTATTTTAAATGCGTTTCGCAGGATTACCAGGATGTGCCAATATTAGGGAGAACAGCCCAAGTAACATTTTAAGTTTGATCACAATCTACAAGAGGTTATTAAGTCTATATAATAAAACTGTACTGATCGTAAAACTGTTTATACTAGATAACGTCTTCAAAGCTCCAATAAACCCATCATAAAGCCAAAGAGGACCTTTTGTAAAGGTTATAAAAATATCTTCCTTCAAACTGTCAATAAAACCAACATTACTTTTGAACCCAAATCTGCAAGATGTTTTTAAGTCTACCACAAAACATTTTATAAAGCCTTCTTAAAACCATTTAGTACGGGAGCCCGTCGACATTTACTTGAGGGGTTAAGCTAGGTTTTGAAACTTGGTGGAGAGGTAGATATTGATGCTGGGATCTCATCCCCACCGTCGGACCGCCGGTCCAGTCCTGTGAAAAGATGCTGGAGGCTGTAACCGTTATCCCCTATACATTCCCTATATTCCCTATAAATTCCTCTATGCTATCGTGTTGAGGGTATCTGGGTTCGATTCCCGGCTAATACTTTGCTTCTTTTTTTTTTTTTTTTTCTTGCGTACTCTCGGTTTTCAAAGTATTTTTTATCAGTACTAATGTGAGGGAGAGGGAAAAAATTTTTTCACAGGACTGGACCGGCGGTCCGACGGTGGGGATGAGATCCCAGCATCAATATCTACCTCTCCACCAAGTTTCAAAACCTAGCTTAACCCCTCAAGTAAATGTCGACGGGCTCCCGTACTAATTAGTCTTGCAATCAAATTTTATGCGTGATTTGAAACCATCATAAATAATTTTATTATTATTGTGTCTTTAATAATTCTTTGTCAAAGACATGTTGCACTTAAATTGTCAATATCAAAAAATGTCACCAAGTATAGTTAAATATGTCTGCCTCGATTGAAATATCTGCATGTGCTAACATTTTATAATTTGATATTAATAAACAACCTAGTAATAAAAAACTGTGAACCCCGGCCACTTTATTGATAAAGTACATATATAAAAGAACTTTTAAAAAAATCACGCGCCTTTCATTTGTTAGCTTATTAATTATTATTTACAATTAATAAAAAAAATTGTAACCGTAGTTTGAGCTTATCAGTATGATTTTGGGCTATTTATTTAGGGGGTTTATATAACATATTAACATATTTTTGATAATTGCAGGCTAAATGTAAACAGTTAAAATAAATATAAATATAACCAAACAGTTGCCCTAACTTTGTTTAAACATGTCTGCCGTAGTTAACGGAAAAAAGCATGCCTGGAAAATTAATAACACCGTTTATTTAAATAGAATGCCCTATTAAGAGTTTGTGGGTTTGTGAAATATTTATATAAGGCAAAAGGTTTTGTTAAATTCCAATTGCTCCACTTTATTACAATTTTAAAACCTGTAAGACTTTACCCAGCCTTACTACTCTTCTTTAAAACACTTAAGATTTGTCTCTGACAACCTCTAATACAAATGTATACTTAGATAACATAACCTAAAAAAAACATTTATTTCGTGATTTCGTGTGTGTTACTATGTGTTATATGCCCTCTCTCTCAAAGTTAAAAGGCGTAAGTGGGGGAACCAAAGGATTTTTAGGTGCTTTGTAAAAATCAAAAGGTTTTAACTTAGCTTACTAAAGCTACCAAAAAACTATTAGGTTTGAAGGAGCCTTTACCAATTATCGTCCAAAGTAAATAGTATTTATGATAACATATATTAAGGATAAGACTACTTAAGAGTTATTCGTTTTATTGCTTGATCGTAAGAAGTACTTAAAACCATATTTTAAAACTCCCACAAAACTCAAAGATTTATAGATGTTTACCACAAAACTTAAAAGATTTAAAATCCTCAATAAACCTTAATGAGTTTATTGTGGTTTTGATCAGTGCAGGAATTAAGTGGTTATATAACCAATAGGTCCTAAAGAGCAAAAAGATTTACCAACTTGCTTTAAAGATAACTTGAAGGTCTTTTTTTAAGTACATAATATTATCTGCAGATAAACTGGTATGCACAAAAGAAATAATAAAACCCACTTTGGTTTATTTACCTCCTTAAACCTGTGATAAAACACTATAAATACTTGTTGGCATATAAATTGTTACTTGGCAGCAACCATTTTGAATAATATTTATAAAATTATTCTATTGTTGGTCTTTATTTTTTGTACGTTTATTGTTGGTAATAATTCAATGCTTTCAAAACATACTACCTAAGGGGAAAAATAGCCTTATCAAATAAGCGAAAAATATACGAATTTAAGAAATCATAATTTATGTTTTCTTTAAATCTCAAAAAGTATCTCAGAACAAAGTAGGCACACTATGAATTCCGTTTAAAAAACTCTCTTAGAAGCAGTTTTCAAAAACAGCCCGTAGTTAAAAACTAAGAGAGCCATGACAATTTTGTTTGCGGCATCATTAAAATTTGCTTCTCAAAAAAATAGCGCAGTAATGTAAAAACCACAAGTCTCTTTCTTCTTTACCAGTTGCCGGGATACCCTGCAATTACATCAAAAAATGGACACCTTGCACAATTTGGCATAATGAAGAACCTACTTTAATAGATAAAGTAACCTTACAATTTATATGTTATGAGCAAGATGTCAAGCAATAAATTGGAATACGCCTTATTAAATAAAAGAAGCACTGATTGTATATAACCAATTATTCAACCATAATTTATCTTTTAGAATATAATGCAACGCAAAAGAAACTGCATAAACTACCCAATAAAATATAAATTTTATTAGAGCTTTTCTGATTGTAGCGTTTTCTTTTGATTTCCGACCTTTTAAAGAAAATTGAAAGAATTTTAATGTAATTTAAATACCAAAGGTTTCCCTTAATAAAGTAGGGGTAAAATAAGTTTAGCCAAAAGGCAAAAATTGAACAAAATAAAAGGTTTACACATTTAAGTAGATGATTAAGTAATAAAGTTCGATTGAGGGCGTATAAAAAGATTGTAAGGAATAATTTTTAACATTGTTTCTATAAATTGATTAACCTTATATTTTAGCAAACTTTCTTATTTTAGATTTTTTGGGAAAAGGTATTATCAGTGATCAAAGTCACGAAAAGTATTGGCTGTTCAAAATTTTAAAAATATAAACTTTAACACAATTAAAGTTTTTTGAAAAATTTATTAAGAAAATCCGAAAATAAATGCTTATCTTTATAAAGTCAAATAGGTACGGTAAGTTTTAAATAAAAGCAGAACTATTGAACATAGTCCTCTTACCCGACCACATTTTTCCAATTTTTTTGAAACTCTTTGTAGACAGACGCGATCATTATCTTGATTTATATGTATGTCAAGATTTTCATTGAAATTATCGTTGTACACTTTCTGCTTCAAGTAAACCCATACAAAATAATTCAATTGTGTTAGATCAGAGGATCGAGCCGGTCAGGCCATTGATCCAAAATGACCAATCCACTTATCTCTGGAATGAATATTCAACTAGTTATCATTATTGGGATTCATTTTGGGTCAATGTTTACTAATTGTTGACTTAAGTAAATATCTTTAATAATAAATAATTTTTTTAAACAAACCATATTTTGTTAACGACATCCTTAAATTCTGCATGAATAAAATACCCTTCTAATATGAAATTCAACAAAATTATAAGAAGTCCAGTACTTGTATACAGGGTGTTTCAAAAAACATGTGCCATCGCTTGTGTGGTAATTTCTTACCCAAGAATAAGACAAATAAATAGGTCCGCAGGCGCTTTAATTTTGAGCTACAGGGTGTTGAAAATTAAAAAAAAATCTATTTTTTCCTTAATATTTTTGAGACCGCTTTAGATATCATTCTGAATTTTAGTAGGTACTGACTAGGCATAAAAACACATTTATTTCATAAAAAAGATTTGCTATACTTTTACCGGTGGCGTCCGCGCTAACTTGTATTTTGATATTTTTAAGAAAAAAAATGATACGCCACTGTTTTTCTTCAAAATAAATATTATTTTCAAAATTGCGCTTTATCACCTTCGCATTAGAGATTAAACTGCCTACAGAACTGTGTTATTAAAAGAGAAACCGGCAGTGGCGTACATATTTCTTGCTCCGCTTAAAAATTGTAACACTCTGTATTTCAAAAATAAAGCGGTTGCGGACCTATGTTGATAGTTAATACATGTCTTATTTTTGGGCAAGGGATCACCACACAAGCGATGGCACATGTTTTTTGAAACACCCTGTATATGTATTTTGTAACATGGTAACAATTACAATTAACAATAAAATAAATCAGTTTCATATTACCGTAAAGCCCGTAAAATTTTATTAGGGCCCGAAAACCCGAACATTGATTGATTCAGTGGCCCGACCCGACCTGAACCCGAGAGTCGGTCCGGGACACGTAGAGTTGTGCGCCGGTTTCTGGCGAAAAATAACATCACCACATTGGACCACCATTCACGTGCCTTTTTGTCTATTCCCCAAAGTGAAATTTCCGATGCGGTTTTGTGAATGTTGACAACATCCAAAGCCCTCACGTCCAAAGTCATGCAGCACTGTTTTGATTAATGGTAGATAGGTCGGGATTAGGGCGTCCAGTCCAGGACTACACAGTGATTTTAGTAGTCCCGGGCGGGACTAAAGCTATTGTCCCGGGACCTACGGTGGCCCCGAAAAATGGTGGAAGGTTGTGCTCTCGTCACAGAATACAGCGCATATGTATTTGTCGCCCTTTGCTCCGCTATTGCCTACCGCTACTTATAATTTGGGGAAGTCCCTATCGCAATAATCTTTTCTATTTTTTACATATATATGTGTTTTCTTTGTGCATCGCACGTCGCATTCGCACGTAATGAAATTGTCAAATAAGGTTTTTGTTCATTTTGTCACTCATTCAAAATTCTTTTTTTGTGTTCACATCAAAAGCAGAAAGCCGACCAGACAACTGCAGCCAGTTGTTGCCAACATCCTAAAGTTAAATTATGCTCCGGGCCATGCAAGCAGGTGTGGTTTTAAGTAGAAAGGTGCAATGTTTAGAGCACCAAAAGTTTGTTTACATTTTGCTCTCTGTTTCATTTTTCAGTCGTACTTAAGGAGTATATTGATTAGCTATAAAAATAATGGTTGCAAAATGGGTATAGGTATTTCAAAGTTTTTTTTACTGTAAACATACAAATCTTTGACTTAACAACTACAAATAAATTACATAATAATATGGATATCTGGTATCTCAACAAAATTATTGTCCCGCGAGAGCAAGAAAGGTGTTAAAAAGTGCGAAAATCGCAAAATGCAGCGTGTGCAGTCTCTCGTCAGCTGCTGCACGGGGGGGGGGGGGGGGGGTTTCGATAGGTATTAATTAGACGCGAGTACTCAAACAGAATAGTAATAAAATTCGAATTCGAGCGATGCCAGCAAAATTGACAACATGGGGCTATTTTTTCTACTTTATTGTAGTTAGAGGTTTGGAGGCCTATAGAGCCACTTAAGCATTCGTTTGTTCGATTGACTTAAAGAGCGCGAAAATCAGACAAGAACTACAACTTCTCAAGTAATAAGTTAACTCACCAACCCCAAAGATTATCCGTCAATTTCGAGAAAATGGTTTTCTCCAGCAGATGCAGATCTCAAAATGGTTTCAATGCAATTCAATGCAATGCTCTGGCTCAACTTCGCCAAAACTTAATTGACTTCATATCATTGAAAGAAAAATCAAACACAACGGGGTAACCTTGGCCAATTCTGCGGGACTAGTCCCGGAACTTTTTAGTCAGGTCCTGAAGTCTTAATTGGTCCCGGAACTTGAATGCCCTAGTCGGGATAAGGTGATGACACTCTTGCACATGAATAAATAAAATTTAATTTTTCACAGCCTCAGTGCACGAACTTTTTGTCCACAATAGTAGATATGTCAATAGCAAAGTTGTCGGAGGGTACGGTATTACGAGTATAACTGCAGGACTTGCAAGATTAGTAAACCAGAAAAAAATCCCTAAAGCAAAATTTACAACACTGGCCAATCTGGCCCGCTTAACGCGAGTTATCACCTATACCACTTTTTTATGCATTTGCCGGATTTGCCTATGTGACGACTACTTCAATATTAAACTTGCAACAGGTTAAGCCCCATTTTAAACCCCTATTACGACTTAAAACCACCTCGACCTGTTCCAATGATGTTTAACGAGAGGGAGTCAAGATATATTTCTCCGACATCTTTCAGAGAGGATCTGGCATTTATAGCCGGAGACCAATTTTGTTCTAATCCGCACACAGCTTAAAAGAAGAGATATACACAATGCCAAAAGGCAGCCAGCGGCGCACATACTGGTGTACTGGTGTTCATTTAATTCTTTTTTGCGGTAGAGAGCTCTGACGGGTTGCTTTTTCATTGTTTATATATCTTTTCTCTAATTTTATTTTATGCCGTGTTACTGTCCCACCTACAATGTAATAGTTACCTACAACAAGTTATAAATACACTGAGAGAATACTCGTAACTATAATACGTAATGTTTGCAATCATATACAGCTTCCACTAGAAGATACTGAAAATACGTACAGATATTTTTGAGGGCACACAGTTACGTTGGCGGTGGAGTACCTACTTTGACTCTGATTGGAAAGTTCAGTTCTAATATTTTTGCACTGAGAAAGAGCAGACTGTAAAAATGCTATTATGCAAAATTAAATATCTATTTTTCTTCAATTTATGTTCTGGAGAACCTGTTGCATGTCAGAAAAGAAAACGTCAGAATTCGTGACCTCTCTCGGATTCTTTTCTTGATCATTTTTCAACCACCCTGTGTAATTTGTCGCGCCAGGAAGTGAGTCAGAGTCCAGGGTGCACATGTTGAACCATGTTATAAAATATTTTAATTAAATATAAAAATGTTTACTTTTTTATGATGAAAGGTAATTTAATCCTTAAGCGATTTATTAATGCAATGTATTGAAATAAACTCTCCATTGGGAGCGATCATCGAATGGTTAGATCGAAGATTTCCATCAACATAGAGAACGAGCGACGAAAACTAGTCAGGAAACAACTGGACAACAGATGGAGACTTTAACAGACGAAGCTGGATACCAACAACATATTAAATCCAAACTGGAAACCCCAGAAATCCACGCCGACCTAGATATCGAAACAGTCAGTACATTCATTACAAATGCCATCAAGACCGCGGAAGTTAAATTCCAAGTAAATATTAACCATAGAAAAGGAAAACTCAGCGCACATACTAGACAACTAACAACTTATGAAAACCAAAAGAGAAATAACTGACAAATACACAACAAACACCAATAAGAGAGTTAAACCGAAATTCGAACCTAGAACACAAACGAAATTACCAGGGTAATAAATGAGAATAACGGTATGAAGGTTCTAAGAAAGACGATGTCAGAAGGTAGGAATGGCCAGATAACAACCAATAAAATGGAAATTCTCGAGATTGTCGAGACTTTCTATTCCGAACTATATCGTAGCAGAGACACCCTTGATCAAAATATAACCATTCCCAAAGTTTAGAATCAGGGCTCAGACGATATTCCAGAAGTCACTTTGGATGAATTGAGGAAGGCCCTAAGAGAAATAAAGAACAATAGAACCCCAGGCGAGGACGGTATAACAATCGAATCCATAAAAAACGGAGGAAATATTCTAGATCGGACTATCTGCAAGCTATTTAATGCTTGCTTAGCAAATGTTTAGAGTCACAATGGGACCGAGCAAATATAATAATTCTTTATAAAAAAGGGTAAATTACAGATCTAAAGAACTACCGCCTGGCAAGTCTTCTTTCTTATATCTGTAAATTATTCACCAGGATCATTAGAAAAAGGATAACAAAAAGTTTGACCTCTACCAGCCACTTGAACAAGCGGGCCTTTTAACAAACGACCATCTCTTGGTTATGAAGGCGGTTATAGAAAAGTTCATAGAATGCAATAAGCCCCTTATTCTCATATTCGTCGACTACGAAAAAGCGTTTGACACGGTTAACCAGCAAAAAATGCTAAAAGCATTAACAGAAACTCGAGTGAACCACAGACACACCACAATTATTAAATAATATATCAGAATGCAAAAGGGTCCATCAGATTACACAAAGATACTCGAGATTTTCGCATTGAACGAGGAGTGCGTCAAGGCGACATCATATCACCGAAACTTTTTACAACCCCACTAGAATATATGTTTCAGAAAATAGACTGTGAAGATATGGATATAAACGTAGACGGTGAAAAATTAAATCATCTTAGATTTGCAGACGACATGGTGCTTATTGCTGACAGGGTTGATGAAGCCAAGGAAATGCTACGAAGGCTCAATGAAATGTCAAACTCAGTGGGACTCAAAATAAATATCGCTAAAACTCAATTTATGACTAACCTTGTCACAAGCAAGAACATTAAGCTGGACGGGTCAAATATAGAACTAGTGAATTCATACAAATATCTGGGACACGAGCTACGTATTGGAAGAGACAACCAAACATGTGAGATCACCAGACGAATAGGCCTAGCTTGGGCTGCATTTGAAAAAACTGCATTACGTCTTTAAAGCGAATATCCCGATGTGCTTAAAAAAGAAAGCCTAACCTGAACAGTGCGTGTTATCTGTACTTAACTACGGGGCAGAAACGCTAACCCTTACCCAAAAAACGGTGAATAAGATACGCATTGCTCAGAGAAAAATGGAAAGATCTATGTTAGGCATTTCGCTTAGAGATAGGATTCAGAATACCAGAATCAGACAAAGGACGAAGTTGACAGATGCAGTGGAACGTATAGCAACTCTGAAGTGGAATTGGGCTGGACATATTGCACGTTTCTCGGATGGGCGCTGGACGAGAAAGATCATTGAATGGAGACGACGACAAGAAGCATATCGCAGCAGAGATCGGCCGCCTACAAGATGGTCAGACGATATAAAGAGGATCCAAACCAACTGGATGAACATCGCACGAGACAGGACAATGTGGAGGATGCTACGGGAGGCCTATGTCCAGCAGTGGACATGAGTGGCTGTTTGATGATGATGATTGAAATAAAAAGTTACCGTTTATCTAAAAACGGGGGTTTTCTCGAAAACGGTTAATTTTATGGAAATCCATAAAGAGTACTTTTTCATGTAGAAGTATTTAAACTATCAAAAGTCCAATAGCGTCACACTTGTAAAATATTTAAGATTAAGTATGGTAGGACTAATCTGTATCTATAACCCTCGCAATGGACTACTGCTTTTGTTAACCGCCAGAGCAGTTCGGTTTTCGATCTGCTCATTGCACGGTGCGCTAAATGACTAAACTGCACGGGAGCGGTCTTTTTCGACGTCAGCAAAGCATTTGATAAGATCTGACACTACGGACTCATTCTAAAGTTAATAAGGTCAGGAATGCCAAACTACCCAATTAAGGTTATTCATTCTTTTTTGACGGACAGGATTTTCGCGGTTTCGTCAGAGAATGCGATATCGACTGTGCGACACGTCAGAGCCGGAATACCGCAGTTATCCCCCCCTGCGCCGGTTCTTACAATATCTATACCAGCGATATTCCCAAATTCACTCAAACTGAACTATATCTGTTTGCTGACGATACCGCGATCACCGCCACCGCCAAACAGCCAAGGTTGTAAGTTGTAAGTCTCAAAGCTACATCTACAACGCCACATAAAACTTATCGAGGCGTGGCTAGATAAATGGAAAATTCGCCTCAATGACGCCAAAACCCAAGCCATCTACTTTTCGAGAGCCAGAAGCAAATTACACTGGTAATAATGTTAAATATCAGGGTCTGTCGTTTGATAAGCGGCTGGCTTGAACAGATAACGTAGACCAACGCTTAAAAAAAGCGAATGGTCAACTAGGTGCCATCTACTCACTTATCAACAGTAGAAGTATACTAAATTTACGTACAAAGACTGCACAAGACAATTATTCGGCCCGTACTTACTTACGGTGTTGCGACTTGGTCCACCGTAAATAAGTCAACGTTTAGAAAAATTCAGACATTTCAAAATAAAGTGCTCCGAATTATAACAAATTCTCCACGCTTTACGATGATTTATACTTTACATAATGACCTACAAATACCGACAATCACTGAACATATAGACAAACTAATTATTGACTATTACAAAGGGACGAACGTTTCCCTGAATCCCCTTATTACACGATCACACGTTCACTCAAACCCACTCAAACCATATAGAATACCGAGAGACTGGCTCACTCCTCCCCAGCTTCCGCCTCTGCTACCATACTTTCGATCCAGCAATGGCCAAACTAACGATATAAAAGTAACCACTTCCTCACTGCTCCCCCCCCCCCTCTTCTATCTCAATAAAATGTTAATTTAGAAATTTGAAATCAACCCCTCTGTTCAAGATCCGCCCAGAAGCAACTCTGTTTAAATATTGGAATAAAGGTCGGAGGCCGATTCAAGAAACGAACATGATCCTATATGCTTTTGTTATCGGGCTGCTCGGTGAACCTTCACTTAGTTTACATCATACTAAAATTTTGTTAAGTTGCACAGGGTGGTTCAAAAGTTTTTACGTGATCTATCCGAGAGATTGCCTACGAATTTTGGGACACCCTGTATGTGAAATACATTTAAGATATAGGTACAAAGGGCAAAAACCAATTTGGCACCAAAGTAGCATAGAATATGAATGAGGATGTCTGAATGGCCCAGGATATTGACGTTGCTGATCCATGATGCATTTTTATTCTTTGACAATTTATTAAATTTTACTTTGTGTAACTTTGATACTGTAAATTCTAAACTAGAAATTTAAATTATGTGTCATCTAAAGTCATCTTACTAACAGGCGTTATTTCAAGAATAGCTTGCAATAAGTGATTTATTGAAATTGATTTAAATTTAGATAAATTAAAACTTCAAAAGTTACTTGCTGGATGTGATAAGGGTACATGAGATTGTTCTTTAGAATTCTGAAAACTGTAGAAGAACTTGCATTTACGTTTAAAGCAATCTTTCTGGTACTTGTTGTAGGAGTTTCCTCAAGTTCCTGAAGCACATATTTTTCTACTTTGGGAGTTCCTGCTGTCCGACTATGGCAGTAGCAACCATTTGTCATGGACAACAGGTTGTCACTCTCTGCATACGGTAGCTCTTATTGTGGAGGCACTAGGTCGTGGTCCGTTACATACTTGGCTTGCCTTGGGCACCACCTGGTTTGATAGAAGTCCAGGAAAAGTATACCGAATGTTAGTGCTATTGGAAATCGATACAATAAACAAAACCAATATTTTCCCACACAACAATATAGTTTTTATTAAATAAAAAGGAAATGAAAATAAAAGGAGTTTATGAAAGTTTGTTATTTTTTTATTTTACTGGTATGTTTAAAAAAAATAAATGTTCAAATTTAACATTGACTTATTAAAAAGGGAAAGGATAAAAAAGCAGCCTTTTGGGACGCAAGGATTTAAAACAAGAATTATGTATAACCTACGAAGATTCTACAACCTTTTTATCTTCAGTTTGGTGTATAGTTATAAAATCAAGTGACCTTTTGTCAGGATAGCCTTACATTACAAAAATTTATTAATTGAATTTCAGTTGATTTAAATGATAAACAAAGTAATAAAATTTAACCGGCTAAACGTATGAAACTATGGGGCTCCATACAAGCCTGTAAGTCTCGACTTCAGCTTCGACAGCTATATTGGCATGGCCTTAAGTGGTTCCTGAGGGCTACTCGTGATCAGCCAGGTGAAGTTTAGCTCATATAGCTTAGCGTTTACCTTTCCATAAACTGAAAGTGGGCCAACTGGCAGCTTATGGTCTATCATGTGAGTTTTATAGTATATACGAAGTCAATCGGAACAGCAGAAAACCGAAATTCGGGTTATAGGCGGCAACTTCTTTCAGAAGCATGAGCGGCGTGCACCACTATGAATGGAAAATATTTTACCACAATAATTCATTTTTATTTTGTGTACAAAACCAATTAGAAGAACATGAAAACTATTGAGGTCGGCATTGTGGGGCAGCGTTTAAATTATTTCCAACTTATTCCCAATAATTTTCATATAACTACACGGATCTATTTTTTTTTAATTGACATCATATATAGTGATGATAAGAAAACACTTAATACCCGTTTATCATTGTATTTTATTTCATGTGAATTTGATAAAAAGTCAAAATTCATTTTTCGAATTTCCAGAGCTTGAATCCGTATTTGGGGATATAATAATGGGATCAATTGCCGGTAAAATACAGTATTTATCCTGCTTCTCTATGACGTGCTGGATACATTTTATCCATATACCACTGTCGTTTACTTGATCAACAACTATGCTTATATTTCCAGGTACAAAAGCATTGTCAGTTGACGATTGCTTATATTTTCTCAGTTTGTTCTTGACTGCAGCCCAAACCATCTCGATTGGAATAAATGTACAGTAATAGGGGGGGGGGGGGTGGCGTAAAATAGTATGACCATGTGCTTCGCATACTTTGTCGGTTACATACTTCTTTTTAAAGTTCTCTTTTTTTATAGCTTCCAATAACATTTTTTTTTGTTAGCATTTTGAGGAATTTTCATGTTTCCACTTTTCAAGAATTTCATCCTTCTTTGTGCTACTGTTAGTTTGTTATGTTGACGCGAATGATAGAATGCATTGTCTATATCAATGACAGAATTGGGGAATATATTTGGCAATAATTGTACAATAATTTCAATAAACCATTTTTCGAATAGACTGGCGGTCATATCTTTACGGTAGTCAGCCGATGAGTGCCTATTATATTATATAGTATATTTTTGGCCAACAACAATAAAGCGTTAGAAACAAAACCCTTAGTATTGCCTGCATGTAGTATGATAACTCGTTTACCGCGAGATCAAGATCCATTTAGTGTGCACTTATTACTACCATCCACCCAACCATATACACTATCTCCACCTTTAATTGGCGATATACCTTAATTTTACGTAAATATTCTTGCCATGCTACGATACGAGACGATTCCATTATGCCATTTTTTGAAGCCACAATCTGATTTGATAATTGAATTAATTATTTGAGTTAAAAAAATTTACCGTTGACTCAAATAAATATTTGTTTCCTATTAGCCAAACAAATATGTATTTGAAAAATACCAAGGGATTATTTGCCTCAATTAGTATCATCTGATTTGATACAAATTACTTTTTATTTGGAACTAATCACTAAATACAAAATTCAAGCAAATATTTATTTCTCTAACACTAACCTAACTTAATTAAGCCGTTTCAATGACTTAAGGTAAATAGGTTAAAAGTTAAGTTAACAAAATGTTTATTTGATTGATATTTATATATATTTTATCAAGTACATATTTATTTTACTTTTGTTTCACATGTATTTGCCGTAACAACAACGTTATTTAATTAAACAATTTAAGTGATTTGATTTAAATAAACCGGTAATTTCCATCAAAGTGATTGTTTTTTTATTCAAGTACATAATTGTTTAACTTGTCTTTTATATTTATTTAGGTCAAATATAAATTTTAAAATTTATTTGGTTTAAATACCTTTTTTTAATTTTCAATAGATTAGAATGTTCATTCAAATCAGTTCTTTTTTTATCCAAGTACGTGTTTATACAGACGTCACATAAAAATAAGAAATATTGAAATGTTGCAATTGAATATGGTTTAATCAGTACCTATACCATAATAATCACAAACCTTATCAAATTGTTTATAGTGTTCAAATAATAAGGCAAACCAACAGAAAAAAAAAACACATTTTTGCCGAAAATAAAGGTTATGACAAATTACGCGCACGCGCACAACTATTTTTACATAAAAATAACATAAAATTTAAAAGATAACCATCTCTTATTTTATTTCTTATTTTTATGTTATGTTATGTGTTTCTATAAACGTCTTATGGCAGATCTGTAGATTCAACTCTTATTTTATTTTTATGTTATGTTATCTTGCTGTATAAACCGACCATTAGTTGTTGTGCCCCTTAAAATATACGTCAATAAAACATTATAGAGAAGTTAATAACTTTGATAAAAAATTAAATAAAGTCAAATTTGCAAATATTAGGTACAATAATTATTAATATTATATTAATTATATTATATTTTTTACGTTAGGAGGTTTGATAGATATTGAATTATGGTGAAAATTGAGAAAAACTGTCTTATTTGTAACCTAGGTAGCCATGATTTATAAATACCTTACTACATTTTTCTAAAAAGGTTTTGTGTTCGAAATTTCAAATTAGGTATTACTACAAGTATCTTTTCTTTGCCTCTTATCTTACTTTTTTAACTCGTTTCATGCGTAACTAAAATATTCAAATATAGTTTCCTACCTTGAAAAGTATCTAACATATGGGATATACCCCTCGATATACCCCAATCTTCTAAATAATTATTCATATTACGTTTATTCCCCATATCTTCGTTTTAATTTTTGATGGAACCACTAACTTCTGTGCCACTAACAAAGAAGATTTCACTCTCACTCATAAATTTCTACAAGACAAAATCGAACACCAATGACCAAAACGCGATGATCAGGCCACTTTTGTATAACCAATCAAATTACTCAAAGCCCAAAGTAGGCGACAGGAGTTCATTTAAATACTTAATTATTAGTTTGGATGACCAAATTATTTGAAAAGTTCGACAATGAATGATTTAAATTAAAGTTAAAGGTATTTAGTTCTTAACTTGAAATGTACTTCGATTAAATAATTAGTTATTTGTAAATATTTTTTTGTTTTATATTAACGATTTAATGTAAATAGATAATTATTCAGTTTAAATGACCTAGACATTCAAATAGTTCTCTATTGTGTGATTTAACTAGCGATTAACGGGATTTAGTTCCTAAATAAAAATTAGTTCGATTAAATAATTAGTTATTTAGATTTTGTTATTTTAGTGGTTTTTTGGTAAGATATTTGTTTTAAGGGTTCTATGATTTGACACAAATCAACCAACAGTCAAATAACTTTGCAAATAAAACGAAATACTCTCATTTATTTCAGTTAAATCAAATTTAGTTAATTAAAATCACATTTATATATTACCAATAATTATTCACCAAATAAATCAGATTATTTGATTAAGGGAGCACAGTTTTATCAGTGAAATATTACGTAAGTTGCCCAGAAATTTGTATTCATAATCAGAATAATCCCGTAACTTATCCCGAATCATTTCTATAATGTCGGAACTTGGTTTTTCTCGTCAAATTCATATACAACTAGGCGTATAACTTCTTTGTCACCATAACAACTTTTTTAAGCTTCTGATTAGCGCTTTTTCGCTTTACGAAATGGTCGATAATAACTCCTGCACTAATTACTGTATGAATTGTAGTTCGAGCAAGGTTAGTGAGCTCACAAATCCTTTTTAATATTTCGTTTTGGGAGGTCCCAGGACTTTCTCTTTTTAAGCAGGTGTAAATATTTAAAATAGGTCTCTGAGTTTGAACATGTAAATCTTTATTACAAAATTCCAACGGCTCTGCCATGGAATCGGCTTCCACATTGTTCGTTTCATTATCAGAAACATCAAAAGGTCTTCACAACGCCATCTTGATTAAATGTTTAAATAACAACAATATCAATAAGAACGGAAACAACAGCAACGGCAACAACAACAAAATAACTTAGAAAACACTACACTCGGACACACTCTTAAAATACTTTCTAAGATTTCCAATAATGAATAAAAGAATAAACTGAATTTACTTCCCCCTATTTTAATAATTAAACTACACCATTGTCAGGGGCAATAGGTAAACCCAGTAAAACCCAGTGGAACAGACATTTTTCAGGCATCATTTAATTTTTTTCTCCACCAAAATTATTTCATCAACTAGAATCGGCCGGCTGGGAACGCGTGGACGAGAAAAAATTCATACGCAGTCTAATAATCATAAAATTAGGTAATTTTTATTTAAAATTTATTGGTAAACTTAGCAGTCCCGGTACATGACCCTTTTTTTTAGCTGTTCGAATTAACTTCGTATAGACTATAAAATTTCATGTGGCAAACTTAACTTTTAAATGGTGGAAACGGTGAAAACCCCACCAAACAAAGAAATCACCAACAAAACTCCTAAAAATAAAACAAAAGAAAATCACCCACTAAATATTTATTAAGACAACCAAAAGAAAAAAAAAACAAATAAAAGCAGCTTACCTCTAAAAGGGGGGTGAGACCTGACAAAAAAATGGCCTAACGGCGACTGGCTTGACCTTCTTGTCTGAAGGATTTTTAAGAAAGGCGAGACTAAAGGCCACAAGAACTCCTAGCAAACTCTTTTTCCTTAAACAAACCGCTGACTGCAGTGTTTCCAACTTAACATAACCCAAAAACATACTGAAGAGGACAAGAGACACCCTACAAAAGATAAGGACGATACGAGAGTCTGGGATTTTACCAAAACATAAATTAATAAGGAAATAAACAAAATAATTCCAAACAACTTTGTTATTACATAAAATTGCCAAGAGTAAGGAATGGGCATTCTGCGACAGAGACCGAAACGGAACTACATGGTCAACCTACTTGCAGCGTCTTGTACAATAATTATTAATTAACCAACGAAAAAGCGAACGCAGTACTTCTAACCCCCACATATTTTGACTAATTTTCTGTAAACAATGATGACAGAATTTAATAAGCAAATTTTGAACAAAATAACTATATAAGATGCCTTTTGTGGAAATATGACTGTAAGAATCAAAGGTAAGTCTAACATTACCCACAAAGTCAACAGTGGTAATTTTAAAATTGCTACACGACTAGTTTATTATGCACTGTACGACATGTGTTTCGCTATATTATAGCCTCTTCGGGTACTCATCACAAACTATCATCAGTACCATTTGTGATACTGTTTTTTTTGATTGTATAGTGAATTGACCGGTGTATATTGCGCACGAAAGCATTAAATAAATAATTATGAAATATGAAAATGAAATGTTGTAAACTATGGTTTTTTTTATTTAATGTTTTTTACTTTGTTCCCGACTATTATTCCTCATTTTCCTCAAATCCTTGCAGCGTAATAGCCCTATTCCGGCAAATGTGAAAACGGAATTATCGTTTATACTGAGAGGGCCTTGTATTTGTACAACGGTCACGTGTTCAAATCGGTCATCCAAATGACTTTTGGCAGCACAAACAAACCGCTCTCATCAGCCAGACTGCTTGAGATTATGGTGTCCCGGTTTCTCATTTTTGACAGTGACGGAGAAGCGTTTAAAAATGATGACTGAAAATGATAAAGGAATGCAACCAGGATAAAAGAATGGATTGATATAATGTTTTTCCTACGACTGATTAGACTGATTAGCATATGTACTTTTTTTTAAGTGTCTCACCCAATTGGCGATTATTCTGCTGACTGGAACAAAAGGTTCAATGTAACAGTGTCCTTAACACCATCGCAAGATTGCATGCTCATTATGACTCCAATAAACGCGTACAAACTTGTGAGAACTGTAAGCCCAACATTCAGGACACTACAAGCACCTTGGAATATTTCTGGATCTTCTATTTCACTGTATAATAGTAAAACCAGAACTATTCCTTCAAACGCGAAGATGACCAAAGAATATAAGAAATATACTATATTATACAGGATGTTTCAGAAGTACGGTGCGTAACTTAAGGGGGTGATTTCTTATGCTATTCTAAGAGAAAAAGTTCATATGAACATGTGTCCGGAGTTGCCCCGTTTTTGATATACAACGTGTTAAAGTTTAAAAAAAAAAAATCGGTTTTTTATAGTTTTTTTAAATATTCTTTTCCCGATTCTATATGATAAGGGGCTTAATTAGCCCTAACTAGATTAAATTTATTAAGTTCAGTGGCGTCCCGGGGAGCACTATTACGAATATTATTGAGAAAAAAAATTTACGCCACTGACTTTTTTCTAATTGATATTTTTTTTCGGATTTACCAACTAATAATACAAGTTTTTTGTTCCCTAAATTGTTTTCGTGTCTTGCTTTGTTCTCGAGAGAAAAAATAAAAACCACATTATTACATGTACAGGGTGATCTGTTATATTTGGACCACCCACCTATCTCATTTATTTAAAAAAATATCAAAAAACTTTAAGAACTAAAGTTGTAGGGTCTTTCATGAATTTTTAGGAAATAATATAAGAAGAAACAAATGAACATCAAAAATGGCAAATATTTTACAATTTAATATTTTCTTAAATGGAACACCTTATATACCTATTATACGCTCTTCTGATGGGAAATTTAATTCTGATTTTAAATATATTATGGTTCATATGGTCTATTTTAAAGGGTTGTGTTAATAATTACAATTTTAATAAATAACATTAGTAGGCATGGACAAAATAATAATAATGGCGTATTGAATGTGCGGCAATTGTTATTACGTCTTTGTTTGTCTACTAGATATAAGTTGTCTACAGGCAAACTATTCTTGTTAAAACTAACATGTAGATACTACAAAAATATAAAAAGAAATTAATGAAATTAATATGAATATCAACAAAAGACAAAAACCGACAAACTTTACCTATATCCCCATTAGAAAAACAAATTTTTGCAGATACTACTAGTGGGTGATAAACCCACATTTAAATTTTTTTTGTGTGAAACAATGTTTTACCTAATAAAAGCAACAAAATAACAATCCATTTTAAATAAATGCTTGAAATGACACCCGTTTGCATCAATACATTTTTGATACCTAGTTTTTAATTTATTAATTGCCGCAGTTATCCAATCGGGATGGTTTGTATTAATATTATTTATTTCGTTGATCACTCGTGCTTCAATTTCTAATATATTATCGCTTGTTTTTAAAATCTATTTTATTTTTCAAAGTTCCCCAAAGAAACGTGTCAAGGGGTGTTAAATCGGGACTGTTAGGCGGCCAGGATATAACACCATATCTCCCAATCCAAACTTCGAAATTTTTATTTAACCGTTCAGTAACCTGGGCAACGTTATGCGGAAGTGCGCCATCCTGTTGCCAAATTATGGAGTTAGCCACGTTTAAAGGCAACTCATCTCCACAATTTTCTACAGCATTTATAAGCTCCATATATCTTGCTCCTGTGAGATTGTTCTCAAGAAATATTGGACCAATAATCTTGTCACTTTACATCATACATGTAAGGAAAGCCTTCCAGATCTTTTTGTTTCCAAGATTTTGTGTGGATTAACATCAGCCCAAAAATGCAAATTTTTTCTATTAGGTGATCCCGAGGTGCAAAAAGTGGAATCATCAGTTCATAAAATATTTGAATATAACTCCCCATCTTGTTCTAGTCTGGCTAAAATATCCCCACAGAAATTAAGCCTTCTTTCTTTGTCGCTTTCACTTAATTTTTGGTGTCTATGGAATTTATATGGAAGCATGTTATATTTTTTTAAAGTTTTAAAGACTTTCCAATATGATTTGTTTAAATCCGCCATGGCTTCGCGTATAGAGTTTAGTGGATTTTCTAGAAACATTGAAATATCTGAGTTACACAATTAACTAACAACAACTAACCATTTTATGTTACCTTGAAAATGGAGAAGAATTTCGAATTCTTCCTCCTCATTTATAATCACCGTTCTTTTTTTTTTCTTTTTAATGATTTTGTGAAGTGTACCGAATTGTATATATTTCTAAAAGTATTTAGACTTGGTATTCTATTTAGATTCTCACCATATAAATTAATATACTCTGGGCGCGCCTTGTATTTATTTTTATTATTTTTTAAGTAAATCTCAAAGATTTTAAACTTTTCTTCTTCCGAATACCCCATTTTTGTGAAAAAATTAAAATGATTTGACAGATTTGTAACATATAAACAATTGCAGCATATTCAATAGGCCATTATTATTTTGTCTAAACCTACTTATGGTATTAATTTAAATTGTAATTATTAACACAACCTCTTAAAATAAACCATACAAACTATATATATTTGAAACCAGAATAAAATTTTCCACCAGAAGAGCGTATAATATACAGCGTGTTCCATTTAAGAAAACATTAAATTGTAAAGTATTTGCCATTTTTGATATTCATTTGTTTCGTCTTATATCATTTACTAAAAATTCATGACAGATCCTACAACTTTAGTGCTTAAAGTTTTTTTGATATCTCTTTAAAGGAGTGAGTTAGGTGGGTGGTCAAAATATAACAGATCACCTGGTACAAAAAAAATGATGTATTTAAAAGTTAATTAAACCGTTTAAATTAAAAATAAAATTATTTTTTTTAATAATGATACAAAAAAAAATGCAAAAGGATGAAAAAAGGATATTTACAAAAAATTATAAAAAAAATATTTTTTTTAAAAAAACTTTAACACCCTGTACATCAAGAACGGGGCAACTCCGGGCACATGTTCAAATGAACTTTTTCTCTTAGAATATTATCAGGGATCACCCCCGGAAGTTACATACCGCACTTCTGAAACACGTTGTATATACAGGGTGTTCCTTAATGACATGCTAATATCTAAGTAGGTGATTCCTCGATACATTTTAAGAAAAAACTTCATATTAACGTATGTCCTAAACGTCTTAACTTTTGAGATACAGGGTGTTAAAGTTTTCAAAAAAATATTATATTTTTTAATAATAACTGTGATACTATTATAATATCTTTATGAAATTTGGTACACATCTTCTACGCATTAAGGAGCATTTTCTGATGTACAAACAATTTTATTATTTTTACCAGTGGCGTCTGTACGGGTTTTGCATTTAATAGTTTCGGAGAAAATAATGGTACGCCACTGCTTTCTTCTTAAATAAAAATTATTTTGAAAATCCTCATTCATTTCTGAGCAAATTTGATCTCTTGATTTTCTTTCGTCCGACGCATGGTTTTCGCTTAAAAAATATAAAAATCGTTTTACTTCAAGGTCAAATCGCTGAAAATCTGAAGCGGTGACTGTTGTGCTGACATCGTTTTTTTTTTTCCTTTTTTAAGCTATTGAGTTTGTTTAATATTAATTGTTAATTAATTCAGTAATAAGTAATTGATTTCACTTTAGGAAAAAAAAAAACTTTCAAGTGGCAATAATTACCACATTAGAATTTCAGCGTGGAATTCAGCTTGCAGAAAAAGAGTTTACTTAATTTTTTGAAAATAAGTTCACATAAACGGCCTAAATTTATTAATTATTAATTATTGACAATGATAACAATGATTATAAAAATTTTTGGAAGTGGCCACCTTCACTTAATAGGCATGCTTCCGCCCGTCTACGCATGAAATTGCGCACTCGTTCAAATATTCTCGGCGTATTCCGTATAGTTTCACACGAGGCAACTATTCGCTCTCTTAAATCTTCTAAAGTGTTAACGGGAGTTTTATACACTACAGTTTTAAGGTGCCCCCATAAAAAGTAATCCAAACTATTGAGATCGGGGGATCTTGCTGGCCATTGCTGAGGTCCTCCGCGACCTATCCAGCGATCAGGATAAACTATATCTAAATGATTTCGGACAATTACACTGAAATGAGCAGGAGCCCCATCGTGCATGTACCACATTCGATTTCTTAACGCAATCGGCACGTCTTCAAGCAACTCAGGTAGTTCTTCTTCAAGAAAATACAAATAAGACCGTCCATCAAGGCGTCCTGGTAGAAAAAATGGGCCTATTAGATGATTACCAATAATTCCTACCCATACATTAACCGAAAATTGATGCTGAAAATGGGTTTCGGTTATGGCAATGGGGGATTAGCATTCCGAGAAAAATTTGCTTCGTCTGTGAACAAAATTTGTGACTCAAACTGCGGATTTAGTCTAATACTCTAAAGATACCACTGACAGAAGTTCATACGCTGTGGAAATCCCTGGGGAGTAACGCCTGCACTCTTAGAATATGGTATGGATATAACAGAAAATAAACCAAAATACGCCAAACAATTTGGTGACAAATATTTAGAGCTCTAGCGACCTTCCTCGTACTTGTCTCAGGATGTTCGTCGATTTCTTGCAGCACCGCTTTCTCAATTTCGGGTGTTCTGATAGTTCGAGGTCTACCTTCCGAAGTACCTTTATTGAAACTACCAGTTTCGCTAAGTCGGCGATGAATATTCCAAAAGAATCGGCTGGCAAGGCACGATTAGGATGTCTTTCCTGATAAATGCGCCTGGCTTCTGATGCACTACTATCTGCGAGGCCATATGCGTAATGCATTGCCGCCATTTCCGCATTCGTATAATTTATCATATTTACTGATAACCGAAAAAACAGCGAAAAAATAAAATAACTTCGATGACACACTAAAAATCAAAGAAATGACGCTTAAATGGTTTTGAACACCAATAACTTACTTTAAGTC
The DNA here is from genome assembly GCA_963920685.1 of Polydrusus tereticollis. Taxonomy (NCBI): domain Eukaryota; kingdom Metazoa; phylum Arthropoda; class Insecta; order Coleoptera; family Curculionidae; genus Polydrusus; species Polydrusus tereticollis. The sequence continues at coordinate 30,668,094 of OY987328.1, read as the reverse complement.
AACAGCTATGTGACTATGCGTGACATCGACGTTTGCAGAAACAAAATTTATTCCAGGATAACTAGATTTTAATTGTCTAAATAGCCCCCTATCACAATGTCTGTGTTCAATTAATTTTATTTTTTAAGCGAAAACCATGCGTCGGACGAAAGAAAATCAAGAAATTAAATTTGCTCAGAAATGAATGGAGATTTTAAAAATAATTTTTATTTAAGAAGAAAGCACTGGCGTACCATTATTTTCTCCAAAACTATTAAATGTAAAACCCGTACAGACGCCACTGGTAAAAATAATGAAATTTTTTGTACATTAGAAAATGCTCCTTAAATGCATAGAAGATGTGTACCAAATTTCATAAAGATATTATAATAGTATCACAGTTATTAAAAAATAGATTATTTTTTTGAAAACTTTAACACCCTGTATTTCAAAAGTTAAGACGTTTAGGACATACGTTCATATGAAGTTTTTTTCTTAAAATGTATCGAGGAATCACCTCCTTAAATATTAGCATATCATTAAGGAACACCCTGTATAATATAATATGTACAGGTTATCCAACCAAGACTGGACAAGGCGATTTTTTGACTTTTCCTGTACTTTTATAAAAAAACTGAAATAGCCATCTTAAGTCATTTTCTCCCGCGAATTCGAATATCTTCAGCAAAAAACAATTGAACATCAAACAAAAGTACTAGGGGTCACTTTGATATTTTTTTAAATGGGATGCCGTATGTTTAATGAGCTTATACGATTTCTCATATAAATTTTGATCTAAAATGTTGGATTTTTAATTCAAAAACGCCTTTTTTCTTCAGTTTTAAATTCGGAAAATGTTCGTCTACCGTAAGATTAATACCTGATAGATGGATACCCGTTTCACCTGTTCACCCTTTAACCTGCTTTAAAGCGTCCGTCAGTTAGACAAAATAATCAAGTTTCAAATTTCTATATAATATCTTTCACGAATTAATTACAAATTTAGTAGTTTTTGCAAATCTATTATTGCTTACGTATAAAAAAAGTATGACATATTAGAAAAAACTATAAACTAAAGTGAATAACTTTAATCTCAATAATATAATTGTTCTATGTGTCCTCCATTATTTTCAAAACATGACCGATGCCCCCTTTTCAATCTCTCCAAAGAATCTCTTACAATATTTTGGTCCTGGTTAAGTCTATTAATTTCATTTATAATTTTTTGCTGAATGTCCTCCAGACTTCTGTTGGGTCGTTGATAAACTACATTTTTTAAATGACCCCATAAAAATGTATCCATTGGCGTGATATCGGGGCTATTTGGTGGCCAATGAATTGTTCCGTTACGGCCAATCCACTGATTGTAACGCTCGTTTAGGTATGTTACCACTTCTCGAACTGCATGAGGCGGAGCACCATACTGCTGCCAAATGATATTGTTGTAGGCTTGCAATGGCAACCTTTCCAAGAAATCCTCGATATCGTTATGAAGAAAATGGAGGTATCTTTGGCCTGTTAAAGAGCCACGATAAAATAGTGGTCCAATAATTCGATTTTCTAACATCCCACACCAAACATTAAGTGAGCTCCAACCTTGAAACTTTATCATTTCATATCTATGAGGGTTAACTGCTGCCCAGTATCTTGTATTTTTCCGATTGTATACCCCCGATGTTGTAAATGACGCTTCGTCACTCCATAGAATTTTATTATATAAATTATAATCTTCGTCTTGCTCTCTCATCAGCATTGAAGCAACAAATCGAAATCGCAGTTCTTTTTGAAGCTGTGTTAAGTATTGAACGGGAAGGATGCAATATGGTTTTAGACCACATTTTTTTAAAGTTCTGTGAACTGTTCCATAGCTTACTCTCCGGAGCCCTGGACCATACCTTACTTCTCGTACCGCTTGCGGAATAGAACTCTTCGGATTTATAGTAAAATATTAAACAATAGCTCGATCCCTTATATTCCGTCTTTTCATCTTTCTTGGCTTATCTTTCAATGTCTTACTTTCTTCAAATAGGGTCTTAATTCTGAGAATTGTATCCACTGAAATGTGTCTCTGGAAACTCTCAAAAAATGTTCTTTGTGTTTGTCGAGCATTCTCTCCACTTTTGTAATATAATTTTATTACATTTAGCCGTTCTTCTAAAGAATATATCATTATTTGTAATTAATTCGTGAAAAATATATACACGGAAAAAAAAAATTTATAAGAATATCCAAAAATATAATAGAAGTAACTATATTTTATAGTTCTATATAGGACAGCCATATGGTATATTAAGGAAGACTATAAAATTATAGTAAAAACGAGTTAATATTTTTATTAGTTACTACAAAAATATATAGGAATAAAAAAATTCGTTACAGTAAAAACTATTAAACAGGAGTGCAAATAATATAAAAATATGTTGTTGTTTTTTTCTAGCTTCTGTTGTTACGGTTGTAATAATTATTTGTAAAAACTACCAAGCAGTTCTGCACATTTTACTAATGAATATTGTAAAATTTGTAATATTTTTTCGTAAATTCTATTAATTTTAGTTGAATTTCTACCACCAACTTTTGTTATACTAATTAAATATTTTAGTAAATATTTAAAACTCCTTTTGTAGATTCATTTAAATATTTTTGTAACATTTTTTATTTGCTTTTACACATGGTATAATGAAATATATTTGGTCTTTCTTTCTTGGTGGTCAAAACTAAGTCTTCCAGATTCCATTCTGCTAATAAATCCTCCAAACTCCACATAACAGCACCATAATACCATAAACACAAAATCAGAGACAAAATTAACCAGTTTGAACTTAAAACACATAAGAGTAAGAGTTAGAGGTACGACCCCTTTGATGGCATAACTGTAAATGCGGCGGCGGCGACGGACGACGGTGCTTTGACTATTCCTGTAAATTATTTAGGGTTTTTACTATATTCATTTAGTAAAATACGAATTTTCCTACGAAAATTTTATAAGCGCTTCTATATTTTTTGATATTTTGCAAATATAGTGTTATAAAAATTCAAATAGTTTATTGTTAAACAGTCTTACTATAATTACACCCTTCTAAATTCTATTAAAAATTTTAGTAAAGAAATATAGTAATTTTTACTAAGTTTCCTTTATAACCATTTTTTATGCTTGTCTCTTAATGTAATAAAAAATTATAAAAGCCACAAAAAGATTTAGTAAAATTCACAACACAGTTTCTTACTTTTAACTAAGAGAAATGGTTATTCAATGTAACCAAAATGAATTTGTAAAATGTAATATATACCTTAGTAGTGGCATAATTATACTATGTTATATAAAAAAGCTAACCATATTTTTTTATAAATTTAGTTTACAATTTTATTTTGGAAAAGACTGATATAGAGATTTATAGTTATTAAGAGGTTTTATAGAGAAATATACTAAAAAATTCTTACTAAACTAAATTTACAATACTTTTTTTTCCGTGTAGAAATTTGAAACTTGATTATTTTGTCTAACTGACGGACGCTTTAAAGCAGGTTAAAGGGTGAACAGGTGAAACGGGTATCCATCTATCAGGTATTAATCTTACGGTAGACGAACATTTTCCGAATTTAAAACTGAAGAAAAAAGGCGTTTTTGAATTAAAAATCCAACATTTTAGATCAAAATTTATATGAGAAATCGGATAAGCTCATTAAAAATACGGCATCCCATTTAAAAAAATATCAAAGTGACCCCTAGTACTTTTGTTTGATGTTCAATTGTTTTTTGCTGAAGATATTCGAATTCGCGGGAGAAAATGACTTAAGATGGCTATTTCAGTTTTTTTATAAAAGTACAGGAAAAGTCAAAAAATCGCCTTGTCTATCTAGTCTTGGTTGGATAACCCTGTACCTACATATAATAACTATTGGTTAAGGTACTAGGAACGATAAAAAAAAGGGAGTTTGGTGCCACTAGAATGATTGGAATTTGCTATTCCTTGTGTAGTCGAAGTAAATGAAAAGTAGGAATTATCTAAATAGAAATTAAAAAAGGGACGGAGAAAATTTTTTTTTTCATTTTCATTTGTTTTGTTTTATTGCCATTAAAAAATTACCGAATGCAAAATAATAAAATTAATTTAAATAAAATTTATAAAGCATTGTGTTTCAGAAACTATTTGCTTATAAAATATACCACCTTTCTCTAAGTTGGTCAGGATACAAGTTTACATTCAAATTTAAGTTTTTTCCCTTTATCTAATTACCTTTAACCCAGCGTTTTTCAACGTTTTAGTATTTGCGACCCAATTTTAAATCACAAGTCTCGTCGTAGTTGAATACTTCACTAATTAATTATTAAAATTTGGCAATCAATGAAATGTGTTACAAATTGATAATAATAATACTTTATTGTCATGTAAACAATTATAATTGAACATATTATTTATTGTCAACTAAAACTAAAATGATGTAAAGAAATAACAAAGACATTATACAGGGTGCGCCAAACTCGATGGCCTATTAGAAGTATCTAGACAACGATAAAAGTTAGGAATTTGAAATTTGGGTTATGTCCATAGAAGGCCATGATCTCCAATTTAAAAATAATTTTAGCACTGCGGCGTTGCCAGACCTACTCTTACCAGATACCAACTTCTTTTTTTTAAATGGAGTGCCCTGTATGTTATATAATTTTTAGATTCCCCTGAACATTCTGAAACTTTTTTGTATAACCTATGATATATCTATCTTGAGTCGTTTAGGAAATAAAAATTATTTTTTAAGAAATTTAGCAACAAACATCCCTTAACAAAAAAATAGGATTTTTCGCAACCGACATTGATGAAGGTCTGAGTTTCTGGCTGATATTTTTGTATGGGTTGCTGTATCATAATATGTCATGCAAATCGAATTATTGCATACAGGGTGTCTACAAAATCTTATGCATTTGGAAGAACATAAAATTGTCAGTTATGCTGGAATTTTAAATGGAACACCCTGTATTTTAGAGTGGTATCCAAAATATCAACTAATTCTCTATTTAAAAGTATTATATGATGTCATATCTATTTTCAGCCGTTTTGGACTTATAAGCTATAAACTAAAATAATGCAAGTAATGTAAATATAATTTATTTTCTTATTACTACGAGTAGGCCATGACTTCAACCAGTCAAAAAACATTTGCGAAAATGACGCTGTCTATTTGGCAAGTAAATACTGTACTTGCGTAATCTAGGCACATATTATCTGGATATGGCGAATTCTTATACAAACGAACAAATTTTAAATCTGTTCTACATTCATGGCGAGTACCACAAAATTATATCTAGAACATGCAGAAAGTTTAACGAGCATTTTCCAAACTTAGTTCCTATGAACGAAAAGAAATTCAAGAGGATAGAAGGTAATTTTAAGAACAATGGTCAAATACAGCAGCCAAGAGCCCAAATTAAAACTGTAACAGGTAACGAGGACAATGAAATAAATGTCCTGGCATATTTTTCTGCATTTCCTCATGCGTCAATTTATTCTGCTGACAAAGACTTAGGAATATGTTATAAATCGATAGACAGAATTCTGCATACACATCAAATGCATAATTATAAATTTGTGACACTTCAAGCTATCGAGCCTAATGATCCTCCAAAACAAGTTGAATTCTGTGAAATGGTCTTAATTCGTACACAAGAAAATCCAAATTATTTAAGAAAAATTATTTGGACCGATGATAGCAAATTTACCAGGGAAGGCATATTTAATAGGCGAAATTCACATTACTGGGCCGCAGAAAATCCGCACTTTGTTAGAGAGGCAGGGTTTCAATACAAATTTGGCTTCAATGTCTTTTGTTTAATGATGAACGACAAAATAAAATATTACATTTACGAAGCGAATTTAGATTCTGAAAAATATTTGGAAATATTACGAACCACAGTATCTGACTTCCTCGACTAATTAAATCTTGAAATGCTGCGAGATTGTTGGTATCAGTTAGATGGCGCACCAGCTCATTGTTCTAATGAAGTGACGAATGAACTTACCCAGATGTTTAAAGACCGCTGGATTCGTCGAATGGGTCCATGGAATTGGCCCCGTCGCCAGACCTTACCCCACTTGATTTTTATCTTTGGGGTATGATAAAACAACTTGTTTACCATACACCAATTCACACCAAAGAAGAGCTTCAAACTCGAGTACGGGAGGCATTCCTGTCTTTGGAGGGCGTTTTAAACAATTTAGTTATTGATATTTTTTGTTATTCTTATTTTTGTGTTTTATTTTTGGATGGTAAGGATCTGTTAACTGCGTCATTTTCGCAAATGTTTTTTGAGTGGTTGAAGTCATGGCCTACGAATAGGTAATAAGAAAATAAATTATATTTACATTACTTGCATTATTTTAATTTTTAGCTTTTAAGTCCAAAACGGCTGAAAATAGATTTGACATCATATAATACTTTTAAATAGAGAATTAGTTGATATTTTGGATACGACTCTAAAATACAGGGTGTTCCATTTAAAATTCCAGCATTACTGACATTTTTATGTTCTTCCAAATGCATAAGATTTTGTAGACACCCTGTATGCAATGATTCAATTCGCATGACATATTATGACACAGCAACCCATATAAAAATATCAGCCAGAAACTCAGACCTCCATCTATGTCGGTTGCGGAAAATCCAATTTTTTTGTTAAGGGATGTTTGTTGGTAAATTTCTTAAAAAATAATTTTTATTTCCTAAACGACTCAAGATAGATATATCATAGGTAATACAAAAAAGTTTCGGAATGTTCAGGGGAATTTAAAAATGATATAACATACAGGGCACTCCATTTAAAAAAACCAAGTTGGTATCTGGTAAGAGTAGATCTGGCAACGTCGCAGTGCTAAAAATATCTTTAAATTGGAGATCATGGCCTCCTATAGATATAACCCAAATTTCAAATTCCTAACTTTTTTCGTTGTCTAGATACTTCTAATAGCCCATTGAGTTTGGCGCACCCTGTATATTTAATTTTAACAATTTTTGATGTTTATAAAGCCCAGTGACTTTTTGTATTGTTATTGTCTTACCTATTTCCTCTTCGCCGTATCGATTCTTAGGCAAAAGTTAAGATACATGCCTCAATGGAACCACCAATAATTATGATAATGTCATGTTTTCAGCTTAAAAGGTTTATTTAATAAAGGGGTGAGACACGTAAAAGCCCAAATCGATGAAAGCAATTTAGGAACCCCCGTATTTCCGGAACGGTTGAAAATTAATATCAACAACTGTATTATGTTTTTGAAAAGGGATCACGAAATGCAATTCACTCGTATTATGGTTATGGATAAGGGTTGCTGTTTAAAAAAGTTCAAAATGGCGTCGTGTCAGTCAAATTTGTGCACCTATATATTTTTGGACATTTAGATTGTCTTCCTTGCGGAAAATCATTGAGAGATTTGTATTTTTTTTTATAGTCAGCAGGAAAATCATTAATCGGGTGGGTCACTTAAAAAAATGTGCCCGTACACAACTAATTAGGCAGGGCCACTGCCGTCTCGAAAGTTCTTTTCGAGACTACAGTGGCAGGGCACAATTTCACTGCTGTCATCAAATAAGCTTATTTCTTTATTATTTTTATATACCGGGTGTTGCATCGTCGAGCGGGACATAGGAAATCCCATGTAATTTTAAATGGGGTCAATTATTGGCTTCCCTAATTATTTTAGAGAAAAATTCTATTTAGGTTTATTAAAGAGCACTAAAACCCACATTCAAAAGAATAACTTTAGATATTTTTGATGACCCCGTTTACGGGTTATCGCCGATTTCTTTTTAACTATTTCTCCTTTTTATGGCCCCGTATTTGCGGGCACCAGTCAAGGTAAAAGATGACTGTCAAATAAAGTTGTCATTTTGAGGAATATTTGAACATCTTCTTAAATCCTAAAGTTTTAACAATTTAGTAGTACCTACCTATTAATTAGTAAAATATTGAAACATGTAAAATGTCATAATTAACCTTGTAATTGGATACTCTTTAGTTTTATTCAGATTAATTTGTACTCATAAATACACCTTTAATATTTTCGATGTACGAGTTTTTATAACAATAAAGCAGTAATAAAGCACACATTTCAAAATGACAACTTTATTTGACAGTCATCTTTTACCTTGACTGGTGCCCGCAAATACGGGACCATAAAAAGGAGAAATAGCTAAAAAGAAATCGGCGATAACCCGTAAACGGGCTCATCAAAAATATCTAAAGTTATTCTTTTGAATGTGGGTTTTAGTGCTCTTTAATAAACCTAAATAAAATTTGTCTCTAAAATAATTAGGGAAGCCAATAATTGACCCCATTTAAAATTACATGGGATTTCCTATGTCCCGCTCGACGATGCAACACCCGGTATAATAACACAAAGACCACATTTATTATGATTATGCAAGAAAACTATGCTATTGTTGAAAACTTGTGCCAAATAAAGTAGATGCCATATTATCACCTTTAATTACTGTAAGAAATTATAGACAGAGTGCGTAATGACATCATAGTACAAATGAGAAAAGAATAGGTGATTGTACGATTGGTTAAAATAAAAAATATCTCATTTGGAACATAGAAAGCGCAATCAGAACACATATTGTATAATTCGGGAAAAAGGTGACGCTGGTAGGAGCAGAACGTCGTGGATGACAATGGTTTGGTCAAACAACTAGCTTGCTCATCAGCGTGTGAATTAAATCGTCATAGCTAATATGATCACCAACGTTCGATGACGGAACAGGCACTAAAAGAAAAGGAAATTGTGACATACTCAACAAGAATCCGTTTTCCTAACTGTTTTGTAATACAGGTTGTCCCATTTAAAAAAAGCAAACTTTTTTGAAGCGCTACTTTTTGAACGCACTCCTTCAAAATATTTTTAAAATGTGCAAAATATCTAACAATTTTTGTACAAATTTTGTCTTCAAGGCGTGAAATTACTTCGCGCAATTGTTGACTCACCCGGTACCATTTGTTAACAAAATGTCATGTCATTTACGTTTAAAAATAATTTTTTTCGCAAAATGCGAAATTTGGCGATAGTGTAAATTTTTTCTACTACTAACTCTAGAAATTGCCTTTATTTACTCCATTTTGAGAAGTAAAATTTCTTTAGGTTAATAAAGGTAAGAAATAATCACCTAGGTAAATAATGAAAAACTTTCTGTGTATTGAAGTTAAGTTACACGCGATTTTAGCATTCTTACTCACCGTTTCTTTAACATGTTATTGGTTTTGAGCCTTGGCTACCATTTTAAATAAAGAAATTCCGTAAAATAATATCAAATTTTTAATAAAACAGTCATTTTCATCATAAATTGAAGATATTTCAAGAGGAGACTCTCATCTTGAAAAATGTCCAAACGGCCACAAACTGACATTCAAAATCGTATTTCTATAGTTTTATTTTTTCCAGGCTACTTCATTTTTAAAATATTTTAAAAATTAGACAGAAATGGCAAAAATGAAGATCTAAACGATCTTCGTGCCTTAGGATATAAATAATGCTCTCGTTATATAACAGCTCACTTCTCAACCTGGGTATATATGATATAATGTACCATTTTTTACCTTCGCTATCACAAGTTTAAATTTTTTTTTTGTAAATATTCATAAGAGAAGCATAGTAATAATTATTTTATTAAATTTTACACGATAACATTTTTTAAACAACATAACGTTTTTTTTTTTTTTTTATTTTAAAAGAGCATAAATATGGTTGACCCGACTATCTTTGACTAGGTTAGGACCTGACAGGGAAAATGAACCTTAATTTACTACGAAATTAATTAATGATTCCGGCGGTTTGACATCTCAACAAGATGGTTGCACACAACACTGCAGCAGTAAGAACATTTCTGTCATAGTTTCTTTTCAATGGACCAGTTTCTACGCTAACAAGGTCACATGACATTAGCCATCTAACCTGCTATCCATAAAGTCACTGTAAAAATGAGTTTATGAATTTGTTTCAAGTAAAGTAAGCCTGTTTTTTCCTATTTGTATTTTTACAAATATTCATTTAAACTTCTAGTAAAAAAAATCGTTATTTGTTATTGACACTTGGACAGAGTTGCCAAATTCGAGATATCTCAAAACCGCAAAAATTTGGAACTGCGCCAAACATGCCAATAAAATAATTACCTAAAACTTTCCCCATTTAACTGCCTCTCTATCTCTTATAGTAAAGGAGATTCCCACTCGAATTTCGGACACATAGTTCTTTAAAAACTATATTTCATGCACAAATCTGCAATTATAAAAACATAGGTTGTAAGGGTTTTTGTATATTTCTTTTTAGGTTGGGGGATAACGTTTGCTCTTTTTAAAACTTATTTTGAGTTTTTTTCACTTTCTGCTTATATCTAAAAATTATGTTTTTTTTAATAAGTTTTGTTTCTAGCAACATTTTTACAGTATTCTTTTTTTATTTCAGGTTAGTCTTCTATTAGGAAATCAATGCTTTTGGTGGTAAGTAAGAGAATAGAAATAATCATAAGATCAAACGAACTTACCTAGTGATGTTCGATCTTGATTATATGAAGGCCTCGTTAAAGTAAATAAGTCAAGTGTAGTACCTCCGTTCCTGGCCTTATCGATCACTTATTTCAAAGTTTAACCTTCCCGCACCCCGTTTCCTTAACATCCTCTGGTGCTGGCTCTGCATTCATCAGTCCTCTTCAAAGCTCAATTATATTGTTGCAACTTAAATCGGGATTTAGGGTGGGTTGGGACCTTATTTACTTCAACGAGGCCTTCATATAATCAAGATCGAACATCAGTAGGTAAGTTCGTTTGATCTTATGATTATATTCAGCCTCGTTTCGTAAATAAGTCAAGTGTAGTTATTTAAAGCTGTTGCAACAATTAAAGTGAGTAGTTTCGAAATACATTTATTGGCTTAATGATATAATATGATATAACTCCTAATAACAATAACTAATAAAAATTATACTAAGAAAAATCAGTAATATAGTACTAAGAACAAAATTGGACTAACGGTCACTTGAGAAATGATATAAAAATAAAATAAAAAAATTAAAAAATGTTATGAGCCAAGTACAGTTTCAGCAGAAGATTTGTTTGAAACCAAAGGCCTATTATAAACAGTAGTAAACATTTTGGAATTATTTGACCGTGCGGCAGCCCGTCTAATTGTGTCAAAGTTTAGACCTTTTCCGTTGGTAGCAGAGGTGGCCGCATGCCTTGTGCTATGCCCCGTGAACTTGTTAATGTCAACACCACTTTTATATAAAATAGTCCTTATCCACCGACTTAAAGTTTTTGTAGACGCTTTATGAATTGGCTTTCTGGTCGTAATAAAAAGGGAATTTACAGTGCCCCTAATATCTTTAGTTTTCCTTAAGTATAATAGGAGAATTCGTGCCACACAAATGTCCGGGTCAGAATTAAGAAATGGTAGTAATAAAAGTGACTGGGGTTTATTTTTACCAGAAGTTTTGATCCTTTTAGGTATGGCAATTTCTAGTTTAGTATCGGAGTCTTGAATAAAAGAAATTTCTATAAGGCTTAGAGTTTGAAGCCGTTGGCCCGTCGCGAGCGCTAACAGGGTAAAAAGTTTTTTCATTAGAACTCCCAAAGAAATATCTGCATTTTTCAATATTTTAAGATAATTTCTAACGACACAGGGATCCCATGTGTTATCGTATTCGGGCAAGTCTAGGCCTAAGTATATAAACACCCTTAAAGAATCGTTGTATCCTGAAATCTTGGGCTAGCTCAGGGCCTGCTATCTGCGCTATGGCTGATCTGTATATGTTGAGGGAACTGTATGAGGCTCCCTAGGTAAACTATAAGATCAAAAATTTCAAAACATTTACCACCGCAACTGAGAAAGGGTTGATATTTTGCGAGAGACTAAATTGCCACCAAAGTTTTAATCCACTATTATATTGTTTAAGTGTTGCTTCCGTAATTGCAGCCATACATATTTCTCAGCATTGCATTTACGGACTTGCTAATGGCAATTCATTACAAGCTAGGCGGTTATACATTGAACGATTTCCTGATAGAGAAACCTTCCAAAGTATTCATCACCGTCTTCATGAAACAGGCACATTGAAACGATGCGGGGGACCAGGAAGGCCAATGACAGTAAGAACGGTAGAAGTGGAAGAGAATCTGCTGTACATGATGAAGGAAGATCCAGGTACTTCTACTCGAAAAATTGTAAATACTTTATTTGTTGACCGTTACTTATTGTTATACTCATACCACATACAACACGTTCATGCACTTTTTCCTGCTGATTTTCCTTCACGGATTGCATTCTGCTTTTGTACACACTGGTTTAGATTCCTCAACTACTAACGCTGATTCTTTTGGACCGGTATTTCTACCAGGAAGGCTGACCGCCGAATTGTATCCCAACTTCTTGGAACAAACGCTACCTTAGTTAAAAATCTTTAAAAATCCTTACTTGTCAGATGGAGTAGAATAAATATAATATACTAATTAGGAAATTATTTCCTAGCCATCTGATTAAACCTTATACTATAAGGCCGTATTTGGCTAACACAGTTAGCGCTACAATACTAAATTGATTGCTTAAAACTACCAAGAAAGGAAGACCTTTCTGTTGGTAGGATGCTGCTACCTATGGACCGGTTTCGAACTTATTGGTTCTCGTCAGCATAGGGTAAGCGCAGACATACCTAACAACAGAAAGGTCTCAAGTCTTTATAACCAGTTTTATCGTCCTGCTCAGGCAGTGAACGACAAGTGGCGCCATCTCTTAGAAGTTTTAAGCAATCAGGAGAGAGGACTATACCTTTAGGTATATTAAAAACTTAAAAATCTTTAAAAATCCTTACTTGTCAGATGGAGTAGAATAAATATAATATACTAATTAGGAAATTATTTCCTAGCCATCTGATTAAACCTTATACTATAAGGCCGTATTTGGCTAACACAGTTAGCGCTACAATACTAAATTGATTGCTTAAAACTACCAAGAAAGGAAGACCTTTCTGTTGGTAGGATGCTGCTACCTATGGACCGGTTTCGAACTTATTGGTTCTCGTCAGCATAGGGTAAGCGCAGACATACCTAACAACAGAAAGGTCTCAAGTCTTTATAACCAGTTTTATCGTCCTGCTCAGGCAGTGAACGACAAGTGGCGCCATCTCTTAGAAGTTTTAAGCAATCAGGAGAGAGGACTATACCTTTAGGTATATTAAAAACTTAAAAATCTTTAAAAATCCTTACTTGTCAGATGGAGTAGAATAAATATAATATACTAATTAGGAAATTATTTCCTAGCCATCTGATTAAACCTTATACTATAAGGCCGTATTTGGCTAACACAGTTAGCGCTACAATACTAAATTGATTGCTTAAAACTACCAAGAAAGGAAGACCTTTCTGTTGGTAGGATGCTGCTACCTATGGACCGGTTTCGAACTTATTGGTTCTCGTCAGCATAGGGTAAGCGCAGACATACCTAACAACAGAAAGGTCTCAAGTCTTTATAACCAGTTTTATCGTCCTGCTCAGGCAGTGAACGACAAGTGGCGCCATCTCTTAGAAGTTCGAAACCGGTCCATAGGTAGCAGCATCCTACCAACAGAAAGGTCTTCCTTTCTTGGTAGTTTTAAGCAATCAATTTAGTATTGTAGCGCTAACTGTGTTAGCCAAATACGGCCTTATAGTATAAGGTTTAATCAGATGGCTAGGAAATAATTTCCTAATTAGTATATTATATTTATTCTACTCCATCTGACAAGTAAGGATTTTTAAAGATTTTTAAGTTTTTAATATACCTAAAGGTATAGTCCTCTCTCCTGATTGCTTAAAACTTCTAAGAGATGGCGCCACTTGTCGTTCACTGCCTGAGCAGGACGATAAAACTGGTTATAAAGACTTGAGACCTTTCTGTTGTTAGGTATGTCTGCGCTTACCCTATGCTGACGAGAACCAATAAGTTCGAAACCGGTCCATAGGTAGCAGCATCCTACCAACAGAAAGGTCTTCCTTTCTTGGTAGTTTTAAGCAATCAATTTAGTATTGTAGCGCTAACTGTGTTAGCCAAATACGGCCTTATAGTATAAGGTTTAATCAGATGGCTAGGAAATAATTTCCTAATTAGTATATTATATTTATTCTACTCCATCTGACAAGTAAGGATTTTTAAAGATTTTTAAGTTTTTAATATACCTAAAGGTATAGTCCTCTCTCCTGATTGCTTAAAACTTCTAAGAGATGGCGCCACTTGTCGTTCACTGCCTGAGCAGGACGATAAAACTGGTTATAAAGACTTGAGACCTTTCTGTTGTTAGGTATGTCTGCGCTTACCCTATGCTGACGAGAACCAATAAGTTCGAAACCGGTCCATAGGTAGCAGCATCCTACCAACAGAAAGGTCTTCCTTTCTTGGTAGTTTTAAGCAATCAATTTAGTATTGTAGCGCTAACTGTGTTAGCCAAATACGGCCTTATAGTATAAGGTTTAATCAGATGGCTAGGAAATAATTTCCTAATTAGTATATTATATTTATTCTACTCCATCTGACAAGTAAGGATTTTTAAAGATTTTTAAGTTTTTAATATACCTAAAGGTATAGTCCTCTCTCCTGATTGCTTAAAACTTCTAAGAGATGGCGCCACTTGTCGTTCACTGCCTGAGCAGGACGATAAAACTGGTTATAAAGACTTGAGACCTTTCTGTTGTTAGGTATGTCTGCGCTTACCCTATGCTGACGAGAACCAATAAGTTCGAAACCGGTCCATAGGTAGCAGCATCCTACCAACAGAAAGGTCTTCCTTTCTTGGTAGTTTTAAGCAATCAATTTAGTATTGTAGCGCTAACTGTGTTAGCCAAATACGGCCTTATAGTATAAGGTTTAATCAGATGGCTAGGAAATAATTTCCTAATTAGTATATTATATTTATTCTACTCCATCTGACAAGTAAGGATTTTTAAAGATTTTTAAGTTTTTAATATACCTAAAGGTATAGTCCTCTCTCCTGATTGCTTAAAACTTCTAAGAGATGGCGCCACTTGTCGTTCACTGCCTGAGCAGGACGATAAAACTGGTTATAAAGACTTGAGACCTTTCTGTTGTTAGGTATGTCTGCGCTTACCCTATGCTGACGAGAACCAATAAGTTCGAAACCGGTCCATAGGTAGCAGCATCCTACCAACAGAAAGGTCTTCCTTTCTTGGTAGTTTTAAGCAATCAATTTAGTATTGTAGCGCTAACTGTGTTAGCCAAATACGGCCTTATAGTATAAGGTTTAATCAGATGGCTAGGAAATAATTTCCTAATTAGTATATTATATTTATTCTACTCCATCTGACAAGTAAGGATTTTTAAAGATTTTTAAGTTTTTAATATACCTAAAGGTATAGTCCTCTCTCCTGATTGCTTAAAACTTCTAAGAGATGGCGCCACTTGTCGTTCACTGCCTGAGCAGGACGATAAAACTGGTTATAAAGACTTGAGACCTTTCTGTTGTTAGGTATGTCTGCGCTTACCCTATGCTGACGAGAACCAATAAGTTCGAAACCGGTCCATAGGTAGCAGCATCCTACCAACAGAAAGGTCTTCCTTTCTTGGTAGTTTTAAGCAATCAATTTAGTATTGTAGCGCTAACTGTGTTAGCCAAATACGGCCTTATAGTATAAGGTTTAATCAGATGGCTAGGAAATAATTTCCTAATTAGTATATTATATTTATTCTACTCCATCTGACAAGTAAGGATTTTTAAAGATTTTTAAGTTTTTAATATACCTAAAGGTATAGTCCTCTCTCCTGATTGCTTAAAACTTCTAAGAGATGGCGCCACTTGTCGTTCACTGCCTGAGCAGGACGATAAAACTGGTTATAAAGACTTGAGACCTTTCTGTTGTTAGGTATGTCTGCGCTTACCCTATGCTGACGAGAACCAATAAGTTCGAAACCGGTCCATAGGTAGCAGCATCCTACCAACAGAAAGGTCTTCCTTTCTTGGTAGTTTTAAGCAATCAATTTAGTATTGTAGCGCTAACTGTGTTAGCCAAATACGGCCTTATAGTATAAGGTTTAATCAGATGGCTAGGAAATAATTTCCTAATTAGTATATTATATTTATTCTACTCCATCTGACAAGTAAGGATTTTTAAAGATTTTTAAGTTTTTAATATACCTAAAGGTATAGTCCTCTCTCCTGATTGCTTAAAACTTCTAAGAGATGGCGCCACTTGTCGTTCACTGCCTGAGCAGGACGATAAAACTGGTTATAAAGACTTGAGACCTTTCTGTTGTTAGGTATGTCTGCGCTTACCCTATGCTGACGAGAACCAATAAGTTCGAAACCGGTCCATAGGTAGCAGCATCCTACCAACAGAAAGGTCTTCCTTTCTTGGTAGTTTTAAGCAATCAATTTAGTATTGTAGCGCTAACTGTGTTAGCCAAATACGGCCTTATAGTATAAGGTTTAATCAGATGGCTAGGAAATAATTTCCTAATTAGTATGCTACCTTAGTTTCTGGAGGGTATACCATTGCCAACAAAAAATGCATAGTGGTGTATGCACGATAGTGCACCAGCGCATTCTAGTGTGGTTGCTCGTAAGTTTTTAACAGTAACATACAAAGATCGCTCGATTGGTCGAGGTGAACCTCACTTATGTCCTGCTTGATCCCCGGACTTAAACCGTCTGGATTATTTCCTTTTGGGCCATTTAAAGTAATTAGTTATTATACTACTCCAGTCGAGAATGTGAAAAAATTAAGAAATCGGATATTTGCTGGGTGTAACAATAAGGAACGACCCTGGTGTTTTTTAAAGAGTTCGGCAGTCAATGAGGAGAAGATTGTCTTCTTGCATTCTAGCTGGAGGTAGTAATTTTCAATAGTTCTTGTAAATTAAAAAACTTTGCATGTAATATTTGGTAATAAAATGTTGTTATTGTCGAAAAATATTCTTGCTCTGTACCTTTGGCGCAAAGCGGCTTTTCAAAAATCATCAAAGGACAAAATGTTCTCAAAATAGTTCAGGGAATAACCCCTTCTATTTTTGCCGTATGTTTAATAAACACTGTGTAAAGGTTATGTCAAAATAAGTTTTTTTCTAGGCCGTTTGATCTAGTGTTTGATTATAATTAATAATATTCATTAAAATATTTTCCAATGTTTAAATATTACATTGACACAGATTATTTATACGTTCATCAGTTTTTAGGTGCGGCATCTCGAAGATAGTAAGTAGGTTACTATTTTGACATGAGCATATTTATTTTGACAATCTTCTGTAACTTGACTTTCAGTTCAACAATCTTTTCTCAGTTGAGTATGGGCTGTTAGTAAACTCTAAACCCAATTACTTGTGATAAAATCTGCCATGGAAAGCTTGAATTTCATATTTATTATAAATAAATGTTAAGCAAATTGTTTCCAAGAAAGTGTAGAATAAATTAATTTTCTTATGCCGTTAGGGCATAACCCGCGTCCGCATATTTGCGCGGGCCCGCTTAAACTAAATATTCTACTTTCATTGAACTGTTAAGGCGTCATGCACTCAAGGTTGTGTGAACACTTTCAATGTATATAGTTTTGGTTAGGTTAGGTTAAGTTTGGGTGCGGGATGCCGTCATTTACGCATGTACTGAATTATTTTTGAAAGGTTAGTTTAGGTTAAATAGAACTGTCAAGTTCTGAAGTTTTTATTTTAAAGAAAATTACAATATTGATACTTGATCCAGGGCACTCGTGAAAGGTAGTATAATAATTGTGCTTGTCGATATTTCGGTATATCGCTTGTAAAAATATTAAATAAAATAGCAGCTAAAGGGAAGCCCTGAGGGACTCCCGCTTTTATCTGAATTATATCAGATAGTGCTTTTTCGGATGACACCACGCATGATCAGTCCTCAAGATATGAAATTATTATTTTTATTAAAATGTTTGGCATACCTAACCTTATCAACTTTAGTATCAAGCCATTGTGCCAGACTTTGTCAAACTCTTTTGAAGCATCGAAAGAGACTGCTTCGGTTAACTGGCGTCTATTAAACCCTCTCAGAATATTAGTTGTCAACCGTGTTGTTTGGTGCACTGTGCAATGAGCAGCTCTAAATCCGAACTGCTCTAGAGGTAGACCATTGTTGTTAAATACAAAATCGATTACCCGATTAAGTTATAGTTTTTCAACAAGTTTGCTTAGGCATGATCACTAGAGCTTCAATTATTATTATTATATTACCGAAAAAATGTCTTGTTTCCAATTGAAGCTCGAGTGTGTTCGGTAGTTTATAGTTATGATTAGTTACGTAAAGTAATAAAAAAGGGGCTGGTCGTAGTCCAAACCATTATTCCACTAAAGTTGATAGAAATATATTTTTTCTACGCTCATTATAAAAATTCGACTTTCTTTGTCCATTATAAATTCATAGAGCACATCTTTTTTTAATATGTCAAAAAAGTTTAATGACGGTTCACATCGCATTGTCAAATAATTTAAATAATTTTTGTTTTGTCAAAGTCAATAATCAAATATTTTAATTAATTCCAAAGCGGGGGGGATGCCTCCCGCCCTAATGAAGTTCAGCTGCCAGCATCGGAAAATGAGTCAATGCCCCCACAAGTTGTGCAGACTATGGAGGAGAGAATAAGCGAAATCGAGGAACGTATGGAGGCCAGATGGCGCAAATTAATGAGCGAGAAGACCGAATGGTTAAATAAAATGCGACAAGTCAAGGAGGAAGGCTTCATAAGAATAATGGATATCGAAGATTTAAATAAGACCATCGGAGAGTTAAAGGCCCAACTAGGTAAATACAATGCAACAATTGCCTCAAGTAATGACAATACATCCAATTTAAATTCAAATAACTCTGTAAAAGTTACGACAATCAATGACATTAGCTTTGACAGCACGAACAAAAAAACAGCAAATAAACTAAATAGCGCACAAGTTAACGTAAACGCTATTGAAATAGACAAGCCCGGCTCTGACATGGAGTATGACTGCATATCTGAGTCTGGTGAGGACGAGCAGTGGTCCACGCAGCGAAAAGCAAGGAAAAATCGCAAACGTCAGATGTTGACAGATTCGACTAATGAGGACAAAATCGAAAAACCTGCTGGGGATTCTGCTTGGCCCAATCTCCCTAAGACTAATAACAAGGTATTGATAAGTTATCTCGCTCAAAAAGTCTCCCAAGATAAACCAGCTGTTATTAGCCAGGCAGAACCTCCAACACAAGAGCGTGAAGCACTTGATAATGCTAAAACCGTCACGGTTGTGAATCCGGGACCACCTAAAATTAGAGTCCCCCCAATCGTCATACGTGATAAACACAAGTTTAATGATATCACCGGGCATTTGCGGTCGGTCAAGGTAGACTATGGTCGTGCAGTCACCATTTCGCAGGGAGTTAAAATCCATCCGCCAACTCCGGCAGACTACAATAAAATTATTAAGTTTTTAACAACAAACAAATTGTACCATCATTCGTTCAGGTTTCAGGACGAGAAAGAACTACACGTGGTTCTAAGGGACGTCCTCGAAACCTGGACGGAGGAAAAAATCAAAAAAGATCTAGTTGATTTAGGTTTTAATCCCTCCAGAGTAATCCGCTGGTATAGCCGCAGCAGGTCTCCATTGCCTCTCGTATTAGTGTTTTTACCACGTACGGAAAAAAACTATTTACGACCTTAGGGTCTTAAATAGTATGTCTATCCGAGTAGTGGCGCAACGAGCGCGTGCTACAATCTCGCAGTGTCACCACTGTCAATTATATGGCAACTCCCAATTCAAGTGTACAGCTTCAGTAAAATGCTGAAAATGCGCAAATGAGCATTTTTCGTACGAATGCCCTAAACCCAGGGAGGAAAAAGCGAAATGCGCAAATTGTGGGGGTGACCACTCTGCTAATTACATGGAGTGTGAGCGTCACCCCAACAATTTGCGCAAAAAAGTTGCAAATGTAGTAAATACCAACAACAGAAAGTACATTCCTAGAAACAATTTCCGCTGGGGGGAGCAGGACAACAGTAAATTGGCCAGCGATAGCACTGAGATGAATACTATTAACAAGAACTCTACACAAGGTACAAGTACCACAGCGCCCAATGCAATGGAGGCCGCGATGCAAACGACTATGCAGAGCTTTCTGAATCAATTCACAAAGATCATGGAGACCCAGATAAGAACCATCATGAATACTTTTGGAAAAACCATTGGTTAAATGGTAGTGCAAACGGAGACGGCTTTTTTTAAATTAGCTACTATTAATACCAATAGCATAAAGCATCGGAGAATCGAGCTTATCGGTTTTGTTGAAAGAAATGAGTTGGATGTGCTTCTTGTCCAAGAAACATGGCTTAAGGGAGAGAGGTTCTTCTTCCCGAATTACATGGTGTTCAGGAACGATCGCCTAGGCAGACGAGGGGGGGGGGGGCATCATGATCATGGTCAAGAAGCATATCTCGGCTCAAGTTGTGCCAGGTCCTGATAACTGTCCCCACCTCGACGGGACATTTATTTCAATAAATGTTAAAAATAATAAACGCGTTTACCTGGGATCAGTTTACTGTAGTCCGTCGGTAGGTTTCTCAGGCAACTGCCTTAGAAAGATTTTCGGTAATGTTAATAGTACAATTATAGGAGGCGACCTTAATAATTTTTAAAAATAATCACAGACTATTACAGACGTACGGACGTATCGACCAATATACTAATAACGGACTCACATACGACGGCCAGACCAAACTCTACATACAAACTGCCGAAAGATTGGCTCCCCGTTGGCATAAATCTCTAACAGTAGAGAAGCACTATGAGTATATAGTAGAGAAGCACTACCATGATCGTCTAATAGACATGCAGCAGGCGCTAAGAACTATGCAGCTTTCCAGCCTTCATCAAATAAGGCAATAGCCGAATCAAAAGTCAAAATTAAGCCACAAGACCCAAAAAGTCTTCGATGAGACAACAGATGTCAAAGGATATTCCTGACGTAAAAACCCAATCACATATACATCACATTAGGTGAGAGTGAAAAAATGAACCGTTACTCTGATCTACTTTTTTTTTACCAAGGTTGGGTTTCTATGACAAATCTGTCATTGTTACAAATTTATGGAACGTATTTTTGGACACCGCGGTTCGCGGTTCCCGCTCTAAATAGTTTCTGTTATTTAAACTAGGCTCATAAATTATCTTGAACCACCCTATGCAGTCATTCTTTTACGATTGTAGAAAAAATATTGTATGAAACTCGTGCATGAAGCGTCTTTTCTTCACTCCTGAGGCTCATGCGCGCAAACTTCCCAATCGTAAAAAAAAGTGTCACTCTATGATCTTGTTGAATAAAATACTATTCTTATAAAAAACTCGAGGCAATAGTTTCAATAAAAACTTCCAGGCCAATTATTTCCAAAACTATAAGTGACATGTAAATTATGTAAACGCCAGTTTTTAGCCCCTATGATTGGCTTCACAACTGTGTAAAAAATGTGTTTAAATAATACAAGATGTAGGTGGCGCCATGGTGCAAAGAATTTTTTCGATGACAGGAACTTTTAAATGTTGTGGTTCTTAAAGATAATTAATTTTTGATCAAATTATGTCTCATAAAAATTTTTGATAAATCCAACATGAACGGAGATATTTGGGGTTAAGTTTTTTATTAAAATAATTTTAACGAGTATTTTAATTATAAATATTTTTAATATCCTTTAGCAGATTTTAATTTAATTTTGGTAATGATAATTTTAGTGATAAAACGCTCGTGTAGCGCTAAATTATTACGTCCAGTGACGTCTCAGGGGACGCCTTAACAAATAATATTTTCAAAAAATAAGACGCCACTGAGTTTTGTTAATTTTTGTATTATTTTTAGATTAAGCAACTAAAAATATCCTTTTATTGTCTGTTAAATTGTTTTCATATCATCAAAGTTAAAACATTAAAGCATAATAAAATTAAAAGATGTTTTAAATTTTATGAAACAACTGATGAGAAATTATACAAAATTATTAATGAAAATTAGAACAATACTAAAAACTAACTAATGGGGTTGAAAATTATTGCCGTTTTCATACACACACATAGCAAATCGATATAATAATTCGGTTCTGCAAACTCTCAATAGTGTATTTCGATTAATAGCGGCTATAGTAGCATAAATTTTGTTGTACAGGTCAGCCATGTCTTCTATTGGTTCCTTGTAGATTTCATTTTGTAAGTATAGTATAAATAAAAGTCCATCGGGGTGAGATCAGGGGACCTTGCTGGCCATCTAAGATCCCCATTTGTGCTGATCACTTTTCCTGGAAACGTCACATTTAGATGATTCATAACGATATTGCTATTGTGTGCTGGGGCACCGTCTTGATGAAACCACATAGTATTTACGTCAATTCCTACATTTTGTAACAGCAAAGGGAGATCGTTTTGCAGAAATTGTAAATAACGAACTGAAGTTAAATGTTTATGGTACAAATAGGGCCCGATTATGTTACCATTTACAATACCACACCAAACATTTACCCCAAATCGTGTTTGAAATTTAGTCTGTTGCATCCAGTTAGGATTTTCCCGGGACCAGTAGCGACAATTATGTCTGTTAATTACTCCATTATTGTAAAACCAGGATTCGTCACTCCACATAATTTGGTTTAATAAATTTGGATTTTCTTCAAAAAGAATATGAAAATGTGCCAAAAAATTTAATCTGCGCTGGTAATCTTCTGGTTGTAGATGATGCAGCAAATGAATCTCGTATGGAAAAAAACCCATTTCCTTTTAGGATTCTGCGACACGAACTTACTGTAATATTAGTTTCATCTTTTAATTTTTGCAATGACGTTTGTGGGCTATTTTCTACTGTTTGTAGGACTATGGCTACATTTTCGTCATTCGTAACCCTTTTCCTTCTTGGAACCTTTCCCTTTTTAAAGCTACCATATGTAGCTAAGTTGGTACACAAAGCTACAAAAGATTTGCGATCGGGCGTTGGTCTATCTGGAAAACGAGCTCGATAGCAGCGCACAGCTTCTGAAGCATTTTGATGGCATTCTGCACAAACTAAAACCATGTTCAATTTGTCTTGATTTGTATGGTGAACCATTTTTATTTTAAAAATGTAGAAATTGCAAATTCTGACACTGACACTGAGTGTTAATAATGTTAATTATTTAATGATTTTTGTTTTCCAGAGATATGCATTTTTATTTCTCGAAAACAATTTAACAGACAAAAGGATATTTTTAGTTGCTTAATCCAAAAAAAATATAAAAATTACCAAAAACTCAGTGGCGTCTTATTTTTTGCCAATATTATTTGTTAAGGCGTCCCCTGAGACGTCACTGGACGTAATAATTTAGCGCTACACGAGCGTTCTATCACTAAAATTACCATCACCAAAATTAAATTAAAATCTGCTAAAGGATATTAAAAATATTTATAATTAAAATACTCGTTAAAATTATTTTAATAAAAAACTTAACCCGAAATATCTCCGTTCATGTTGGATTTATCAAAAATTTTCATGAGACATAATTTGATCAAAAATTAATTATCTTTAAGGACCACAACATTTAAAAGTTCCTGTCATCGAAAAAATTCTTTGCACCACGGCGCCACCTACATCTTGTATTATTTAAACACATTTTTTACACAGTTGTGAAGCCAATCATAGAGGGTAAAAACTGGCGTTTACAGAATTTAAATGTCACTTATAGCTTTCAAAATAATTGGCCTGGGAGTTTTTATTGAAACACCCTGTAGTATCAATACAATTCAAATGCATAATATTAGGTTAAATAAAATGCAAATAGCCGGCTTTAGTTATACAAATAATAAAAAATAAGTCGATGGTAGCTTAATCTCTCAGTTTTTCTACAAATTCATTTTCCTAAAGTTGGAAGAAAAAATAATTATTTACCATCTATTTATTAACTTACAACATACATTCATTATTTTATGAACCTATAACTTCTGTTCTGCCAACATTATTATTAGCAAACTAAATTTCAACTACGAAACTGACACAGGTATTTAAAAAATGTGTTTTAAAATTTATTTACAACATATAATAAGTGGGTAAGCAAGTAGACATAATAATGTCCACCTATTACTTCGAGGAGAAATAATTTCTTATTTACCCACTTTAGTTAAATAAAACTTTTATTTAATAGCTTAAACTTATATTTTACAACAAGTAGGAAATGCCATTCCATACGAGTTCTAGACTATACTTTCTCTAACACTATTTTAGAAAAAAGGAAAAGAAATTATTAAAAATAATTTTTTTCTCTCCGTTCTTTCAACTTCGTTATCCAGCAACCTAGAAAGGGCGATGTAAATGGCCACATTGACCACCTGTCTTCTTATGGCAAATTCCATTTGTAAAAGAAGTGCGGCACTGGTATGCTACCCAATGCACAAAAATATTGCACGAGTTCAATCAAATATATATGTTCAATACGTATTCAATACATTCAACAAATTCAACAAATATATATATATCAACCCTCGTAAATAGCCACAAAAGTGAATTGCACTGGGCGATCCGATTTCAAAAACCTATAGTTGTTGATATTTATTTTTAGCCGTTTCGGAAATACGGGGGTTCCTAATTTGCCTGCATCGATTTTGTCTTTTAAGTGTCTCACCCCTTTAAGAAATAAAACTTCAAAATGGGGTCGTATCTGTCACTTGGTGACATCTGTCGGATTTGATTATGGCGTGGATGGCTTGGTTCCGGAAAATTATGTATCTGTGAAAAAAGTTAAGGTGTTCAGCTTAGAAGGTCTATTTATTAAAGGGGTGAGACACTTAAAAGACAAAATCGATGAGGGCAAATTAGAAACCCCTGTATTTCCGAAACGGCTGAAAATAAATATTAACAACTACCTATAGGTTTTTGAAATCGGATCGCCAAGTGCAATCTACTCGTATGGTTATTTATAAGGGTTGCCATTTAAAAAAATCCAAAATGGCGTCGTATCCGTCAAATTTGCGAACCTATAATATTTTTGATATTAAATTCGGCGTCCTTGTCTAAATGATTGATAAATGTGTGTCCTGTATATCTTAGCGGTTTAATTTAAGTCCTATTCATTCTTTATCACAAAATGTATTAAACTCTTTATCGATCCCATTGTTTTTAATAGTTTTTAATCATGATCCCTCAAGTTCCTCGCACGGCAGTAATAGCGGAAAAGGAAGTGCTCTACGAGAAGTATATTTCAGAGAATGAGAACAAAAGAATAGGGCACGTGGTTTTGTCAGACTTAAACTTAAAATTCACCTAAAAGAAATAATGTAAAATCTTTTTTTTTCACGCAGTATGCGAAAATGCTATAAGAAATGATACTTTTTATTTTATTTTTTGCGAATTCTAGTGTTATATCTGACTAAAGAGGGTAACCTAATAATATTGTATAGTCTATACGAAGTCAATCCGAACAGCTAAAAAATAGAGTCATGTACCGGGTCTGCTAAGTTTACCAATAAATTTTGAATAAAAATGACCTAATTTTATGATGATTAGACCGCGTATGAATTTTTTCTCTCGCCCACGCGTTCCCCGACGGCCGCTTCTAGTTGACGAAATAATTTTGGTGGAGGAAAAAATAAAATAATGCCTAAAAAATGTCTGCTCCACTGCGTTTTTTTACCTGTTGCCCCTGGCAGTGGTGTAGTTTAGTTATTAAAATATAGGGGGAAGTAAATTTAGTTTATTCTTTTATTCGTTATTGGAAATTTTAGAAAATATCTTAAGAGTGTGCCCGAGTGCAGTATTTTCTAAGTTATTTTGTTGTTATTACTGATGTTATTGAGTGTCGTGTTTTTCTAAATTGTTTCGTTGTTGTTACTGTTGTTATTTGAATATTTAATCAAGATGGCGTTGTGGAGACCTTTTGATGTTTCTGATAATGGAACGAACAATGTGGCAGCCGATTCCATGGCGGAGTCGTCGGAATTTTGTAATAAAGATTTACATGTTAAAATCCAGAGACTTATTTTAAATAATTACACCTGCTTAAAAAGTGAAAGTCCTGGGGCCTCCCAAAACGAAATACTAAAAAGGATTTGTGAGCTCACTAAACTTGCTCGAACTACAATTCACACAATGATTAGAGGAGGAGTTATTATCGACGTTTAATTAAGCGGGAGTCGTTTTCTCTCTGTTTTCATGTCTGTCTCGATCTAGAACGTATACTCGTTATTTGTTTCTCTATTTAAATTGGAACATTTGGCCAAATCTCAGGTAGCCTCAAGCAGTGTTTCAGCGTTTATGTAGCGCGATTTTTGGTAATTTTGTAAAAATTATAGAACTGCAACCTGATTTATTATTCCCTCATCTTTACTTGAAGTTCCGTTAAAGCAACGCATTCAAACGGAAAATAATGATTTAAGCTTTTATGACATATATATATATATATATAATTTATAAAATTTTAAATGCGATTTTTTAGGCGTTAATAATTGTTTTTTTTTTCTTCTATTTTTTAGAAATTTTCAGTTACGTGTTTGTGTGGATATCTTTCGGGTAATGAATTGCATAAATGATTGGATGCATGCCTTGTGGATTAGTATTAATGTATTTATTTGATTGTTGTTAACGAGAAAGATTTTTTTAGGATTGTATAAATTGTTATTATTGAAGACAATTTATTTGTCAGATACCCTTTTAAAAATAAGGGGAAATATTTGTTAATGATTTCTGGATCGGTGAGATTGGTAGGCAACACATTGGATTTGTTGTTCGACATCTTTTTTTGCCTTAGAATGCATATTTTCTGAAACCGATTTTAACAAGGGATAAAAAATTGAACTGAAGAAAATAAGAACTTTAGTTCAGGTTACTAGATGGCGCTGATGTCAGAGGTCACTATAGGTTTGTGTATAGGATTGGTTGTTGTCATATTATGTCACTAAAGGGTGTAGGTAAGTATGTATAGTCACAATGTCAGCCAAAAGGTAAGTACAGTTTAAATTATTATTATCTATTTATCCAAATAAAAAAAATTAATTTATTTTTGTTTTGTGTACTGGACTAAAAACAGATTTTAGGAACCTTGTTTAGTTATGCACAATATACTTTTTAAGGAACAATGTATTGAAAAAGTATTGGAACAAGTGAAGCATTTCCCACGTACCTACGTATGCACTTCTTCTAAATCTTAGTCCTAAATGAAGTACGTGTACGTTACGCTGCGCCATCTGGTAGTGAGTCCAGATGCAGAAGACTATAAGTTTTATCAATGTATGCCTATTGTATAAATTTTGGAAAGGGGTAGATTTACCTCGTTCGAGGTAGCTGTGTATTCTCGAATTCTTTCTCTTAAAAACTTTAATTTTCTAAGAGAACGGGGATCATATCATGAAAATGGCTTTGACAATCATGCGTGTTTAGTTAAAAAATTACATACGATCTAATCATATGATGTCAACTAGTGCTAGAAAATTTTGAAATTTAGGTATTTGAATACTCACTTTATTTATTATTCAAATATTTAAATTATTCAGTATTCGAATATCGTTTACGAGTATTCAAATATTCGATTTAGAATATTCAAATATTCGGGTCTATGCAGAAACGCCATTGAAATAATCTTAATATTGAGATCTTATCAATGTTCTCTTGAGAGTCTTGTCAAGCTTGACTAAAATTGGTATGCAGAAACGCCGCTTCAAAAGCCTATCAATATCAATTGATTTCACTTTATTGACTATTTTGTCAATATTACAATTTGGCAAAATTGATTTTTTCAAATTCCAGCTTAAAAAATAAGAAGAGTTGTTTATAGCAACCTAACCTAATTTTTTTTGGGGCTTCGTGGTTACCGTTTTCGTTTTATCTTTGATTTGCTGTCTGTTTCATTAGTTTTAAAAGTGTTTGAAATCGTTTCATATTTTTCTGCTACAGTAAGTATGCTTTTTAGAGTGATTTTTGTCAAGTTGATCAACACCTTGACAATTCTGTTCTTAATTAAATAAATATTAGATAAAATAAGCCTGCATCATAATTAAAATGATATTAAATCAATAAATCATGGTTAAAGTTATGATTTCCCTCGGGATTCTTTTAGATGGCTCCAAGTTCAACAAGTGCCCAATATAAACTGTTGATCAATATGATTGAAAACATGAATGAAATCTGATATGGGAAGGGCACCCCAGAAGTAAAAAAGGAGGCATGGAATAAAATGGCACAAACTCTAAATGCGCTAGGTGGGGCTTCAAAGCCGCGGAATGGTTGGAAAAAGGTAAATCAAAGACATTACATTTTTACATATTATATTTTTTTTCAGTCTTTAGCTTCAATAAGAGCAAAATGAGTTCAAGAAGTAAAATTATAGTATTGTCAGATTTTATAATAATAAAACATGTATCCATCATGAAAATAAAATAAAGTAGGTTAACTGAGAAACTCGGTATTTCCCCTACTATAAAAAACAATCAGCCCCGACTAATAATCGTTTGATGCTCGATGCATACAACTGAAATTTGCCGAGGCACTGCGCCGCGCCGAAACTGAAAGGCTTGTGCACGTATTCACGTAACATTCATTAATTTTAAAGTAAAAATATCTGATAATTGAATACTCGAATATTGAAACGTTTAAATATGCAATTATTCGAATATTCAAATATTTGAATACTTGAATGTTCGAACATGTGAATAATTTTAAAGAATAATATTCGGTATTTGAGTATTCGAATATTTGAAAAGTCGAATTATTCGAGTTGGATTTCTAGCACTAATGTGAACAGTCACTTCTCGCGAGATAGCATTTCACTTCTCTTAAGTTGGAGGATAGACGCCCAGCGAACTCCGCCCTGCGACTTCTTTTTATAGCCATACATTAAAAACTCGGTTTGCAAAACCCCTGGCAAAAATTTAGAAGATCTACTTTAGAATTACAAATAAATTTAGGAGATTAACAAATAACACTGTTAGACATTAGGTAACAAGATACAAGCTTATATTGTCAGAAACTACCACTACTCATGGTTATTTTCTTTCATGACAATTTGTTTAACTAGTTGTCAAGTAAAAAAATGTCCGCGTTGTGATTGGCGTTTGCGGTTACATGACATCAGATCAAAACGTGCGATTAAAATCTTATTAATAAGTCATTATTTTTAGTAATATGACTTTATTTTTGTGTTCTTGTTAACTTATCCATGTTTTTTCTCAATCGACCGGAAAGCAAACACTTACTATACCTAAAACCCACAAATTCTGTCAGTGACTCGTTTAACACCAATCACCAAATCTAAGATGCGGTAGAATAAAAATATTGTACAAGTAAATGTTTTTTAGACATTAAATAAACGTTGCCGCTACAAAACAGCGCACTTAAGAGGCGGCGTTGTCATACTAACAGCAACCAGATAAATGCATTTAAAATAGCACGGCGATTCCGAACTGGGATTTTAATCGCTGAGAAAATAAAAGTGGCAAAACACAGAGGTCGAAGTCACAACTTCAAAGATTTGAAAATAAGCGTGCCGGCAGAGTTTTCGCACTGCTTGATTAATTTGTGCTTTTATTATTAATTTATCAATAGATTTTGTTAGTTTCTTTCAGTTTCCGTGGGTCGTTTTAATAGATAGTGTTTTGTGTAAATATATAGTTATTAAACTTTATTTAGTGTTGTTATCTACTTTTAATTGAGTAAACTATTAACGAAACTTTCCTCGCGCACTGTGATCGGGGTTTTGAAAGGCCTTCATAAAAAAAAAATAACAAAAAAGAAAATAGTCGAGGAGCCCAGACAAGAGGACGGAAAAAAATAATCCTGGATGATGCCATAAAATACGCCAAAAACGCCAAAAATGTGAATAAATGAAATATCTACAATAAAAAAAATTATGACTGAAATTAGGGAGGAAGAATTCTGGTTATATTAAACGAAATCGAAAAAGCCCATTAATATTACTAATTGAAAAAAATTAAATTATTGTATGGCGACGAAAGTATTTTGAAAAATACAGGAGTTTTGGGGAAAAAGGAAAAAAATTGTATTACACCGGCAAAACTTGGCTTAATGAAGGGCACACAGTTGAGCAGGTGTGGCAAGATCAAAATATTAAAAGTGTAAGGCAGGCATTAATGGATGAATTTTTGCAAGGACTAAAAAATCCTAGAGGAAAGGTCGTCGTCTTAAGGGTTAATGAAATAAATTTAATGACGTTCCGACGAAATATCATCATTTATTATTTTTTGAAATGTACACGCCACTGGAATTCATTCCACTGACGTCGTACAACCTGGAGCTCTCTATATGCTGGTAATGAGTCATCGACAGAAATTTTGGGTTTTGAGTATAGATAATTTTTAATCGGGAAAATACTACTTCTAGGTCTAGACTGGAAAGCAAGAAAGAGGAACCGGTAATAGTAATTTACGTTACAAGGCCGGAAAGTAGTGTTTTTCAGGTCGAGCCGTAGGCGAGTCCTGGAAGCTTGGAGAGACCTGCAAAACACTAATTTTCGGTTGCGTGACGTACAATATTTCCGACACTTCGATATACATTTAATTCTTTATTTTATTTTATTTTATATAACAAAGTGATTAACAATACTAAAACAAGATAAAAGAATAAATATACTGGATACAACTGCATAAACTGAATAAATACGTTATTTTTGAATATTTACGTTAAATGTACAATTGTGAACGTTAAATATCTGAAGGGAAGATGTGTCTGAAATGCTGGGAATTGTTATATTTTTTGTAGTGGTAGTAACAAAATTAGTTTCCTGTATATTGTCTTTGGAACATCCCGCATGGATTTTGTTTGCTATATCAATTTTGTTTTTTATTGAATCTTCTAGGTAGCCTTCTGCTACAGTGGAGGATTTCCATCCTCCGTGCCGGTTTAAATTTATAATGTCACCTCCTCCATCTACTAGTAGAGTTGCTGAACTTCGACGAAAGCAGTGGCCGGTAAATTCGCCGGGATTTTTTAATTTAAGATAGGAAGCGATTTTGCTAGGGGGCTTTTCCCACATAATGCAATCCTACTACTTGGGTTCAGCACTTCCCATCTTTAAAAAAAATAAAAAGCCGTTTATGGTTAGTATGCGGTGGTCTCAATTGCAAATAATTCCTATAAAGTTGCAATCGGAATTTACAATGAACGTCGTGTTGGTATTTGTCTTGGTTATCGGAATTTTAACTATCAACATTGTTTCCTTATCTTCGATATCATCGAGTGTCATATTAACGAGTTCCTCGCGGCGACATGCACCTGCGGAACCCATAATTAAAAGCACCTAAAACAGAATTAAGATTCATTGTAAATTGTAACCAAATCAAATCAAACCACGTTTTTACTGGTTTTTTATTTTAACTTAACTTAAGCATAAGATATTCGCTATTGGGAACATTGTTCAGGAACGTTTTAATTTGTTCTCTTGACAGAATTTTAGATTTCTTCGGTTTATGACCAATAGACTTTTTAATGAACGCTATTAGTTTGAAAAAATGATTCATGTTCACATTATCTTTTATGGTCAAAGTAGATTTTAGCATTGAATATAAGCTCTATAATGTTGAAGAAGCCAGTTTTTGAGACTTTTCAGCAAAATATGCCAAAAGGACTTCTTCATTTACATTTTTCACCTTTTTTTCTCGACACCAATTTTTCAATGCGTCGTATAACTTCTCGTAACGGGCTTTTGATTTTACTGGCAATATATCGTAAGTCGCTTTCCTTGCTGCTTCCAAAATTTCTTCTGGAATCTCATTTTCCATGTCGCATAATTCAAAATCTGAATACATATTTTTAAATTTGCGTACTCGCGAAACAAGTTTGACAAAAACAACAAATTAAAAATCAACGAACTGTCACTCGACAATACATCGAAATGTTGTATCATAGTAACGAAATCAAGGTAGATTGTATTATAAAAGAGCGATTGGAAAACTGAAAAAACAGGGACCGGAAAAATATTTTTTCTACGAGTGACCGCAAAGAAGCTACTTTGCGCACACTTTTGCATACGCAAAGTAGCACTTTCCCGCACACTGTGCGGAAAATTTTTTTTCCCGCACACTTATTTTAAAGCAAAATTACCATATTATAGACGCGTTTTTTTCTTATATTTTATAATTTTTTTAGATATTTATACAAAAATATTGTAACAAGACAAAGTTGACAGGTGGTTTATGTGTTGCCTTATAAACTATACCGAAGTATTGTGCCGTGCGGCTCAAAATTTTTTTGAAATCTGCATTATTATATTTTCCTCTAATTTTGTTCAAGTTAAAAAAAATCAAGTATTTTTGTGTCAAATGCGGTTTGTTCCCTTAGCAACCAAAATACATTGTCATACAACGCTTTCATGTCAGTTTAGAGGTCTTCTTCAAAATTTTCACTAGCATTTTCACCTATTTAAAATAAAAAAAAACTGTTTTAAAAATGGATATCACTGAAGAAGAACTTCCAGAAGATGTCCTAGAAGCCGCCAACATGGCTAGTTTGCAATTGCTGCCTGCCGCGAGAAAAATACGAGAAACAGTACGAGTTGTTTTCCAAATGGTGCGAACAAAGGGGGATATAGTTGTTTTTGATGTCAATAAAAATTTAAAATTAAAAAAATATATAGTTATTTCACTCGTAGAAAAAATATTGTTCCTAACACGTGCGCAATGTAGTTTTCCCGCACTTA
Organism: Polydrusus tereticollis; assembly: GCA_963920685.1. Taxonomy (NCBI): domain Eukaryota; kingdom Metazoa; phylum Arthropoda; class Insecta; order Coleoptera; family Curculionidae; genus Polydrusus; species Polydrusus tereticollis. Next base: position 30,635,462 of record OY987328.1, on the reverse strand, counting down.
AAGCTTATCCGAACTCCGCTTCGCGTCGTTCGTCTAACTGCTTTCGCGTGCGGGAAAACATAACTTTGCGCACTGAATAGGAAAACTACTATTGCCGGTCCCTCACGTCCATTTTCCGGTCTTGATCGACAAAACGTTATTTTCTGGACGAAAAATTGTCCAGAAAGTGTATATTTTCTGGTCGGTCTTAAAAAAAGTACTTTACTCTTTCATTGCCATTCCATTTTTATTTAGTCTAAATATTTCAGTTTATTAACTATTTTCCTGACTATAGTTTTCCAACAGAACTGTCTAAAACTATACCAATATAGTAGGCCATTATCAAAATTTTTTCGTAAGCCACTGGCCTTGTGTCGATTGCAAGAAAAATTTTTTTTCGTTACACATCTGGAAAGTACGTTAACAGGACTCGCCTGGCCGCTCGCCCTGAAAATTGTCTGCATCGTCCTGTAAAATAGTGCTAGATACTACCGGTCTTGTTACGTGATATATGATTACATAAAGTTAGTTCTTTTTTGTCACTAAAGTCAACTGCCCTATTAATTTATATCTACCTTGAGGATTAGTTCCGTTATAATTGCATTTATTGATCTACCGGAAGGGCCCACGGGCCAGCTCGTCTAATATATACACATAGGTAATAAGAGAAATCCTAAAAAGTAAAATATTGTCCCAGTAACGCCAACTGATTCCCACTCGATTATTAGGTAATTGTTACCTAATTTCCAAAGATTGCTGGTGATTCTCATGAATTCCTAATCCTAGGTGATTCCCGTGGATACACATGCGATTTCCACAAAAATGCAGATTGATTCCCAGTAGTGGTTTACCCCTTTGTATAATATGTACTCTTACTAAACTAAATTATTCTGTAATAAATCTTAATTTTCTAATATCTAAGTCATCTCTAATTGGTATAGGGCATGGAATGGCTCGATTAACGCAGAATATCGTGCTGCTTGGGAACGTTTTCCTAGTTCATCTGGTCTTCTATGTTCGTGTGGGGTCGGCAACGTTGCCGAACATAATTATAAATATTATTATATTCGGGAACCTTTGTAATACCTATACAATATAGGTGGTCTGACGTAAATAATAACCTTCAGGCCACGAATTTTCCTATCCTTTAATTATACAGCTTAAGAGTTCATTTTCCATGGGATTTTAATGATTTTTTTTTCTTTCGCACTACTAATTTGAAATTTAGTTCAGGTTAAAAAAAAATCATCCGTAAGAATCAAGCTTTTGAGAGTTCTATGTTTGCTTAAGGATAATATTGAGGTTAAATTTGGCCTGTCGCTAACATAAGGTTTAGGGTAATAATTAATCTCAGCATGTTTTACTATTAGAGTAATTTTAACCAACATACCACCTCTTAAACTCCCACGACGGGAGTAAAACTTTCCTTATAGTCACTCTAAAGATAACCACCTTGAAGGTATTATTAAAATAAACAAGGTGCCTCTAAAAGAACTGTACAAAAACCCAAAAGCCTTAATAAGAACCACATTGGTTCATCATTATCGACACTACGAATTATTTTTTATATGTAAATTACTGATCATAACTATTATATTCAAAGAATAACGTTTCTAAGTGGTAATTTATCACCCAAACTCATCCCCCTTCTTTAAAACATGAGTTAAATATTAAATAAAAAACATTTATTTAAAGTCGTCTTCAAAGTAGTGGTGGAGAACTATCGATAGCTATTTATCGGTAGTGGAACCTTTGACTATCAATTATCATTGATAGTTTTTAAGAAAGTACCAAACAATAACAAATTATTCCGTTTAGGAATTTAAAATTTCTATGAAAACTAACCTGAACTAATGATATTTTTTCTTACCTTATCCCTATACAGTACATTCGTAAAGTAGCGAAGTCTGTAAAAATTAAAAGGGGAGTTTGTAAAGAAAACGCTCGGATTCGTCGATTTATATTTTTAGTTTAGAGTTTTTAAACGTTGCAGCGAAATATACAGGGTATATCAAAAAGAGATATTGTAAGATGATTACCTGGTTCGAAATTAGCACACAGGTTTTGGATAACGAAAATGACGTATATTCATAACGGTATTAGTACAATAGTAGCAAAATGTTAAAATGATCAAATCATCATCTCTTAACTTATATTCTTTTAAATCTAGTTCATCAAAATATATATATGTTTGGGTAACCTTAAACTATGATACGGTTTGTTATATGTTATATGTTTATGTTTATCAATTACAAGCAAAGCTGGCACCTTACGTTCATGGTTGTAACCTTGTCAATCTAAACCAATGTTTAATAATATAAACTAATTTAATAAAATAGGTAAAATACTGTAAAATACTAACTGTCTTAATTTTACCTTATACTATACCTTACTTACACTACACCTTATACTACACCTCCGGCCGGCAGAAAAAAAAAAATCGAGTGCTAATGCTGAATTTTTTTTTGAAATAATCAACCAATCTATATCAATCAAAATATTTCTTAACTCTATTCTTATGAACTAAAACTTGCTTATTCTCTATATCTAACAAAATATTTGGAGACTGTTCACTTATCACTGTAAAGGGTCCATTGTATAAAGCGTCCATTTTTGTTCCCGAATTATTTTTCAAAAGCACTTTATCACCACTCTTATAATTAACTATGCTACTTTTCCTATCATATACAGTCTTTCTTTTACCTTTTGACGTCATCAAGTTACTTTTTGCATCAGCACATGCTTGCTGGAGCCTATACTTTAACTCTAAAGGATAACTATCAAAATTGTACAGAGGGTCAACTTCTCGTAACAAATTCGAAGGTAAATTAGCCGTTTTGCCAAATACTAACTCATACGGGGTATACCGAGTTTCAGTATGAACACTAGTGTTATAGGAAAAACACCAAAAAGGTATCCAACTACTCCAATTAGTTGGGTTTTTCGCTATTTGCATTCGTAAGTATGCTCCTAATGTTTTATGAGAGTTTTCTAATGCGCCTATGGTCTGATGATGGTAGGCCGTTGAATTAAGTTTTTTAATTTGAAGCAATTTACACGTGTGCGTAAGGGTTGCAGCTAAGAATTCAGTGCCTTGGTCTGACAATATCTCATCTGGGATTCCAAACCTCAAAATAAAATTTTCAACGAACGCTTGGGCTACTGTTACAGCTTCCTTATTTTTTAAAGGATAACATTCCACGAATTTACTGAGATCACACTGTAACGTTAAAACATATTTATTGTTATCAACATCTGATTCTAAAGGACCAACTAAATCTAAACAAATTCTCTGGAATGCTGAATCAGCTGTAGGCGTAATAGTCATTGGCTCTATACTTAGTTTTGAATGTTTATACCTCTGACAATCATCGCATTTTTTAACAAAGTCCTCAACGTCTTGTCTTAAACCTATCCATGAATAATATTTTTTAACATTATTATACATCCTATTTATTCCTGCATGACCTCCTGTCGGCAGTAAATGAAAATCATTAAGCACTATTTGCTTTGTCTCACGATCGTATACTTTTTGCACGTCTTTTATAACACATATTTTTATACCGGTTTCATTTATCAACTTTTTATATTTTAATAATTCTCTTAAGAATTGAGCGCTCTTTCCGTCTTTAATTACTATTAATTCGCGGATATTATATTTATCACATATAGCTTTCAGTATCCTCAACGATCCACTTAAGGGTAACGCCGATCGGATGTTCTGAAATTTTAATTCCGCTTCGTCGGAACTCAGGTTTCTCAACGATGCCTTCCTGGTCAACGCCGATCGAAAATCCTGGCCCATATAAATGACGTTTTTATTTTTGAAATAGACGAAATTTTCTATATTACAATCGTAATTTTCATTTTTACATAATTCAATAAACTTCGCGTTTGACACTGGACAGAGTTCACACGATTCTTTAGGCCGTTTCAGTACTTCTGTTACTCCCGGGTGATCAATCCGTTCGTAAGTACCCGAACTACAACCTACGTCATCTGTTTTGTCTGTCTGTCGCTTCGCGGCTGCTCTAGTCGTAGCAAATAAAGATTCATTATTATTTTTATTACTTAAGCTTTTAAGCTCCTCATTATTTATTTCTATTCTCGAAAGCGCGTCCGCTATGACGTTTTCTTTCCCTTTAACATGTTTAATATCAAAATCGTATTCTTCCAAAACTAATCGAAATTTAGTGAGTCTACTAGAAGGGTTAGTCATACCAAAAAGTGAAATAAGAGGTTTACAGTCGGTTTCAAGTGAAAATTTTCGTCCATACAAATAAGGTCTGAAATGCTTAACTGCCCATACTACTGCTAAAAGTTCCTTTTCTACTGTACAATAATTACGTTCTGCTTTATTTAAAGACCTACTGGCATAAGCAACTGGCTTATCGTCCATATTTGACAAAACTGCTCCGATTGCACCCCCTGATGCATCGGTTTTTAAAATGAAAATATTATCTTTATCAAAATTAGGATATTGTAAGATTGGAGGGCTTATAAGTGCGGTTTTTAATTTTTCGAAAGATTTTTGACACTCATTTGTCCAACAAAATTTTACTTTTTTCCTGGTTAAATTATTTAATGGAATTGAAATTTTTGCAAAATTTGGAATAAATCTTCTATAATAGTTTGCAAATGCAACAAATCGTTTAGTCTCATTTGCATCCTTGGGTACGGGATAACTCTGAAGGACCTTTATTTTCTCCCTATCAGGAAAAACACCTTTCTCCGAAATCACATGCCCAAGATACAAAATTTCTTTTTTCAAAAATTCACACTTGTTTGGATTTAATTTCAAATTTACGTCTCTAAGCCTCTGAAAAATTTTCACTAGATTTTGGTTATGATTCCTTAAACTGTTTCCAAAAACAATTAAATCATCAAGATAAACGAAACAACTGTCATAATTTAACCCTGTCATTGCAATAGTCATTATTCTAGAAAAAGCACTTGGACTAATTTTTAAACCCATCGGAAGTCGTGTCATTTGGTACTGTCCTCTTTCGGTCGTAAATGCTGTATACGGTCGACTAGACTCTTCCAAAGGCACTTGGTAGTATCCTTGGGACAGGTCTAAATGCGAGAAATACATAGCTCCAGATAATGAATCTAAAATTTCAGTAATAGATGGCAATGGAAACTTTTCGTCGTCTCGTAACTTTTTATTGAGCAAACGAAAATCAATTACAACTCTAAAGCGTTTAATGCCTGTTTGGTCGGCTTTTTTAGGTACAACTAACAATGGTGCGGACCATTCACTTTTAGCCTTTTCAATGATTCCTTGTTTTTCCATCATTTCGATTTGCTTATGTATTTCTGCCTTTTGTGCGTGAGGAAGTCTGTATGGTTTTACGTATGACGGTGACGCGTCAGGCTTAAGTCGTAATGTCTGTTTGTAGATGTTAGTCGTAGTAAGAGGATCGTTATCTAAATGAAAAATATCCGAATACTTAGCGCAAATTTTTTGTATTGAAAAGTTTTCTTCCTTATTTAAATGCTTAGTATTAATTAATTTCAACAATTTGTCAACTCGCCCTACTGAATTATTCTCCGTTTCTAAAAAACAACATGTTTCGTAATCGCTAAAATTTACAAGCTTTGGATAAAAATTTGTCAATGAAATTTCCATGTCACGGGTATTTAAAATTTTTATTGGAATCATATTGCTTTGTGGTCGTACTAAAGTACTGGCTATATATATACCGTCTCCGATTTCTTCTGGTAATACAATACAGTCCTCATTTTTATTCACTTTGCAAAATTTAATTACCTCGCATCTAGCTGGTATTTTAAAATAAGATTTTTCTTTTGAAAACATTGGTACCGAGATATTTTTATTTTTTAGAAAAAATGAAAAATTAAAATTTTCGTAATTTATAGTGGCATTATATTTTTGGAAAAAATCAGAGCCTAAGACTCCGTTTATTTTATTCTCAAAACTGTCTATTAGGTGAAAATTATGATTTAAATTAATTACATTGTTATTGTTATTGTTATTAATATTAAATTTCAAGTTCGCAACGCCATGAGACAGTGTGGAGCCGGTAACTCCATTAATTTTTATTTTAGTTGCTGTGTTTACATATTCGTGTTTATCAACACAGGTTTTAAATATTACACTAATTGAAGCACCTGTATCTATTAATAAATTTAATTTGGTACCTTTGTACTTGACTTGAATAAAATTGAGACCATTTAAATTAAAAATAAAAAATTCATTATTAGACTCGAAAAAACTGATTTTCTAATGTTTCGCTTGATTGATTAGACTCGCTAGTACTTTCGTCCCTAATGCAATATGACCTATTATTATTATTATTACCACGAAAACCTCTTCCGTGATTTGGGAAACCCCTAAAATTCGGTGACCTATTTTGAAACCTGTAATTGTTGTTATTACTGTTATACCTGTTATTCCCTGCGGGACCTGAAAAATTCCGACCACGAGACCTATTATTTGAAAAAGAACTGAAATTTGCTCGATTATTTCGACCTCTGAAGACCCTATTACTCGCGTGCCTATTTTGGATATGAAAAACCCGATGAGAGCCTGTGTCACTTTTTCCAAGCTCCTCATCCTTTGCTGCCCTTATCGCATCACTTAATCGGTCGTAATTACGTGCTTTAACAATAGTGCGCATGTCGCTACTCTGCAACCCATTGGCAAATACGTTTATAGCAAGCTTCTCGTTTACGGAAGTTAACACCCGTACAGCTTCGTCATTCCCGTCGGACTGTGCGATAGTAAGGTCCAGGAGTAGATCTTCAATAGTTCTACCGAACTCCTCGATTGATTTACCCCCTTGCTTAGCACCGTTCAATCTGGCGGACAATGCTCCCGCTGACTTTTTGGTGAGAAAAAGAGCTTTAATATCAGTAATAAGGGCTTCATTCGTTGCGTATGCGCTCTGCAACCTTATTTTTGCATTACCCGATAATCTTGCCTTAAGGACATAATTCGTTAAACTCTTTTTCCCTGCCTCGTCAAGCAATGCGTCATATAACTCGATGCCTCCATGCGCGGCAACAGAGACGCGGCCGTTTTCAAATCAAATTTTTCACTCATGTTTCTAGCTTCAACAAAACAATCAGAATCGGGATTTTTTGCTACAGATTCTGTTTCTTTCGTATCGGCGGTTTTTAGCCTATCCTGTAAAACTTCATTAATAGCTTCAAAATATTTATCTAACTGTGTGGCATAATCTTTGACTTGGGCTATTAATACGGTTTTAGTGGGGACGGGGACCCTATTAAATTCATTTTTTAAATTGCTAAACTCACTTACAAGTGTCTCTAGTTTTCCTAAGTTGCTTACGGTGACAGTCCTAGAGCTGCGCCTTTCGATGGAGTCCTTTTTCAGATTCCTATACAGTACCCTTGCCTCTTCTAACAAGTACTGGAACTCCTTGATGCCCATGAACTAATCCCACGTTGCGTACGAGCGGCTTTTGCCTCACCTTCCATTAAGGCCTCACAAGTACGTTCTGCTTGGCTGTTGCTCGACTTGGGACTGCTACTACGCATATGCAAATGCGGTCAAACTGAAATGGAGTGACTTTTCTTCTTCTTTAGGCTTATCTGCGGGGTTTATAAGAACTTAGATTGCTTCAGGATCCCTAGGTGCTGTCCTCAGGTACATACTCCTTGATAAATCCTTCTTCAGTGTTCTGCGGTACATCTGTTTGAGCTTCAACACCAACAACAGGACGACTGCTCCAGTTAGGATATACAACAGTATGCGAATGTCCAAGGGTGCCTGGATCGCCTCTTGTTCCACAATGAAATTCGAATTAACGACACCAGAGTCTGTTATTTCTGCGTGTTTTGAATTTGTTGTCCCCATCTGTACTTGTTTCACTTCACTTGTTTCACTTGTTTGCTTTCACTTAGGTAGTCACTTTATATTTACCAAGGGCTTAACTTAAGCCCGCTGGCAGGATCGCCATGTAAGATGATTACCTGGTTCGAAATTAGCACACAGGTTTTGGATAACGAAAATGACGTATATTCATTACGGTATTAGTACAATAGTAGCAAAATGTTAAAATGATCAAATCATCATCTCTTAACTTATATTCTTTTAAATCTAGTTCATCAAAATATATATATGTTTGGGTAACCTTAAACTATGGTACGGTTTGTTATATGTTATATGTTTATGTTTATCAATTACAAGCAAAGCTGGCACCTTACGTTCATGGTTGTAACCTTGTCAATCTAAACCCATGTTTAATAATATAAACTAATTTAATAAAATAGGTAAAATACTGTAAAATACTAACTGTCTTAATTTTACTTTATACTATACCTTACTTACACTACACCTTATACTACAATATAACGTCTTCGTGCTTTTTTTTTAAATGGAAACCTCAATTTTTTATTGCAGGAAATTTTGAAGAAAATTCATACATCAACTGTATGGAAAATTGTGAATAATCCCATTTTAGCGAGGAAAAAAAGAACCGATACAGGTATTTTCTCGAAGGTATATGGAAGTGATCAAGATGTAATACGGCGTAAAATTTACAAGCTATACGAGGAACAAAGCGTGCCTACATTAGATAATTAAATTAAGAGGCTTGAAAAAGATGAAACCGGCGTTAAATGTGGCAGAACAACGTTATGGAAGTGTATCCAACACATGGGTTTTAGATTTAAAAAAATTAACAAAAGACAAGTTTTAATGGAATCCAGTAGAATTCGGGAATGGCGATCCGAATATCTACAAAAAATTAGGATTTACAGAGATCAGCAAAGGCCGATTATTTACTTGGATTAAACCTGGTTCGACACATATGATACCCCGGAAAAGGGTTGGGTTGACTCAAGAGGCAAGTGTAAAACAAGCGCGCCATCAAAAAGAGGTAAACGAATTACGATTTTGCATGCTGGATCTAAAGACGGATGGATTCCAAATGGACTTTCTCTGTCTGCAAAAAACATTAAAGATTCTTCTCTGAATTACCATGAGGACACCACTGCTGATTTATTTGAAGATTGGTTTAAAAACAAACTAATTCCAAATATACCTCCGAATAGCGTAATTGTAATGGACAATGCAAGCTATCACAGTAGGCAGTTGCCCAAGACTCTCTCCTCAAATGACACAAAAGCAACAATCCAAAACTAAATGTATGATAATGACATTTATTTTCAGGAAGATTACACCAAAAGGCAATTAATTGAGTTTTTACAAAGTTTAAAACTACAAAAGGAATTCTTCTGTGATAATTATGCAAAAAATCTAGGGCATACAGTTTAAAGGCTTCTACTATACCATTGTATATTTAATCCCATCGAACATATTTGGCACCAACAGAAATCTGCCATTCGTCGTAACAATATTTGCCCTACTGTTAACTCCAGTGTACTTGAGCATATAGAAACTGAAGTTTTTAACATCCCTTCACAAAGTTGGCAAATTCTGTTACACATGTTGAAAAAGTGGAAAAAATCTATATCCATACAAACATTATAGCACAAATAACAATTAGAACAGATCATGATAGCGATAGTGATATTGATATATTAACTGAATAATTATCATAAGTACCGAATAGTTTGTATATTTTTGTAATCATTAATATAATTTTTATAATAAAATTACTTGTAATTTCACATTTAAACATAAATAAAATATTATTTAATGTCTTACTTATTTTTATTACAAACCATGATTAAATTCTAAGCAAAATACGGACCTGTTCAGCCATATTTCAATTTTACAGCTGGCCCGGGGCTTTCCCAATAGGGATCAGTTAGTCACTTTCTGCTTTCTTATATCTCTGAACAGACTTTACACTCTAGAATCTAAAGTAACCCAACCAAAATCAATAACATTTCATGGACTACCACCCGTAAAACAGTAGTTCATTCGCACCATTGCATTGTAACCAGTGTTGTTCAGGTTAGTTTGTTATGTTAAGTTAAGTCTATGTTCAAATTAACAGCTAAGCAGTCCTATGATCAAACTTTTAACATACCGTTTCCATGACAACAACCGAAAAAAGCCTACTTGTTAATTTTTCACTGTGGTTGAAAAATAGTTAATTTTGAAGTTAGCGTCTAGAGTTAACTTGTGTGTTTGTTCATACGGCTGCATGCCGGATATCATGGGTTCGGATTACTTTCAAGGTTACAGTTTAACCTGATGATTCTGCAATAGCCGGTTAAACTGAAGATTGAAGTTAACTATAATTTAAAGAACAAACGACTTACCTGTAGGAAGTTCGTTCTGAATTATATGAGTATACTCGTCCAAATAGATATTACACATGTAGTTCCACTATTATTTCTTTATCGAGCACAGTTCCAAAGAGTCATTCATAAAACTCCAAAATCTCGCCTCTCAGGCCCACCTCGGCTGTATTCGTCATTACATTATTTGCATGAAAAATAGAATTGCCTATAGGGAGGGTTCTCCAACATTTTGGGTTCGGGACATATCTATTTGGACGAGTATACTCATATAATTCAGAACGAACTTCCTACAGGTAAGTCGTTTGTTCTTTAAATTATATTTCGTATACTCGTCCAAATAGATATTACACATGTAGATGTTGAAAGAATTTAAATTCTATTTTTCCCGACATTAAAAACGTAATACTCTAAACCCTGAAGTTCCTTTTTGAAATCATTTATTTGAAAATATCAAAATTATGATAACATCTCAAATGTTGTATAATATAAGTACGTAGTGAATTGAATGCACTAAAACTACATATGATTATATATTTCTTAGAAACGAACAAAATAGAACTTAACATTACAATCCTATGAGACCTAAATAATATATCCAAAGAGAGGCCACTATCCGCTCCAACCATGAAAATTAATTACAATTAATATCTCAATTATTTCCAAAAAATTTAATTTTTTCTTTTCCAGCGGTCGCTTGTAAAATCTTTGAAAAACCTGCAAATTTTTTGGCCAACCTATAGTGTTTTTTTTTTTTTTTTCTGATCTATCTTAAAACCTCCTCTAAAAGCCGCTGAAGTTGTCGCCTGTCTAGTGCTATGGGAATTATACATATTTATATTAATACCACTGTCATTTAATACCTGCCTTATCCAACGGCTGATATATTGAGAACTAGCTGTATGGTGTGGTCTTTTATAAGTAAGTATAAGGTACCCCTCATTATCCCCTCTTAACAACCTTGTTCTTGCCATATATGATTTTAGGGTCCTAGCTACACATAACTCTGGACACTCTGTAAATGTATCAAATTCAAATACTGGCTGCTCACGATTGTAACTTGAGGTCTTTAGTATTTTTGTAATAAAAATTTTAACATTTAAAGAATCTAAACCGTGAATATTATTAAGTTCAATCCTAGAAATAGTCTGAATTCTTTGCCCTGTTGCTAAGAGTAATAATGATACCAATTTCTTTGTGAGCATTTCTAATGAAAGTGTATCTAATGGGTATAATTTCTTAAGATATTCTAAAACTGGCAAGGGGTCCCATGTTGTATTATATTTTAGAAAACTAGGTCTGGCCTGTAAATGCCCTTAAGAAATCTTTTAATAATAATCTCGTCCCCATTAGTGTAATTTAAAATCAAAGATAAAGCCGATCGATGGGTATTTAACGAAGTGTAAGAGGCTCTCTGTAAAAATAGGTTGTGCAGAAAGGAAATAACGTTCCCAATGTTTACTTGATACATATCTACCTTATTTTGCTTACAAAATAACCACCATTTTTTGTATGTTCCAGAATATTGCTTAAAGGTTGCCTCACTTATAGATCCAATCATAATTGGTATTGCTGCGTCTGGAATGCCTCGCCTTAGAAATCTCTTACTATTTTATTTAACACGCGCCCAACAATGGAGAATGGGGGAAAAGCATAAAAATAACTATTATTCCTGTTTAACGTAAAAGCATCAGAAGCTATTGCTCCTGGGTCTTTACGCCATGAGATATAATTAATACATTTGTTATTAACATTACTTGCAAACAAGTCTATTGTTGGCAGCCCAAAACGCGCAGAATTTTCACATACCGCCCCCCAGCCCGTTCTTGAAGCGTCGGTAAATATTTCAAAATCGAAATGTTTAATATTAATATTATTACTGGAATTATAAATGTTATCCTCCCACCATTTTAAATCTGCCCTTATTTTGTCAGAAACCAACATTCTAGCATTATATGTTCTGAACTTGGCAAGAGCTAAATATTTTCCGCGTTCTAGACGTTTAATATAAAGCCACACATATGATATAGCCGGACAAGCAGCAACTAATGTACCAATCACTTTAGAAAAATCTCTAATAGAAACCGTTGTTTTAGTACGTAGGTTAAAACTATTGATTTAATTCTAGTTTTCTTTTCTACAGGTAATTCCAAGGTAAGCTTTTGACTATTGTAGATAAACCCTAAATATTTACATTCATTTGTTGGTATTAGTTTACATTTCTTGTAATTTATAATAAATCCTAAATTTTCAAAAAAACAAATTATATGTCTAACATTATCCTGAGTTTCCTGCTTGGTTTGTCCTATTATAAAAATATCGTCTAGATAAATAACACATAAAATTCCAAGTAGTCGGAACTTATTAAGTACGGGCCTTAACATCTTTGTAAATACATACGGAGCAGTTGATAGCCCCATTGGCATAACATTGTACTAAAATAGACGACCGTTAAACTTAAATCCTAAAAACTTCTTAGATCCAAGACCAATTGGAATTATATAATAAGCGTCCTGTAAATCTATTGTAGCCATGTAACAACCATTAAAAATAAGGTCTTTTACCGACTTATAATTTTCTAGTTTAAAATGCGGCATTTTAACGACAAATTTATTAAGGCTTTTTAGATTTAAAATAAAACGAAAACAACCATCTGACTTCGGAACTAAGAAAAAAGGAAGACAGATATTCATTTTTAATATGTTTACATTGGCTTATTATACCTTTTTTCTCTAGCTGTTCTATATAGCTGTCTCTAGGTTTTGTTTCTCTAATGTACTAAATATTTTAAAGGTATCTCATATCCTCTAAGCCAAGATAAAATATTTGCATTGTTTGTTACTTTTTCCCAATTTTTCGTAAATAACCCTAGCCTTCCTGCTTAGATACTCACCTTTTCTATTTGTAATGTCCTCTCTTCTGATGATAAGCTGACTTCACTTGATACTTTTGAGGTGCTTTTTTCATTTTGTTCTTGTAATTTGGTCCCCGGTAGTTTAAAGAACCACTAGTTGTAGGTTGGTTCCTAGAAGTACCACTAGTGCTTTGACCAGATACTCCTGAATAAGCATTAGTATAGCGTCTATTCGTAATAAAATTTGATTTTACAAATTTTAGCTCTTTACCAGTCCGTTGATGATTCTTTGCATCTTTAAACTTTTCAGAAAAATTTTCTCCACACAAAAATTTACCGGGCTTGCTTTCTCGAACAATCTTCTTAACCGTAGGGTTTAAATTAGATTCGATGTGGTATTTTCTGTTCTTAGAAACCATATGAAAGGCGTCAGCGATCACCTTGCCTGCATCTATAAGGCAAGGAATAACCTCAGATTTCATATCCGTGGTATTATTTACCATTAGTGTGTTTAACCCTTTCGACAGTGCTGATAAACCATTTCCTATTTGAGATTGAACAATATTCATATATTTATCCTGATGTGTCTCACCTTAAAAGAGCAACTTATTTAATTTTGTTTAATATAATTTTAATTATTTGTCATTTAGTAAGGACAATCAACGAATATACTATATATTTATATACACGGGCTTTTGACTGAACTATAGTTATATCTCCCTTTAAAAAGGGGACTAAACGAAAATATCATATTACTTTGCCTATTAGCCCATTAGTTTTTATGGTGTTAATGTAAACATATAAATTCTTACAATTTAAATAGGGCATCGTTTTGGATATTTGGAAGGGTACCGTGATTAAGTTGATTCTTAAAATATATCACTGGTACTTCGTTTTTCTGCATTACTTCTTACACTTTCTTTGCAGGTTTAATAATTTATTGGACATAAATGAATAAAATTTATCCAAAAACGTAAAACAACTCGGTAGTCGGATGCTTACGTAATGTTTCTTTGCAGGGTGAGACATAAATTAATAAAATTTATCCAAAAACGTAAAACAACTCGGCAGTCGGATGCTTACGTAATGTTTCTTTGCAGGGTTAATAATTTATTGGACATAAATGAATAAAATTTATCCAAAAACGTAAAACAACTCGGTAGTCGGATGCTTACGTAATGTTTCTTTGCAGGGTGAGACATAAATGAATAAAATTTATCCAAAAACGTAAAACAACTCGGCAGTCGGATGCTTACGTAATGTTTCTTTGCAGGGTTAATAATTTATTTTACATAAATGAATAAAATTTATCCAAAAACGTAAAACAACTCGGTAGTCGGATGCTTACGTAATGTTTCTTTGCAGGGTGAGACATAAATTAATAAAATTTATCCAAAAACGTAAAACAACTCGGCAGTCGGATGCTTACGTAATGTTTCTTTACAGGGTTAATAATTTATTGGACATAAATGAATAAAATTTATCCAAAAACGTAAAACAACTCGGTAATCGGATGCTTACGTAATGTTTCTTTGCAGGGTGAGACATAAATGAATAAAATTTATCCAAAAACGTAAAACAACTCGGCAGTCGGATGCTTACGTAATGTTGATCCCAGACCCCAAGCAACTCGGCAATCGGCTGCTTGGGTCTGCATTTTTTGCTCTGAGTCAGCATTCAGGTTATTATTTTGCGATCGTAAAATAATTAATAGCCGTAATTTAATTATGGTGATATGTCTTATTATTCTCCTAATCCTATAGGGGAAATTAATAAAAGTGGTACTCACTGTCAGTATTATGCCTCGAATCAAAAGAGGCGTCCTTACTACTTGTTCCCCGCTTGCTTTTTTCTGTTTAAGCGATCTAACTTTCGCATTAAACGCACTATTTTTCTTTCCAATTTTTTGTCTACCTCACTATCACTTTCACTAGTAGAACTTTGCCTACTTCTCTTCGGCATTTTCCTTCGCTAATTCGCGTCGACACTCGATAAAGCACAATAATGTAATGACGAATACAGCCGAGGTGGGCCTGAGAGGCGAGATTTTGGAGTTTTATGAATGACTCTTTGGAACTGTGCTCGATAAAGAAATAATAGTGGAACTACATGTGTAATATCTATTTGGACGAGTATACGAAATATAATATCGGTCATAATGCTGATATTTCACCGAAATTCGCCAAGTTATATTTTTTTCCATTTGTTGTTACAGTGGTTGTCATTCAAATCAGAATAATTATCAGGAAATCAATAAGCGCTGAATGACATGATTAGGTTGATGTATCCAGCGATTTAACATGTATAAATTTCAATTATCTTGGTTATATTGTAGGATTAAAAAATGATATGCAGTGGAAATTACGTAGGTCTTGAATGAAGAATATAACTGCCCAGTTTTGAAGTTTTTATTTTTAAGATACATTATTGTGATTCTGATTTCATAATACCGAACTTAAAAAAAACATGCAGCAAAGAACTTGAACATTATACGTTGCTAATGCGAATGCTATATACAGGGTGTCCGGTAAGTATATGGCATACTGTCGGGAGCGTATAGGGGAGGTCAAAGTAACCCTAAGTTGTCACAGAAAAAAAATCCGAAAGTGCCCCTTAACGGAGACACAGGGTCGAAAGGGGTACCCAGCGACTTGCTTTTTCGGTTCTAAGTTTTAAACCAAAATGTATAATTTAATGAAATATTAATATTTTTTGTAAGCCAAAAAGACTCGTAAAACTATACTACAGTAGATGTTTTACACCATCAGGGAAGTCAGGAACGGGCTTGCCACCACAATCGTTGGGCCAACATTTTTACATGCGTCATTCTACAGAGCTGAAAACATATTTTTTAAAATTTACGGAATTGAAAACATTGGTGAGCACTTGGGGGGAGTTGTTAATCTCCTGAAACGTATTTGTAATTCTAGTCCGTAGGACCGTGGTGGCCACCTAACTGGGATATTCGTTTTTCGAAAACTTCTTATCAAAAGTTACGTGAATTGGTGCGCCGTCCTCCAAACTCCATATTTTCAAAAACGTTTTTTATTATTTTGCAAATTACCCATAACTTACTCCGAAAATTGCATTCGCTGCGGGTTTTTGTTTGGTAACAATTCTTGAACTGAGCTTAGACGATAAGCGTTTATATGCAGGTCACATTTCAGGATTGCATTGCAGGTTCCGTAGGATACATTTGCTTGATAGCCTAAACGCCGAATAGGGGTTTGTGGGTGTTCGTTAACAATATACCCTTCTACTTTCCTGCCTTGCTATTCAAACGTATCCCTATATGGGTTTAATGACGTTGATTAATTTATATTTTAGGATTTTATTTTCTATAGATACCCTCGATTTTGTTTCTTTAAGTCATTAGTTCTTTGTCTTGTTATCTATTTTTTATGTGGATAGTGCCATAGCCCCTACATTTCCAAGCCGTGAAGTAAGAAAGGCAACGTCGCAAATCCTGTCAGTAGTGGACCGATTTCTAATAAGTAACTAACGCAACTTCCGTGCAGATTCGCCCGTTTAGGCGATAAAAATCAAGGTTTATTTCAAATTATTTATTGAACTTTTTGCATTTTACTTCAGTATAGATATGTCTAATAAGTAAAAAGAATATAATAATAATAATATAATGAATATATAATATAATAATAGGAAATTTAAATTAACTTAAAAAAATTAGTGATTTTAAAACCTATTTTAAAGTGGAAAGCTTTCTTTTTTTTGATGATGTATTTTGGTGTTGAAGGTCATTTCTGTTTTTTGTGTAATTGTTTAGTAATATATTGCTAAGAGTAAGTGCTACTTTATAAAACATTTTTCGATAGCTTTTTCCGCAGGAACATGTCTCATTAAGCGGTATCAGAAAGCTACCACTTTCTAAACTAGCCAAACCTAGTTTAGCTAAAAGAACTTGGTGATTTTGCCGATTCAAAAATTTAAGCTTAAGTTCTTTAGTAGCTATAATAAACTGAAAAGCTGCAAATATATGAAAGTACATAATATTTACTACATTGGTAGCAAGACATAACCCCCTCCTTTGCAAAGAATCAAAATATTTATCCCCCACATTTAAACCTATGACTCGAACAATAATGTTTTTAAAGTTGAACAAATAGTCTATACTTTCAGTGGACTCAATGTAATATAAATAAAACAATGCAATCTTCCTCCGCAGTTTAATTATTAAACTGTGAAGGAAGACTGTATTGTTTTATTTATAATAAGGTTTTTGCAATCCATGCATTTTAATTTCCTATTTTTGTATATAGAATGGGCTATATAATACATATACCTATACATTTAAACAGACTCATCCAACTGGTAATCATTAAGATAATGCGATTGAAACATGTAAGGAAACTCTAATATTTCTGCACTTTCAATATCATGCTTAACAGAGTATTTGATTTTAACACTGTAAAATTTTTTAACCCTGACTTTACAATACCTTGAAGTCTAATGTTTTTTTTTCTGATTCGAGGATCTTTTAAATATATATGGTTTAAATGATACATGACAGTTACAACCAGAAAGGTTTCTATATCGGCCAAATCTTTTTTCAAGGGTATCTCTTTGAAATTTACCAGCTAAAATGTATTTGATTTTAAAATGGATAAATGAGTACTCCATAATTTCTATTAGAACTGTGGTACTGGTACCTACTACGTTTAATAGCATCATAAGTGTCCCTAGTTAAACTCACCCCCTCTGGATCGTTATGCCATATATCAAGCCAAGTCACAAATTTATTTAGCTAGTTTACCTTCAAATCATTTTTTAAATATATTGGGGTAGTTCAATTGCCCCTTTTTTAAACCTTGCCGTACGCAAATAAAAACATTTTGCCTGTTAAACAAACATTGGAACTAACCTTAAGATTTTCCTATAATGATAACATTGATAACTAAAACTCGGGAAAATAACAAACAACGTATGCGTCAAGACTTGTCGATGCACTTCACAATCACAAGCACAAGAGCACAAAAAAAAATAGCGAATCATCGGTCTACCTGCAACGTTGCCAGACTTTGTCCTTCATAGCTTGGAAGTAAAGGAAGCTGTGATAGTGCTTATCTAAAAGGGACCAACCGTCAAATCGCAATTTTCGAGTTAAAGACACCAAGCGCCTATAAACACTCTATATTAGATTGCCTAAAAATATCCAAACGCCAAAGTACTTGTAACTACCTCTTTTGGTAAGGTTACCAAGTTGCTTGTTTGAAACTGCTGTTTTCATATTTCTCTAAACGGATCCAAGGCGCACGAGGCTGTTTTGACTAATTATTTGTGGCGCTTGGTTCTCTTTTGACTTCAAATGTTAAAACATTTATGTTGTTATTACTCTTAGTCTATGGCTTGTTTTGAAACGATTTAAAAAAAAAATATGAACAAAAGAAGTGCACTAATAGTTAGCTTAGCTTTAAAAAAGCCAGATGATGCAGCTGAAACAAAGAATGCGAGAAATGTCGAAATTGTGAGTATTTTTATGAAAAAAAGTAGAAGTAAAGTAGAAGAAAATTTATAGACTTTTTGTGTAGCACATTAAAATGTAACGAGAAGGTAACACAAGAAATCAGAAAAAGGGTGTTCGAACAGTTTTGGGGTTTAGAGAGTTATAATGCCCAAACTGACTACATAGCGGCCACAGTTAAGCAGCATGGCAAAAAGAAAAAAAAAAGAAAAGCAATAAAAGACAAAATACTCGAGTTTATGAAATAGCTAATATTAGAGTCTGTAGAGGCATGCACATAAAAGCACTACAGATTTCACCAAAAAGAGTAAATACAGCTTTAAACAAAATGAAACCAGGAACACCCAAAGATGAACAAGGTTTCATGCAAGGGGGACATAATAAATTAAGTGAGGACACTAAAAATAAAGTAATAAATCAAATATCGAGATTTCCTACATAATATATTTCGCATTACACAACAAATGAAAGTGAAGCAAAGTTTTTGACAACTGATCTTACACTAAGGAAAAGTTTAGTTTATACACAGAAGAAGAACCTAACCATAAACTAGGATTCTCCACGTTTAAAACCTTATTTTATAACCACTTTCTTTTAAGGCGCGAATCTCCAGTTAAAGATACTTGCAATTTATGTGATAGTTTTAATGCTAAAATAAAGAATGTTCAACATGACGTTATCCTTAGAGAGGAACAGGAGTTGCAACACGAACAGCACTTACTAAAGGCAAAGAAAGCAAGAGAATCAATGAAGCATGACATGGAAGAGGCAAAAACAAACATTAAATTGGAAACCGCAACTTATGACATGGAGAAAGTTTTGGAGTTGCCAAAACTCCCCACTAAAATCGTATATTACAAACGACAACTGTCAATTTATAACGAAGGGGTGCATACAAGCTCGAACGATACACCCTATTGTTTTGTGTGGAAGGAGGAAACTGCGGGTCGGGGAGCTCAAGAGGTAGGATCTTGTCTTAAAAAGTTTGTGGACATGTATTTGACTCCAGAAACAGAAGAATTAGTGTTATGGTCTGACTCATGTGGGGACCAAAACAGAAATCTTAAAATTGTATTGCTACTGAAAGCCATTCTATAGAAGCACATCCTTTACTTAAAATAATCTACCTCAAGTACTTGATACCCGGCCACAGTTTTCTACCCAATGACACCGATTTTGGAGAAATCGAGAGATCTATTAAATACAAACAGGAAAACCGATAGAAACGGAAATAAAGTAAATTGGTTATTATAAAAGAGTAATTATAAAAATATTACAACTTTTTTTCTTATTTTTATTTTATATCCAAGCCTCATAAATCAAGCGTTTATATAAAAAAATTTACAGTCCTTTACAAAGATGCAACCGGGGATGACATTGAAAATGCCGAAGCAGAGTGCAAAGCTTGTGAGTATTGTGGGATTTGAGATCTGCGAAAACTCATAGATTTGAATGTAATATTTAGGTAGCTGATATAAGTTTTATTGATTCATAATATAAAAAATAGTAAAATAAAGGTTATAAACTCTAACGCGCCTCTAAGGTATGGTTTCTCTGGAGCAGTCAGCGGCCGCGGCTGGCGTTCGCGATTAGTAGCTCGGTACTGGTTTAATGCGATTTGTATGTACACGGTTTCACTGCCGCAGCTCAGCGACACAGCGTTCGCCGTCAATTGCAGCGGCTGTGTTCGGACTGCTAGAGACCAGTCCAGCCGCGATCGCTCAGCAGAATGCCACCGTTTTCGGCAATTGCTGACGAGTGTTTGATAGAGAAGGTGCAAAAGTACCCCCTCTTTATACAACTATGAGAACGAAAATTACAAAAATGTTGTAATGAAAGAAAATGCATGAAAAAAAGTGGCAGCAAGTGTAGCGACGAACGGTAAAGTGTACAAAACCATTCTGTTTATTTTTCAGCATTACATTACAAAGCTTATAATTAGGGTAGACTGGGGCAAGTGCGAAGGGGGATGGGACTATTCGCCGTCGCCGTTTCGCCGTCGCCGTTTCGCCGTCGCGACAATTCGCCGGCAGCCGATTCGCCGTGGGCCGTTTCGCCGTCAAATAGAATATAAGTCTATAATTATTACAATTTTTTTATATCTAGCATATACCGAATTGGACCCAAAAAGGTGGATTAGATGCCGTGTTAGCGCTGTTTAACCAATATAAGTCTATAATTATTACAATTTTTTTATATCTAGCATATACCGAATTGGACCCAAAAAGGTGGATTAGATTAGAAACGGCGACGGCTGAACGTCCTAGACCCGAATTCCAATAACCCTAATTATTATTATTGACTTGCCTATGTAGGTATATTTTTATCAAACAATTTTGTTAAAATTTAGCAATATATATTATAACCTTTTTTACGTATTTTATTAATTTCTATTTGACGGCGAAACGGCCCACGGCGAATCGGCTGCCGGCGAATTGTCGCGACGGCGAAACGGCGACGGCGAAACGGCGACGGCGAAACGGCGACGGCTAAATGTCCTAGACCCAAGTGCGAAGCCCTTTTTAATAGTTCAAGTTTATTTCCTTCCTACTTTAAATATACAATATTTATTAAAGTGTCTTTGTAAGAAAGTAATAGTTTAATATGTTTATTTTTCATACTGCATAGGGCACTCATGAATTATTTTTGAGATCTTGAGATTTGAATGATTATTTTTTTTTGTACCGAAATTTTACACTTACCCCAAAAAGGGAAAGTGTAAATGAAGTTTATATCTCCCATGCCAATTTTTCTTTATACAGACTTAAAAAAAAATGAAAATCTGGGAAGTTATAAACTTTTTATTGTTGGGAAATAGTTAGCCAAAGAAATCATAAAAAGTGAAACTTTGATCCGATTCCATAAAAGGTACACTTTTACTCTCTGATTCACTGGAGCTGGATTCAAATTGATACGGACTTGGCCGACTTTGTTTACTCTTTCGGTCAATTTTCATAGCTGGTTTAGATATAGTAGATGAACTTGTAGAGAGTTTTGACTGACTACTTGCGATAGTACCTGCAATGGTTTGGCCACCTTAAATTAAGCGCTTTCGTTTTCTTGGATTAGAAGAAGGACTCTGTCGGAGCGAATCAAGTAGTAAATCATCAAAACTTGTCTTCTTTTCTTGCTTATTTTCGATTGTAGCTGGTACTACAGCTGCAGTTATAGGATCCTGATGATTATTTAGTATATTTTTTTCATTTTGATCAGAGCTGACAATTACTTTGAGATTGGTGGCACTAGATGCTGATGAAAGTGCCGTCAGTAATTCTGCATTAGATGCTAGTTTCCTTTTAAATGAAGCGCCATATGTAGAAGGCTTTACTGTTTTTAACATTGACTGTTCGAAACTAGCGGTTTTTTCTGTTACATTCGGTGCATCATGTTCATTCCTTTCAATATCAATGCGTTCTGGTCTCGGTTGTAAATCTGTTACAGATTTTTGATTTTTCAAGTGTTCCTCCCATCTTTTTAGGGCATCGATGTCATACTTTTCTTTAGGAATAACATGTCTATTAAATGGAACAATACCACCCTTTCTGAATTCTGTTTTTATGATTCCGGAATCTACTTCAGCCCAGGTTTTCACTAGCAATGTGGCGAATTTCCTTTTTGGTAGTCATTGTCTCTGATGACGTCTTTGCCATGTTATTACTTCCCTCTTCCATATTGCCTTAAAGGATCTAAACACACTCAAATCGAGAGGTTGAAGTAAATGGCTTATATGGGCTGGCAGTTTAAGTATATGAATATTTTCTTCTCTTGCGGCTTCAATTATTAAGCAATCCACATACGAGACATGCCCATCATATATAACAATATTTGGTGCTTGATCACGAACTAAAGAAATAAAAGTCTTTAGAAAGTAATTTCTAAATTTTTCGTAGGTCATCCATCCATTGGCTCTGGCTGCATATACGGTGTCTTTGAAGAGGTCTTCATTTCTTTCTGAAATCCAGGAACTCCATACCAATAACATCAATGGTGGCAATTTTCTACCACTAGCACTTGCTCCTGCCAGGACGGTTATATTTTCTCTGCCCGATCCAGCAATAATTCTTGAAGAGGGTTTGCCTTTCGCGCCAACAATTTTCAGACGAGAAGGATCTGTACACAGTGAAGTGTCATCTAAATTGTAAATACATTCCTGAAGACCCAACTCTAATATAGCCTTTTCCAATAAAACAAAATATTGATCTATTATGAATAGGTCCGTAGATTTCTTTCTGCAGTACTCTAAGCTTTGTGGTTTTTTTCATGCTCAAAGAGTGACGTTGTTTAAACTGAATTAGCCAGTCTGTGCCTGACTATTGTTTTTAAAAGGATTGGGAATATTATTTAAAGTTACAAAGTACCGGACTTTTTCTTGAAGCTCTCTCGAAGTTAATCCATATCCCCACTTCTCCATTGTTTTTATATTTTCGGCCAGTTGACACTCATCTTGCCAAGAAAGTATTGGAGGTCGGCCCTGTGTCTTGCTTTTTTCGCCACGGCGTCTAGTTATTCTACAGTAGATTATAATGTATGGGATTCTGAATTCGGTACTAGCCATCGACATGGTTAATTGACCTTGATTGACGGCATTTACTGCAGCATTTAATTGCTCCTCCCCATAGGCAGCCCTATCGGACTTTCTTTTATAATTTCGTACCATGGCGCCAACTCTCTGTAAAGAATAAAAGCTTTAAGTGTCAGTGCCAACGAACTTTGGCATTCCCAGGACAATGGGGCAAGTGTAAACTAACCTTTACACTTTCCCCATTACAATTTTCACACATGCCCCACATTATGTTTTTTTATGGGGGAAGTGCAAACCTGTTCGTGAGTAAAAACCGCTTTCAGATTTGGTCGGTATAAAGGATTTTAAAGCTACAACAATTGACTAAACATAAGAAAATGCAATAAAACTAAAAGTATATATTATAAGTTTTTACCTTTGACCAATTTTTTATGGAGATATCACACACTATTCAACGGACCGATTCGGAGGTTATGTTACAAATGACTACTCGGAAAGAAAAAAACACCTGGTAACTCGCCGGGAGTAGATAATTCAACAGCGCTAATGTATAGTTAGTTGCCTCAAACCACACAGACAAGTAAACTTTCAATATTGCCTGATTGGCGCTCTGATTTTCCACTTACCCCATTTTTACACTTGCCCCAGTCTACCCTATACCATATTATTCAAATCCAAGATTATGCATACGAAGGAAACATTGATTAGTACTTAATGACAACCGTAACTCTATTTCGATTGGTCAAGGGGCAATAAAACTAAAAGGCCCTGGGCGACAGGGTTGAATTTAGTTTACCGGTGATTTTCGCATTATTGCATTGTATCGTTTGGTGTTATTGTTTGTTATCAATATTTTGATATAAATATTTGTGTTTTTGACCGTTGTATTTGAACTTATACAGGGTGTTTCAGAAGTACTAACCTGAACATGTGTCCGGAGTTGCCCCGTTTTTGATGTACAGGGTGTTAAAGTTTAAAAAAAAAATCGTTTTTTTATTGTTTTTGTAAATATCCTTTTCCCGATTCTATAGCAATTTGGTATCATAATCATAAGAGGCTTAACTAGCCCTAACTAGATTAAATTTATTAAGTCCAGTGGCGTCCCGGGAAACACTTAACGGATATTATTGACAAAAAAATGCACGTCACTGACTTTTTTCTAATTTTGATATTTTTTTCGGATATACCAACTAATGATACAATTTTAAAATGTTTTGATACTTTGACGTCTTAATCAAATTGATTTGTTTACTTGGTATGCTGCAGCTTTCATTTAAATATGGTATAGTATGAATTTAAGTGTTAATATGACGTTTGTCGAAATGGAGGAATTTTGGCTAACATCTCCTCTTCGTCTTCTTCCTCCAACAACAGCATGCAACTAATGTTATCGGCGTTCATTATAAATCATAGATAAGCGCTTCCACTACGAAATTCGAATATGATCTGAAGCGCGCTACTCCAGCCGCGCTAGCCAAACCACCCTGTGGCGACGCGACGGCCGATTGCTAAGCTCGATCTAGAACGCCATCCGCACCCGCTAACTGCTCCAGCGAAACCATACGTTTACTCTCGATTTGGTCTAATCCCGATCATGTTGGTGTGACGTCAGGGACAAATGCAACACAAGAATTTCGAATTCCGTACCCATACTAACGTGCCCGTGCGATAATATAAACATTTTCAATGTTAAAATAGGTCAAAGGATCCCTGTTATTTAATATTTTGTCATAATAAATTTTAAAGAGTGTCTTAAAGAGATCCATGTCTAAAATGTCCTTTTTACCAAAAAGAAACTAAGCGCCATTATTACCTGTATTACAAAGTAGCAACACAAAACTCATAAAAACTCATTAGGTTTATTTAAGTTAATCACTTTACTGTAATAATACCCCTACATTGGACTAATACAATTACAAATGGATTTTATATACTTTAAAAACTTTAAACCCGGTTTACTCAATTTTACAAATTGGCGGTTGGTCCCTTTTAGATAAGTGCTATCCATTTGTACTTTGGGATGTGTATCTATAATTGATATAAAAATAATAGGTAACTTTTTGGAACATAAAAAATGTTAAATTTTAATGTTTTCTTCTAACAGCAAAATAATTATTGCAGTGAATGTCTTTGCATGGTTTGTCCCCCCATGAATTTCTCTCTCCATCAACCTAATCAAATTTAATCGTATTACGTCTAATTACTACTAGTTCTAATATTTAATAATTACAATACAATAACAATAATCCTTCACACGCTTACTTTCAAGCATCAAAATGTAGGTTAAATTCAAAATTGATTTACACACTATCAATGATCAACAGCTGCCGATTTGTTCAGTGTCGGTCGTTTTGTTTATAAAGTTAAGTCGAGCGTGGCGGAAACAATGCCGCAAAACTTAGTCATCTGTTTCTGACAAACTTTACATTCACAGAACTCCGATGGTACATTATGTTTCCACTATAGTTTGTCAATCAATTCGATGGCGGTTCTCTCGCTTCACTAGGCAATTTTACCATAATTTCACCTCGTATTTACCTTTAATGATCGTTAGTTAAGTCTAGTAGTAGGTATTTAAACAAGTTCACTTGATCGTTACTGGGACATAATAATAGTTCAACGGCAAAAAATATTCTTTGATAAAAAAATTATTTTACTCATATAAATATTGCAATAGGGTCAACCAAAGAACTATTTAAATTATTCGATTATTAAGTTATTTAAACATAAAGAGCCCCAAGGAGCAGTTAACGACTCACTGCGGACAATGTGTCGACGCTATCATCAATTGTTTCACGACTTTCCAGAGTTGAAAGTTTATTAAAAGTGTATTTTGACGCATTCTAAAAAGTTACGGTACTCTAATTTATTACTGGAGGAGGAACGAGATGATGACGATTTAATATTGCATCACTCAATGGTGACTAAAAAAAAAGAGAACAGCAATTAAGGAACTATACAAATCACGTACACGTGAAGGTTCATATAACATTCTAATTGAAAAGCATCTAAAATGTGACGAGGAATTATTTTAACAATACTGCCGACTAAAACATGATCAATTTAAATAAAAAGGATTATAACACCTGTTTTGTCTATCTCTGCCGCAATTTCCTTCCAAATATTATCTCTCACTATGTTGTCTCGGTAGGCAGCGAGGCTGCTATCAAAAATTGGTAGGTGCTTAGCTACATATTCAATTAATTTTTCGTCGTCTTCGGTCGCAAACGGAGTCATTTTGAATTACAATATATATAAATTGTATAAAAACACGTGCGATCACCACGACCAACACGACCTGACAGCTTCTAAAGCAGTCGAGTCGTATATACGGCCGCGTTGGTCGTATCTGTCGCACTCGTCGCGTTCGGATGCCTTTAAATGAAATGTATGTAAATGCATTATAGAGGTACACATACGACCCGCCGCTTAAGGTAGACTTTCGATGGACGCGGCTGCGACTGGCGACCAATGCGATCTGTCGCATCTGTACCCCCTTTCCGAGATATGCGACTTTGTGCGGTCACGACCCGCACAATTATGGTTTATTATATCTTGTTTCGCGACTTTCTAGGGTTTGATTTTTAAAAGTATATTATAATGCATTCTAAAAAGTTAAGGTACTGCAAGGTATTACTGGAGGAGGAACGAGATGATGACGATTTAATTTTACATTGGTGACTGAAACAAAGAAAACAGCAATTAAGGAACTATACCACGTACTCGTAAAGGTTCATATAGGATCCTAATTGAAAATTAATTTACTTTCGTCTTCGCTCGCAAGCGGAGTCATTTTGATTTACAATCATATATAATATATATATAAAATATATAGTATAAAACCACGTGCGATCAACACGACCAACATGACCTGACTGCTTCTAGAGCAGTCGAGTTGTACGGCCGCGTTGGTCGTATCTGTCGCACTCGTCGCGGTCGAATACCTTTAAAGGAGATATATGTAAATGCATTAAACTGGTACACACGCGACCAGCCGCAAGGGTCGCATTAGTCGCGATCATCGAAAGTCTACCTTTAGCCGCATCGATCGCAAGGGTCGCATTGGCCGCATCCATCGAAAGTCCACCTTAAGTATTTATGGGTAATTCCCCGACCACTTTATTACACAATCTATTTTCGAGTTTCCGATCCCTATTCCCTGGGAATAACCTGCTTTGCTGAGTATATTACTGCCATCTTACTTCAATCAATAAAGTACAAGATTTAATCAAGTTGGTACAGTAATCTGCATCGCATTCACAGTTTCGCATGTTCTAAGATTCCTAATTAATCGGAGGAGCGGAAAAATATTTTACTTTTACGCTAGTAGTCACTAGGTGACACTACTAACTAAATAAATTATAATTAAACCAGGTCGTGTAGTATCGATACCCAACAAAATATATCGATACTTGGAATGTATCGCATAAAAAATATCGATTTAAAATATCGAGTATCGAACAATAAAGTATCGATACTCTGGAAAATCGTATCGTATCGTGCATCCCTATTTATAGGTAATCAGGCGAGCGAGCGTTTCGGTTACTTTATCGCTCCTCGAGCGGCAAAATGAACATATACAGGGATACAGCCGCTTTTGCAAGAGGTATTTATAAATAATTATTGAATGATATAGGGCTGTCTAACCTGAAATATTACAGTGCGTTAGAGAAGTAAACAAAAGCGCCGTCACTTTCTAGTTATTTTAATTTTCGATGTACGTTTATGTTGATTCAGGACAGGATTTAATAAGTTTTTATGTAATAATAATAATAATGATAATAATATTAAAGGTAGTTTACAATAATTATCGCACTATATTAGTATGTTCATTTTATAGCTACATTAAACGAATAAAATTTACTTTTATTTGTTAACAAATCTTTTATAGTAAATATTCACGTTTACATTATATACCGAACGGCTTATAATTGTAGAAAACATTTTTAGAATTCTGTACCCAGACGGTCCAAACGAAACCCTATTCTTGTGACAACTCGGCCCGGCGCCCGTTTTTCAGACGCTTTCTATAGATAACGAAATTGTTCTTGTAGTTTTTCGTTTTCCAGAGACACTGGAAACAGAGTAACTAACAAAATGTCTAATATACACGAAGATCTGCGGAATGCAACCACATTGCTTGATCGGTGACCAGGATCTGACAAACAACCTGGAAAGCCTTGAACATCGAAGGCAGGTTGGCGACTTAAGTCTATTTTACAAATATTTTCATGACACGTGCTCAAGTGAGGTTGCCCGCTTGATTCCACCCAGAGCGGTGCATGGTAGAAATATACGACGAGCCACTGCAGCCCACCCGTACGTGGTTCAGCTTAGTGGCTCTCGAATTACACTGTTTAAAAATTCCTTCATCTGAAGAACCTCGTCACTCAACGTGAATCGGCTCCTGCGCACACGCACCGCTCGCAGAGCGCCATAATGGATTGATCCTGCAGTGCTGTGCCGTATCATAAGAAAAAAAAACATGGAAATAATCGACAAACGAAATAAATAAAATACGCCTAAATACGATTCTGTTTCGTTTGAATTGCCGGTAAAGTAGGATTCAACGCACCGACTTTCGAATAAAGATCGAGATATGGCATGCTTAATGATGTAGAGAAAGAACGGCATAAAGGGATTCATGTCGATTTCTATGGATTCTTACAGCTGACTTGGATGTTTTTACAACAGATTCTCTTGATTTTTGGGTTGCCTCCTTTAGTTACTAACCACAACTCACTATAAAATAGTACACTCAGCATTTCCGAAACTTCCACAAGAGGTTGTATTTCTTATAGTAAATTGCCAATGGAGGTTTTATAGCCAATTCGTTTTTTTTGTTCTTTTTAGAGGTCTCTGACAATAACCTACAAGTGTCATGGTTAAGTGTGGCGCAAACAACGTAAATTAACGTTTGACGCTGTTCCAAAAAAAAAAATGTAATAAATGATAGACTTAAGAACCCATAAAAATGATTTAGTTGGTCATTAGAAACCCGTAATAGTTTACGCAGCCTGTCAAGCTAAATAAATTATTATTTCATCGATTGTTTTGAAATAACAATTAGCTTTATGGTGGTTTGTTTGGAAAACATTGCGGTCACCATTTTCATGGGTTTTATGAGTTTTAGAATAATAAAATTTTGTTATTCTACAAACGTTATGGTAAGCGGCTTTTTATTACTCGGTTTTCTGGGTATATCGTTAACATCTTTTATTATAGGTGTGAGCATAACACGTTGTCCAATTCGCAACATGTATTACTAAAATTTCTAATCCCTCATCAGGCTTTTGTACCATTTTTACACTATGCTGCTAATCTAATATATTACACAATTCCACAGGCTTAGTTTTGTGCAGTCGACTTATTCTTTTCTTTAATTATTGTGTTCGTTTGGTGTTTTTTTGTCAAAGTTTGAATTTTTTGCTTGACAGTTGGGATTTTTAAATCTTGATGAAGATCGAAGATCGTCATTTTTGATGCACTATTCACTATAATATTATCTCTTGGACTTTATTCCGAAATCTTCAGATTTCTTTAATGTTGATTTTGCTTGCGCAATTTTATAACTGGAGCTGTATCTTAAATTGTTTCCAGATGGTGTTACTATGTATTTCTGTTATATATACAGGGTCGTTATCATGTATGGAAACGGTCGATTATTTCTTAAAGCACAAGCTAGCAAAAAATATTTTAGACAAAAGTTTTAGCGTTTTTTATAGTCTATTAAAATTTTAGAAATCTAAGTATACAGGGTGAGCCAGAAAGCCGTACAGAAATAAAGTAACGTTTTTTTTTAATGGAGCACCCTATATCTTACAATATTCTTGGATTTAACATAAAATCAGAATTATTTTTTATTAAGTACATTTTAAGTTTAAGTCGGCTTACATGTCCCTATCTTAGTTTTTAACTATCTTTCTAAATGTGTCAACTTCCGGTTAAACCGCATGTAGCTTAAAAGTCGTAGATGTAGTACTTCCGGTTTAACCGGAAGTTGGTATTTTTGGGAAGATAATAAAAAAGTAAGATAGGGACATGTAAGCCGTTTCGCTCTATGGCGTACTGTTAGCAAGCCAGAAGCTGTCAAGGTTTAAAAATATCATTTTTCAAAAGACGATATCTCGGAAACTATTAGGTTTAGACCTATAATGCACTTATTAAAAAATAATTGCAATTTTATGCAAAATCCAAAAATATTTTAAGATATAGGGTGTTTTATTAAGAAAAAGTAACTTTATTTGTGTACGGCTTTCTGGCTCATCCTGTATACTTATCTTTTTTTAATTCTAATAGACTTTACAAAACCATAAAACTCTCGTCCGTTTCCATACAAACCAACGACCCTGTATACCTATAAAGTTTTGCTGATTAGAAACGATATTAATTAGAAAAAAATAATTGTTGTTAATTAGATGCATTTTTATAATTATGACTGAAAGACGAAGAGAGAAGAGAGGGAGATGTCAGGTGACTCTTAAATGAGCAATGGTTGTTGTCTTACAGGGCTGCGGCCGACTCGTGGCCAGCTCAGATTGCCGGCTAGTGGTGTGGGTAAACTAAAGGGGGTGCGCCACCTGCTTTGGGGCCCTTAAGTCGAGACAATAAAACTTATTAATACAATAAAAACAGGAGTTTTAGTACATCCCCAAGTAAAATATCGAATTGATTGAAACAAGAAAGAGACTTCCGAATGAATTAAATTTTCCTAACACTGCTAGATATCAGTTAAAAGGGGTATATAATATATAACATTCATTCACTTTACATTAATAATTCATTTACAATAACCCAGTCGAACTGAAAAAATAAACTTATAATCGCAGTTGTTATAAGCACAATTAATTTAAATTGGTAGTATCGCTCCAAACAGCTGACTTGTGAAAGTTAGAAGGTTAACAATAAGAAATAAATGTGAATATTTGAGGTTAAGCCAAATTTAAAAAGTTAACGTTGTGATTGTGATTAAAAAGCCGGAGTATATGCAATAGTGAATAGAAATATATGGATAAATATTCGTAATAAAGGTTCAAGGTCTAGGTACGTTTTGGGCGTGCTTTAACCAGTAGTGAGACAGCACTGACAAATAAAAAAAACTTGATGTGACGCTCGCCAATTTTCATTCCACTGGCACTGCTACTAGAGAGACTGGCTAGAGTTAGCCTCTGTGTTTCGCCAGGCCTTCGAGGACTCCTCGACGGAAGAAGCGGGCTAAGCTCGGGTATTCAGCAAAGTGACCGCAGGCACCAGCGTTTTGCCACAACCAGCAGAGTGAAAACCAGGAGCATGCAGTCCAAGAAGCATCATAGACGTAAGCCAAACGAAGGCAGGAGAGCAGAACAAGAATGCAGGCAAAGGGGTGAAGAAAACAAAAAGTGGGAACACAAAAAAAAAGGCCTGAAACAAAAACAAAGCATGCATTGGCTGGTTACAATATGACATGAATGGTAATAAATAAATGCTACAGTCCAAACGGTCGTTCTTTGCCGGTGAGTTATTACTTCGACGTGACTAAAACCATATGAATCTAATCAAAATTACGAGGTTCAAAAAGTCAAAACAAAGTATAAGTTCATAAACGTCAAAATTTTCGTAGCTAGCATTCGAACTTAATAATAATAACAAATATCCACAATTACTTACCGCCAATACGAAAGTACGATAAATATGGCTCTAAAACGAACATTTTATAGGATTAAATTGAATTTCAAGGCACAAAAACGTTTAAAACCAAATTAAAGTTGACACATCAAAACGATGACTTTGACATCAATGCACAACTCTCCAAATATCTTTTGTCTCTGCCTAGCACGTTACCTTGAATTCGAGGCGTATTGCGCAACCCCGGAGACGCTCTATTATGTTTTTATTCACTTTAAGGCTATAATAAATAAAGATCGGGTGTTGTAAATCACGTTGTCTCTTGATCTTTTATGCATGACGCTCCGGCAAAGAACAACCGTTTCGACTGTACAGGGTTTTTCCGTATATTTTGGAGCACCCCTAGAGCCTTGATTTTAAGTGCTAGAAAGAATTTTAAATTACGAAAGTTGAATTATTCTTCCTGAACCCTCAAAATTTGTCATCGGGTAAAACAAATGTACATCGCAAATTTGTTTAAGATACCAAGTTGTTGTTTTTTTAAATGGAACACCCTGTATATTACTAAATATTTTAATAGGCCCTAAAGTTCCCTTTCCAAAAATATATATATTTACTATAATCGCTTCAGTAGTGGTTTTTGAAATATTTAATCTAAATAAATCATGTTTCTTTGAAATATAACGTATGCTATTAATTGACAAGAAACTTATCTTTCGCTTACTTTTATCGGTGAATATCCATGGTTACACCGTTATATTTCGAAGAAACATGATTATTTTAAATTAAATATTTCAAAAACCACTCAAGCGATTATAGTAAACATATATATTTTTGAAAGGAGAATTTTAAGACGTCAGTAATATACAGGGTGTTCCATTTAAAAAAGCAGCAACTTGATATCTTATACAAATTTACCACGTTCATTTGTTTTATCCGATGACAAATTTTGACGGATCAGGAAAAATAATTCAATTTTCGTAATTTAAAATTCTTTCTAGCCCTTAAAATAAAGATTTTAGGGGTGCTCCAAAATATACGGAAAACCGCTGTACTTAAAATGTATTTAGTATTAGAAAGAGTAAAGTTACCTATATCTTGCAGAACTTAGGATCTAAAACTCACTTGAGGTGGTAGTTGACCTTTCTCGTAGAAATTTGGGGAGAAACCCAAAGCAATTATTAAAACAGCAAAATAGCTTTCGGCACTGATACTTAGCGACCGATAAAATGCCTGGGCACCACCCAAATATCTCACTAAGGTGGAGAAAATAGTGCCAATGGTTCGAATCGCACAACTGCAAGAACCAAAGTGAACCAAGAAAAAAAGTTTTTCTCCTTCCAAAAAGGCGGGTAAGTTTGACAGTCCGAATTTTAAGGAATTTTAGCTTTACTTGGCAGCTTTGACATATGACACAATAATAACAACACACTACGAAAATATGAGGATAGTTGTTAGCATTCGACATTCGATGCAACGCGCCTCTTTTAAAAAGGGTAAATTTTTATAGCCAAAGTGTTTGTTATCATTGTTTGGTAATGGGTTTCGTATTTTTGGCCTTCGAGCATGAAACAAATGCCTTTAAAATGGATCGGATTTAGTAGGAAGACCCATATGGATTAATAAACAAGTCAGAAGCAGCCTGACGAACCGGCAGCACTATTAAAAAGAAAATTGAAATTGTCAACGGTGAATTTATTGTTAACATTGAAAATGTTTATATTATCGCACGGCCACGTTAGTATGGGTACGGAATTCAACGAAATTCTTGTGTTGAATTTGTCCCATTCGTCACAACACTGAATTAAAATGATCCACAAGCGGAACTACGCGAACCGCCGCCACCGAGCCGGTGGCCCGATGATGACGGGGAAGGAAGAAGGGACGAAGGACGACGCGATCAGACCAAGTCGAGAGTTAGAGGCTCGTTAAAGTTTACGAGATTTTATATTATGAATCAATAAAACTTATATCAACTACCTAAATATTATATTCAAATCTATGAGTTTTCGCAGATCTCACAATAGTCACAAGCGTTGCACTCTGCTTCGGCATTTTCATGTCCTCCTCCGTTGCATCTTTGTAAAGGACTGTAAATTTTTGAACAATGAGACTCTTTATGGAGTTTTTGTGGATTTTATCGTTTTAAAAAAATGTAATTTTAAGGAGGGGGGAGTTTAAAAATAATTTACTATTATTTTAATAAAGACAAATTTGACCTGTAACAACGGGCTTCAGTGTCTTTTAATATAAGAGTGACGTGACATATAAGATTTCCTCCCCTGGACCTTTGTATACTTAATGCTTGGATTTTTTCGTGCCTCTTTTGTGTGGTTATCTGCATGTCTTTCACTAAGTTTTGTGTCGATTTTCATGTAGATACTTTGAATTATTATTGTTTATTTTTATTGATATACATATTTTATTATTATGCCTTCTTGTATCGCTGAAATTTATGTAGTAACTTCGTTTCGTTGATTCGAATATCCCATCTTTTAGTCCAAGAGTTAAAGGAATTGTTTGCAGTTTGTAATTTGTTTTTGCTTCTCTGTAGGAAATATAATAATATAATACTGCTACATTTCCTCTCACGTACGTAGATATATTCTGAATTCTTAATATTTCCCCTGTGGCTACACTTTTTTACCATCTTGAATAAATTCTTAACGTAACTAAATATTCCATGCATCCTTGTTTTTGTACATTCTTGTGCATCAGCTGAGGTAAATCTTATGCTATAATAAATTAAATTTACCTGCACTTTAAGGCTTCCGGCTGCTGTATCGAAACCTTTCCTAACCGCAACTTAAAACTTTCTTGAAGAACTTTTAACCACGCATTTAGTAAGTTTGGATCGCTTCCACTACTCTTTAGAGGAACAATTACCTATTGTTTGCGTTTAAGTTAACTTTAACTAAAGCTGAATCTACACTGTCAGTTCGAGAATATATTTGTACGATTTATATAGTAGGCAAAAAGTTAAAGAAAAAAAAAAGTTTTTTTTTAACTTAGTATAATTTTGTCGTGTCGTCTGTTACAATAACTTTGGTTATTTATTGATTAAGAATCCAGTTGATAATTATTCACATTACCGTAATTTTTAACACGTTGCGTGTAAAGAAATAATATAAATATTACCATTCAGAAAAATTAGGTTGCAAATAAATGTGATGTGCATTGAACATGCATTGCGCATCTAATTTAAACTTCGCACCTAATTTTTTATTAATTAAACACAGGTGTATTTTTGCACACCTGACCTGTTGCAAATTCTAAAATGGGTGATTCAAAAGATTTGCATGTTTTATTAAGGTCGGCCACCGGCCATATCTCGGAAACTACTGGGCATAAAAATTCAAGAAAAAAAATTCATTACTAAAGTGACCATGAGAAAATCTTGGAAATAACTTTTAAGTTTCCGCATTGTGTCGCAAGGGGGCACCAATTGAAAAGTTAACTTTAAAATTTTAGATATCTCCGAAAATTCTACGTTAAGGTATACCTTTGATAACACCATTAAAAAGCTTAGGACAAGTCCAAATCATGTAAAAGACAAAATTTGAAGCGTGTTTCAAGGTCAACGGGCCATAAAACAGTATTGGAATAATTATGGGAAACTATTAAAGGAAACAATCGAATGGTAATAGTCATGGAAAACTTCTTAAAGAAACAATTGAAAGACTTTATAAATGTTCAAAATGACCTCTGTTTTGCAAAATACAACGATAAATTCTTGGTCTAGAACTGAGACAGATGTTTCAATTTCAGCTCGTGAAATTAAATTTATTGCCTTTTCAATTCGCTCAATCATGTTGTCTCGTGTGGTTGGTCGCGTTTTATAAACAATGTATTTTATTCGTCCTCACAAGTAAAAATCTAACACATTTAAATCCGGGGATCTAGGTGGCCACGCAAACAAACTACCCCTCCCAATCCAGCGATTTGGGTATCTAACAATAAAAAAAATCACGGGCCCTTTGCAAAAAGTGTGCCGAACATCCATCCTGTTGATACCACATGGATGTTCTTAGACCAATAGCAACATCTTCTAAAAGGATAGACAAGTCATTTTGTGAAAAGTTTAAGTAAGATTCGCCATTTAGATGAGCATTAAAAATAAACGGTCCGATAACTCTGTGTTTTAACACTCCGCACCACATGTTTACACTCCACCTGTTTTGGTGATCCATCTCGCGCATCCAATGAGGATTTGTTTGTGACCAATAGTGCATATTATGTAAGTTAACTCTACCACAGCTACTGAAAGTGGCTTCATCAGTATCAGTCCATAAAACTTGTGAGAGGAATTGAGGATTCTCGTTACACATCTCTCTTAGCCAATAGCAATAGTCGAGCCGTCTGTCAAAATCAGTTTCTGACAGAGATGCAGCTTGAAATCCCTTAATATTCGGAACACTGCAGTGCAGCTTATGCCTAGGTCTAACGAAATTTCTCTTGCGCTTAAATGCGAATCGACTTCCACTCACGCAAAAACGTTTATAATATTGAAATTGAAAAAATATTCCATACTTTCAGTGGAGTCAATGTAATATGAATAAAACAATGCAGTCTTCCTCCACAGTTTAACACATGTTTATAATATTGTCTTCATTCGTTACTGGGCGTCTTCTGAGGAACGGGAATGTGTCGTACACTTCCCGCTTGCCTTAAACATATGGCCAGTCGCCGAAATACTCTTCTACCATAGCGCGTTCGTTCATGATATCTGGCAGCATATTCGCGTTTCGCTATAGGCGCATTTTTAAAACATTCAAAATATACGGCAAGCATATCGTAAGCCTCGGCATTGGTATAAGTCATTTTTGAAGGGCATGTATCACAAATTTTTATCAAGAAATTCAAGACGAATTAAGGAGAAACTTTTGTCAACACGACACCTTACAAAATGAAATCAGTTGACAACTATTCCCATTTGTTTATCTCCATGGAAATCTTTCGATTTTATTCCACAGCAATCTAGATTTATTTTTTAAAACACCATATTATTAGAGGTACGCCTAAATTACACGTTTTCCATGATTATATCATTAATTCTAGAGTGGTTTCTGGGCCATTGGAATAATGAGTAGCAAACCTACACAACCATAAAGTTTAAAAATATTTTTTGTCATAGAATGCTTGACCACGAAACTATAAAAACAATGGCTTTTCATTTAAAGTTTTAAAAATTATTCTTTTGGCAATAACTTTGAAACGAACGGAGGTATCAAACTGCGGTTTTTAGGTTTTTTATAGCAAATTTCATCTACTTTCCGATTATGATATCATAATTATACCGTATGGTTTAAGTTTTCGGAATAAAATCAAAAAAATCTGTTATTATTGCAAATTGCACCCTCTAACGTTTTTATTGAGAACTATCATGGACCACCGAATACGATAGTTAAAAGTACTTACATTTTTCTTCCAAACAATCTTTAATTTGCTAAAATCGTAAAAGTCGTTTATAAGTTACCACTCTTATTAAAGTCGGTACGCCAAGGAGCCTAGGACCAAAATGATACATAATTGTTCAAGCTTTTTAATGGTGTTATCAAAGGATTTTTCAATGATCGGTATGCACCCTTGTCATGCTTGCCCTGTACTGATGAGAACCAAAGAGTTTAAAACCGGTCTACAACCAACAACTGTGTAGCATCCTACCATTGGAAACAGATTCATTTTTTTCTTTCCGGTAGTTTCAGTAATCTGAGTTTGTATTTTTTAGTACTAACAATGTTAGTCAAAATACGGCAAATTTTGCTTTATAATTCTGCGTTGGAACATGTAGCCCAGAAAGTAGCTGTTTTAGCATAATTTGGTTAATCCTTATTGCATAAGGTCTCAGCAAGTGGCTAGAGAACAAAGTTTCTCACATATATATATATATTTTTTTATCGAGAGGGTAGTCGTTGCTGACTAGTTAAGAAATGAACTAGTGAATATTGGGGTGTGCAGCAAATGAAAGAGTACTCTTTAAAGTTATTCCAAGCTTTCGAAAATCATATATTTCATTTCCATCCTCAGGGAGAAACTTTGTTGAGATTGTTCATAAGGATGTTCATAGAATTAATATAAGACATGCGAGAAGAAAATGTGTTGAAACCAAAGTCAAACCAAAATCTGGAGACAATACTAAAAACATTGTATATGGACGTAGAAACACATAATTTAAAATAAAATCAAAATTTTGATGTTCACATTTTGAAAATTCGTTACTTAATTACCTTTAATTATTTAGTATTTATATATCTATATTATAAAAAAAAAAAAAATTTTTCTTTAAATAATAACAATTTTTCCATTTTCTATTTATTTTCACAACTATGTTTAATACAAAACGATGAAGTTTTTTCTGCGACACAAGTTCTCACAATGTCCTTTTCTCTTCTACTAACTTAATTTTATCCCACTGATGATGGAGGTTTATGCCTCCGAAACATGTATGGTTTGACAATTTTTACAATTGTTAAAATAAACTAGTGGAGCAGATTGTGTGTTTTACTTTACGTTAAAATATCACTCCACTGAGAGATGGACTTCTTCCATAAAATTTTTTTTCTTTTCCAATTGTCCAACACAAAGCACAAAAATAAGGTTACAGCAACAAAAAGAAAATCCCAATACAAATGACAGAGCGGCGACGTAAACCACGAAGAGTGCTAACGCGATAAATCAACGACATTTGACAGTTCGCTGTAACCACATGACTTTAAAATAGCGGCTTCTTTGGTCGAAACGAACTTTCCGAACTCCGAACATAAAAATTGGTTATCTCAAACTACGTGGGAACTTTTTGAAACTGTCGAACTTTGCATGAATTAAGTTTATAAATTTCTCTTATATCCAACGCCAACTGATCCTCAGCTTTGCGAACTTTCTAAGTTTATAAATCCAGCTTAACCCAACCAGCAATTTGATATTTTATAATAGTCGCGAAAACGTTTTCGACAAATAAATTATAAAACAACTGTTCTCTCAGGAACGTTTTTAATGCGCTTCTGCAACAGCTATAAATGCAAAATTGGCACCATTTTATAAAATACTTCAGTAACCGTTTTTATTTTATAAAGCCTTTTGCGAACACTACATTACAATTTCAAAACATTTCTGCAATTCTTATAAAATTTCAACACCAGCATTATAAAACAGTTTTATTAAAGCTTTTTATATCACACTATAAAATATACTTGCATATTACATTTTTAAAACAATTAAATAACAGTTTTATAAAAGGTTTTTAGTAGTTTCAGGTAAACGTTATAAAATGAAAATGCAACATGAAATAACAACAATAAAATAAAAAAGCTTTTTAAATATGCTGCAAGAAGCAATTTTGTATTGGACAAAGGAAAAATATAGTTAATGTCGCCAACAATTTACAAGAAGTAAGAGGCCATTTTATTTATTTTAATTCCTTTCTTGATATTATTTAGAGACATTCGTGGAGAGACCAAGTTCTCACTGCGAATTAAATTTTATTGAGAAATATATAGGATATTTCTAACAAAATATAAGCAGGCCCCGTATTTATTAATGTTTAAGGGAAATGTTTGAAACATAAAAAAATTAGCTTCGTCGATTTGGTCATTTTTTTCAGAAAAACTTAAGTCAATTTGTTCTAGGCATCATTATTTCATAATTCTTATATATTTACCAGCTGTAAATATTAACATAAATGAGATATTTGGTATTTTTAAGTCTGTCAATTTTGATGTTTCCGAACGCTCTCATTTAATAATGGCGGCTTCTTATAAAATAATTTTGTATTAATAGCAAGCATATTAAGATAATTAAGCTACTTCGCAATCCCTATAAAACATTTAAAATATATTTATGCTTTAAAATTGAGGGTACTGCGACAGGACCGAACTGCTTTAAAACAAAATATAAACTAAGAGAGTGTTGTCTATCTTAATCTTATAAAGATACAACGAAATATCATTTAATTGATTAGTAAACACAAAAATAAATACAAATAGTGAGTATAGGCTTAGTGATTATTTCGGTATCCAGATGACCTCGTGAACCGTGAAAGTCCCAGCGTGTGATGCGCCGCCGCCGCTTAAAAATATGTTCATCATTGGTATCATCATCGAGTGGGATGTTAATTCATAAATAGTAAATAATTTTGGATTCCTCGTGTTCTTTAATAAAATAATTGGGCACTATTGTACGCTACACCGCTAATTTTCTTTTATTTTAACTTAATCTTTTACTAGTATTTTTACCTAAAACATATTTATCAACATATATATCAACAAATTATTTTTCCTGACGATTCACCAGACGATCCTCGAACAACTGTGGCAGGTTTGAGAACCCTATACATAACCCACGCTTACCAAAAGATCCCCCCTCCCCTATTCAATTTCTATAGAAGCCTCGATTCATTTAAAAAATATTTGTTTGTGTCTGTAGTATACTCGACTAGTTCTCATGATATCTTTGTTTTTATAGTGGAAATTAATTAAGGATAGAGAGCACCAGTGATATATTTCTGGATATAATGGATCATGGATTGCTTGCAAAACAATATAAAATTACTATAGGTACCTACTTCTTTTAAAAATTCGTGTCACTCAAATTTGTCCCTCTTCGGCTCCCAGAGGTCTAATTCTATATAGTACGTACTGTGAATGAGAGGGAAGAACATGCGAATATTTTCTGCAGCTATAAAACTAATTTCCTCCACTGCTCGGGGGTAACATAAGAAAAATAGTGAAAATTTTGATAATAAAGTAAAAATCGTTATAGGTTCATAAAAGTCGAGATATAAACAGACCTATAAAAGATCACAACCTAAACAGGAAATACCTCGGAAACTAAGCAGTTCCCCAAAGTCCACATTTTTAAAGAAAATATAGAACGGAAGAAAAGTAGTGATAATTGAGCGATTTCTTTTTCGTTATGATACTGGAAATATTTTAATTAAAAATCGAAATTATTAAGCAAAAAGGTAAAAAGAATTCCGTTATTTTTTTGTTTTCCGCCCCCTTGAAAATGGAAGGGGCTGGTGGGTAGTAGAATATCCTTTAATACTTTTTAACAAATCAAATAAGAATAATTTTA
The DNA here is from genome assembly GCA_963920685.1 of Polydrusus tereticollis. Lineage (NCBI taxonomy): Eukaryota > Metazoa > Arthropoda > Insecta > Coleoptera > Curculionidae > Polydrusus > Polydrusus tereticollis. The sequence continues at coordinate 30,594,749 of OY987328.1, read as the reverse complement.
TATAAAAAACATAACAATACGGTCCTGCCCTTTTGTCTGATTAAACTCACATGGCAGCACTAGCAGCAGGGACAACGTAAACATCTGATTGTTGTCTACATAATTAGGCGGGAATATTGCTAGTTGGCAACTTTTTTGCTAGAAGACAACTTTTTGGCGACTCTTATAAAATGAATTAGTTATTTTGTGTACATTTTATCTTCTTTATGATAAATGTGTTGTTATTTGATGGTAAAAGTGACCGGTATTACCGCCTAAAATAACTTAATAATTAACATATAACCTATAAAATCGACGGCAAAATTTTTTCGTTTCATTTCAGTCGTGTTTTATGTTAAAATTGATAAAAAGCCTGTCCTTGGTTTTAGAAGAAGTATAAGTGGTATTTGACGATTGATCCGAAGCACTGAGGCAGTTAATGTATTTCATTATTTTATTAACCTCTGCCGTATTATTAATATCAAACCAATGTTCTTACTACACATCATATTTTCATAACACATCTTTAATCTTCTTCGAAAAGCACCACTTTTCTTAGTTTTTTTTTTAATATCAGGCTAGGGATGGTATAAAATTAGTGGTCTTAAATATATCTTATTATGTAGTTGGGGACAGCAAATGTATATTCATGAGAACAATTTAATTTTATAAGAGATTTACTTTTGTTTCTATATTGTAGTAGAATTGCCATACTATAAAATAGTTATAAAGTGATCACTAAAATAACAATTTACTTTCAAAGGCGAATTGCTTTTAGAAGTACTCTATTATAACTGTTTTATTAAAGTCACAGAAAGCAACTATAAAACAATTTTAAAATATGTTTATAACGAAATTAAAAATGTCGCCGAAATGTACAATAAAGCCACTATAAAATAATTATATTTTATAGGTTAAAATATTTTTAAAGTTGTTCATAGAAACATTTCTGCAATAATTTTATGACTGTTTTATAAGATATTTTATAATTCTGTTATATAAACGTTATGGTGATAAATTTATAAAGCACATTAGCTGCCTACAACAGAATAGTGTTTATTGCAGCTCTTATGTGATTGATTAGCATTTTGGAAGTATTAATAAAATACTAATAAAATAAAATAGCTATATAACCATTGAATTATAAAATAACTTTGTTGGTTGGGAAAGCCTAAATGCATATTGACCGCAACACCAACCGAGCCCTTCGAAATCGTCCATATTGATACCTTCCAAGAAGCTGGTCAAAACTCAAAAGTTCCTGACAATTATCGACGCATTCTCCAAGTGTAGGCAAGCATACCCAATAGAAGCCTCAAATGTATTCAACGTTCTTAATGTCCTTCTAGATTTTATTACGCGCCATGGAGTCCCTCACCTGATAGTTGCCGACGGTGGAACAGAATTTAAGAATGCCCTTATGCACGAATTTGTGGGCATACACAAAATCTCAATCCACTATACTACTGCAAATACCCCACAGTCCAGTGGGGTGATTGAGCCTTTCCATTCGACGATGGTCGAACATCTCAGAATCCTCCGAGGAAACAAGATATCTCTCAACATTAAAAACAACTGCCCTACGCCATCCTGGGCTATAAAAACTTCATCCACTCCATGACCAAGATGACACCTATAAACATTCTAAATGGACATTTTGGCCCACAAGACCCAGTTGAAATAAAAGAAAACCATTAAAAATAACAACACTCAGCAGAAAAGACAAAACCGATCTATTAAGAACTAAATGAGGAACTACAAGAAGCAAGAGAAGAAACATAGAAATAAGAAACGCCACGAGACAAGTCTTATCAACTTACAAGCCCAGCACTAAAATATAACACTACTTCCAAGATTCTTACCAAAAATTGTTAAAACGGATAATATTGTGACTATCGACACCCATTCCTAAAAAGAATTTTAAAACTCTTCTCAGCCAAGTAGCAAATATGAAAAGCGTCTTACAGATATACCTCGGCGGTGGCCCAAGAATTCCTAATACAGAACCTAAAAGCCATCCCAGGAATTTTTCCCCTCAGGCTGGCATAAGCAAGGATACGAACTGACATTCACACCTTCATCCACTACTTCGATCTCTAACCAATAGCAGAAGAAATCGATTCCTTAGAATTAGAATATGAGCTCCAAAAAGGGTTAAGCTATCCATACTTCTCAAGCCTACAGAATTTTGACCAAATCCTTCAATACCTAGTTAAAACAGCACGAGAAAAGCTAAACTCTATTGACCCTCAAAATAGGTCCCAACGAGGACTTATAAACGGACTGGAAAGCATAATAAAAAGTATATCGGGAAACCTGGACCAAGAAGATGTAGCATAATACGACAAGGTCTGCACTGCAGGAATACCTAAACAATATTATCAGCCAAGTAAATGTCCACCTGAGCCACAAAAATCATCGATAACTTTAACAAAACTCTCTCCCTCGTCACGAAGACATTATTCAAAATTAAAGAAACAAACTCAGGACAGACCTCAACCAACATATCTTTAATTTCACTCAATTCTTACAAGCAAGAAACGTCCTGGACCAACTAAATCTAGCACTCCAAAATGTTAGAACACCATTCAGCGAACCAACTTTCGTTTACCTGAGAAGAAGACCTAGCAAGATACTACGATGTCACCACTGTGGATGGTAAACCACACTCTCGTTTTTGTCCTACATTTTTCTCTTCTTTTTCAGAAAAAAAATATGTTTTTCTTCTTCTGTACGGTTTGATGAACCTCTGCAACAATGCAAATCAGCGCCCTAGTTGTTTAATGCAACGCTAGCAATAAATTAAATAGTAGGATTCTAATAGTATATTACGTACCAACAGTGGTAAGACGCATATTACACACGATTTTAAAAATTACGGTACGAGCGTACCGTAATTCGAAACAGTGAGAGTTAACACAGACATTTACGTTATCAAGGCGACGCGATGCGTTACACAGCCAACTTTGCGCATAATATATTAAAAATTCTTACGATTTTGGAGAACGTTATCACTCTGGAACGGCCTCCCTGAGGCCGTGTTCCCCAACGAGTATAAATTCCAAAGATTTAAGACCAACGTGAATCATTTCCTGCGCACACGCACCGCTCACAGAGCGCCATAAAGGATTAATCCTGCAGTGCCTTATCATAAGAAAAAATGTGATTGTGGAGCTGTTACGCAAGATATATAAATATGACGTAACTGTTCTTAGGCACAGCTTGGCTTCTAACAACATAGTGTGTGTAATTAGAGTTTTACTGATAAAGTAGACAGTGCGCAAGTTGGGTCTTACTAATATGGGATTAGAAAAAATAATATAAGTTAGTTTATAGTTATTCCTTCATAGTTAACATAAAATTAATAATGAAAGTGTTAATAAGAAAAAGGTCTTTATAAAAGTTCCAGTGACGTTATGTGCCATATATTCGTTTAGTACTTCGGCGTTGTAGACCTTTAACATAAATATGCCAATAATTTCATGTCATTTAACGTGATACCCTTTAAGACCTTTCTGCGAAAAATGGTCTGGACAATTTTCTTAACTCATGATAATTACTGGATAGTAATAAAAGCAGGGTTGAGATGATTAAAATCAATTGATGTTGATTAATATCAGGATTAAAATCATGATTTTAATCAGTATGATTTTTTATGTGGTTTTATTTATTATTTTATTATAATAATCGTTATTACAATAATAAAACTTAAAAAAAATTAAAAAATTAAAACTAAAAAAACCTTTTTAATACAAAAATTTACAGTCCTTTACAAAGATGCAACCGGGGAAGACATTGAAAATGCCGAAGCAGAGTGCAACGCTTGTGACTATTGTGAGATTTGAGATCTGCGAAAACTCATAGATTTGAATGTAATATTTAGGTAGTTGATATAAGTTTTATTGATTCATAATATAAAAAATAGTAAAATAAAGGTTATAAACTCTAACGCGCCTCTAAGGTATGGTTTCGCTGGAGCAGTCAGGGGCCGCGGCTGGCGTTCGCGATTGGTAGCTCGTTACTGGTTTAATGCGATTTGTATGTACACGGTTTCACTGCCACAGCTCAGCGACACAGCGTTCGCCGTCAATTGCAGCGGCTGCGTTCGGACTGCTAGAGAGACCAGTCCAGCACCGATCGTTCATCAGAATGCCACTTATAGACCTCCGTAACTATGATGCCACCGTTCTCGGCAATTGCTGACGAGTGTTTGATAGAGGAGGTGCAAAAGTAGTCCCCTTTATACAACTACGAGAACGAAAATTACAAAAATGTTGTAATGAAAAAAAATGCATGAAAAAAAGTGGCAGCAAGTGTAGGGAAGAACGGTAAAGTGTACAAAACCATTTTATTTATTTTTTAGCATTACATTACAAAGTTTATAATTAGGGTAGACTGCGGCAAGTGCGAAACCCTTTTTAATAGTTCAAGTTTATTTCCTTCCTACTTTAAATATACAATATTTATAAAAATGTCTTTGTAAGAAAGTAATAGTTTAATATATTTACTTTTCATACTGCATAGGGCACACATGAATTATTTTTGAGATCTTGAGATTTGAATGATTATTTTTTTTTGATTATTTATTCTGAAAAATAATAAGTAATCCAAAATAACACTCGAAAAAGTCCTAATAACAAGAATAATATTTTTATAAACGTATTTATCCGTTCAAAACCCAATGTTTGGATTAATCTCTAAAACAGTAGGAATTATTCCCAAGGAGAAACCAAAACAGAAAAGAAACTTAAAGTTTAAAAATTCGAATAATTTTATGGAACTTGTTAAATATTGTATCCCGCACATTTCACATTAAAATGAAAACCTCCTCGGCGTGTTACTACCGGTTCAGGTAAACGAGTCACTATATCGTCTAGCTGTACTACATTGACATCATTGGTGAGTGGCCATAAAAAATTGTCTTTTAATTTTCTAGTAAACTTGATTTCAAAGCCGTTGTCAACAGGCCAATGAAATGTTTGTTTGCCTTTAGTAATGTGTATTTAACTAGTACCCAGTCTCCAATGGAAATATTGTCTTTGTTTATTTCAGGAATCTGATCTTCGCAATGCGATTCTAAAGTGAAGCTTTGATCCGATTCCATAAAAGGTACACTTTCATTATCTGATTCACTGGAGCTGGATTCAAATTGATACGGACTTGGCCGACTTTGTTTACTCTTTCGGTCAATTTTCATAGCTAGTTTAGATATAGTAGATGAACTTGTAGAGAGTTTTTACTGACTACTTGCGATAGTACCTGCAATGGTTTGGCCACCTTGAATTAAGCGCTTTCGTTTCCTTGGAATAGAAGAAGGACTCTGTCGGAGCGAATCAAGTAGTAGATCATCAAAACTTGTCTTTTTTTCTTGCCGATTTTTGGTTGTAGCTGGTAATACAGCTTCAGTTATAGGATCCTGATGATTATTGAGTATATTTTGTTCATTTTGATCAGAGCTGACAATTACTTTGAGATTGGTGGCACTATTAGATGCTGATGAAGGAGCTGTAAGTAATTCTGCATTAGATGCTAGTTTCCTTTTAAGTGAGGCGCCAGATGTAGAAGGCTTTACTGTTTTTAACATTGACTGTTCGAAAGTAGCGGTTTTTTCTGTTACACTCGGTGCTACAGCATTCCTTTCAATATCAATGCGTCCTGGCCTCGGTTATAAATCTCTTACAGATCCTTGATTTTTCAAGTGTTCCTCCCATCTTTTTAGGGCATCGATGCCATACTTCTCTTTAGGAATAACATGTCTATTAAATGGAACAATACCACCCTTTCTGAATCCTGTTTTTATGATTCCGGAATCTACTTCAGCCCAGGTTTTCACTAGCAATGTGGCGAATTCCCTTTTTGGTAGTCGTTGTCCCTGATGACGTCTTTGCCATGTTATTACTTCCCTCTCCCATATTGCCTTAAAGGATCTAAACACACTCAAATCGAGAGGTTGAAGTAAATGACTTGTATGGGCTGGCAGTTTAAGTATATGAATATTTTTTTCTCTTGCGGCTTGAATTAATAAGCAATCCACATGCGAGACATGCCCATCATATATAACAATATTTGGTGCCTGATCACGAACCAAAGGAATAAAAGTCTTTAGACAGTAATTTCTAAATATTTCGGAGGTCATCCATCCATTGGCGCTAACTGCATATACGGTGTCTTTGAGGAGGTCTTCATTTCTTTCTGAATTCCAGGAACTCCATATATTATTGCTTTTAAATATTATCAATGGTGACAATTTTCTACCACTAGCACTTGCTCCTGCCAGAACGGTTATATATTCTCTGCCCTATTCAGCAATAATTCTTAAAGAGGGTTTGCCTTTCGCGCCAACAATTTTAAGACGAGAAGGATCTCTACACAGTGAAGTCTCATCTAAATTGTAAATCCATTCAGGACGATCCTAAAGACCCAATTCCAATATAGCCTTCTCCAATAAAAGAAAATATTGGTCTATTATGAATGGGTCCGTAGATTTCTTTCTGCAGTACTCTAAGCTTTGTGGTTTTTTTCATACTCAAAAAGTGCCGTTGTTTAAACTTTATTAGCCAGTCTGTGCCTGGCATATTGTTCTTAAAAGGATTGGAAATATTATTTAAAGTTACAAAGTCATCTTGCCAAGAAAGTATTGGAGGTCGGCCCTGTGTCTTGCTTTTTTCGCCACGGCGGCCAGTTACTCTACAGTAGATTGTAATGTATGCGATTCTGAATTCGGTACTAGCCATCGACATGGTTAATTGACCTTGATTGACGGCATTTACTGCAGCATTTAATTGCGCCTCCCCATAGGCAGCCCTATCGGACTTTCTTTTATAATTTCGTACCATGACGTCAACTCTCTGTACAGAATAAAAGCTTTAAGTGTCAGTGCCAATGAACTTTAGCATTCCCAGGAAAATGGGGCAAGTGTAAACTAACCTTTACACTTTCCCCATTACAACTTTCACACATGCCCCACATTATGTTTTTTATGGGGGAAGTGCAAACCTGTTCGTGAGTAAAAACCGCTTTTAGATTTGGTCGGTATATAGGATTTTAAAGCTACAACAATTGACTAAACATAAGAAAATGCAATAAAACTAAAAGTAAATTATAAGTTTTTACCTTTGACCAATTTTTTATGGAGATATCACACACTATTCAACGGACCGATTCGGAGGTTATGTTACAAATGACTACTCAGAAAGAAAAAAACACCTGGTAACTCGCCGGGAGTAGATAATTGAATAGCGCTAACGTATAGTTAGTTGCCTCGAACCACACAGACAAGTAAACTTTCAATATTGCCTGATTGGCGCTCTGATTTTCCACTTACCCCATTTTTACACTTGCCCCCGTCTACCCTATACCATATTCAAATCCAAGATTATGCATACGAAGGAAATATTGATCAGTACTTAATGACAACCGTAACTCTATTTCGATTGGTCAAGCGACAATAAAACTAAAAGGCCCTGGGCGACAGGGTTGAATTTAGTTTACCCGTGATTTTCGCATTATTGCATTGTATCGTTTGGTGTTATTGTTTGTTATCAATATTTTGATATACATATTTGTGTTTTTGACCGTTGTATTTGATTGTATGCAGGGTGTTTCAGAAGTGCTAACCTGAATATGTGTCCGGAGTTGCCCCGTTTTGATGTATAGAGTGTTAAAGTTTTTTTAAAAAAATCGTTTTTTTTTTATTTCTGTAAATATCCTTTTCCCGATTTTATTGCAATTTGGTACCGTCATTCATAATGATAAGAGGCTGAATTAGCCCTAACTAGATTAAATTTTTAAAGTCCAGTGGCGTCCCGGGAAACACTTCAACGAATATTATTGACAAAAAAATGCACGCCACTGACATTTTTCTAATTTTGATATTATAATATACCAACTAATGATACAATTTTAAAATGTTTTTATTCTTTGACGTCTTAATAAAATTGATTTGTTTACTTGGTATGCTGCAGCTTTGATTTAAATATGGTATAGTATAAATTCAAGTGTTAATATGACGCTTGTCGAAATGGAGGAATTTGTGCTAACATCTCCTCTTCGTCTTCTTCCTCCAACAACAGCATGCAACTAATGTTATCGGCGTTCATTATAAATCATAGATAAGCGCTTCCACTACGAAATACGAATATGATCTAAAACGCGCTGCTCCAGCCGCGCCAGCCAAACCACCTTGTGGCGACGGCCGATTGCTACGCTCGATCGCGAACGCCAGCCGCACCCGCTGACTGCTCCAGCGAAACCATACGTTTACTCTCGACTTGTTCTGATCCCGATCATTTTAATTCGGTGTGACCTCAGGGACAAATGCAGCACAAGAATTTTGTTGAATTCCGTACCCATACTAACGTGCCCGTGCGATAATATAAACATTTTCAATGTTAAAATGCACGCCACTGACTTTTTTCTAATTTTGATATTTTTTTCGGATATACCAACTAATGATACAATTTTAAAATGCTTTGATACTTTGACGTCTTAATCAAATTGATTTGTTTACTTGGTATGCTGCAGCTTTGATTTAAATATGGTACCTATAGTATAAATTCAAGTGTTAATATGACGTTTGTCGAAATGGAGGAATTTGGGCTAACATCTCCTTTTCGTCTTCTTCCTCCAACAACAGCATGCAACTAATGTTATCGGCGTTCATTATAAGTCATACATAAGCGCTTTCACTACGAAATACAAATATGATCTGAAGCGCGCTCCAGCCGCGCCAGCCTGCACCCGCTGACTGCTCCAGCGAAACCATACGATTACTCACGACTTGGTCTGATCCCAATCATTTATCTCGGTGTGACGTCAGGGACAAATGCAACACAAGAATTTCGAATTCCGTACCCATACTACGTGCCCGTGCAATAATATAAACATTTTCAATGTTAAAAAATACTTAATTTAAATAAAAAAAAAAATATAAAAAAACCTAAGTGTTATAATGCTTAAATAGAAATACCAGTTTAGCTGCTTTGTCACTGCCAAGTCTGTTTCTTATATCTGAATGTACTAATCCATAAGTAGAAAACATCCTTTCGATATCAGCAGACGATGCACAGGCACACAAAACAGAAATTACTATAGGGAGCACTTGTTTAATTTCTGAAACATCTTTTTGAGATCTCCACCACTGTACTGCTGTTACATTTTTGATTATTTCCTCTAAAAACAAAGTTTTGTGAAAAGGGTCCGACTTAGCTTCCAACTTAATTAGTAATGGTAATAATCCTGTGTCTGCAAAATATTTGGAAACAATGTGTAGAGCATCTCTCTTTTCTTCAGCTAGTAATGGATATTCTTCTTTGTTTATTGTAGGATCCAAAATATACGCCAAAAAGTGAAAGGGGGTTAGAGCTTGAACATATCTGTTCTTAAATAATTGATATTGACGCAAGCTTCTTTCTTCTTCAAATTCAAAAGTCTCAAAAATAGCCAGTAACTTTTTCCATATGTAAACTGCTTGAGATAAAAATGCATCTTTTTGTTGCATTGCATCCAGTGCTATAGAAATTGGTTTTCGCGACTGTAGAAAATCTTCAGCCATCCTTTTAATACAGATATCTGAAACTTTTTTAAAAATTACTGGATCAATTTGATCTTTATGCTCTTCACATATTAATAACAATTTTGGCCACTCATTTACATAGATCTCATGACAATCTGAAAGTGTATTCCATCGAACATCCTGAGGTAAGACCAATTTCTTGCTCCCTTTTTCTTTATACCAAGCATTTGGCAAATGGGTATTTCTGAAGTATTTCACGATATGTACTATATAGGTTCTTTTATCTGCGATAATTCTAAATCTTTGAAGCGCAAACTAAGTAAGTGTGCCGAACAACCATATGTAATTATAGGGTAATTGGACGACTCGGTAATTTTTTTCTTCATACTGACCATGTTGCTCGCATTATCTGTAACAATACTGGTAACTTTACAGTTATATTCATTTTTACACTTATTTATTGAGTTAATAGCCAATTCGACAAGATAGTCAGCTTTATGGGGATGACCAGATGTATCTATGCTTTCTAAAAGAACACTGTTTCCATCCATCTAAGGAAATGCAAACAGATTGTCCAGATAACTTGTTAAAACAATTAGATTTTTCTTCTTCAAATATTTCATTCATGAGCGTTGATTATAACTAAAATCTAGATGGTGGAAGGTAACCAGGTCTTAGCATTTCTATGGCCTATGGCCTTTCGAACCTCTTTATTTTCTATAGCTCTAAAACTGCAATTTGTTGCGTAAACGGCTTTGGCTATTTATCTGTCCAATTCTTTTTTCTTACCTTGTCCAGTTCGCACAACAAAAGAATCCAAATAACCGCTACTTCCACTATTTTCACGTCCACCTACACTTCCCTTTTCACAGTTATCGCTTTTCTGTTTCTTTGCCAACTGGATAATTTCACTCTGGCTAGTTCCAGGCTGTGACTGACAATCACCATGCAGAGTTTCAATACCACTGCTGATATCACCAGTTTCACTTTTGCAGGTTTCCCAATGACTTTTTAGTCTGTCCACTAGACCTTGCAATTCCTTACCATACTTTTTACATACTGCTCTACAACCTAGTTTGCCTACCACTTTCTTTTTTATAAAATACTGCCAAACACTAAATTTCTTTCTGCCCCGGCTTGTCATGAGTTCAAATGTTTTGATAGATTAACCCCTAAAGCAAAAATATTACTAATAACTAAAATAAGTGCGTATCGTTTATATAGCCGGGCGTTTTCTGCCAGTTATTACAAGTTTCGACAAAACGGCAAACTTGCAAAAACTACGCGAACGAAATATAAGCAGTTAGAAATATTTAAAAATAATAATATTTGTAAAAGCTGGTAAATTTTTTTTAAAAATCATGATTTTTATTAACCCTAAATAAAAGTATAGGTAGAAGAATATCATGTAGGTACCTTTTATAGGAGGGCTGGGAAAATTTGACCGGCCATATTTTTTTCTGATTTAAAAAATTTTTGATCTAACGTTCCGCAGCGGCGCTGCTTTTCCAGATACCATATGGTTTTAGTTGATCCTGGTTTGCTCGTGAATCTGCAAGAAATGACGCCGACTATTTTCTAAAACGATGCCTAGTGTATAGTTTTTCATGTGGCAGTTTCATATATTTGTCAATTTTGGTTGGTAGCTGTCCAAATGTGTTTTTGCCCATGAACTGAGATGTGCAGCGTCTATTTTTGTAGCTAACAAAAAAGGAAAATCTAGTATGTTGTGTGGATGGGCCAAAAGCAATATTTTTCTTTACCAGTCCTACCATATCTGCAGAGTTTTTAGTTGATCTTTTGGTCACGAACCACACACAAAAAAATCGAATTTCAAAGAGAACATATTGCTATTTTTATAAAAATATGTTTACATTGAAAATAATAAACAATACTTTAAGCCTAGAACTCGATTTAGTCTAAATATACGTTAGTATAAAAAAATATAATTAAACCAATTATAAAATAGATATAAAATAAATCTACTTTATTATTATTTCGAGTATTGCAGTTTTATTAAATATGAAACCTAACTAGGATAGTTTTAAAAATAAAATATAAGAGTAGTTTTAGAATAAACACAGAAACAACTAACATGCTAAATTAAAGATATGTCATAAAATTACAATTATTTTAAAGATATTTCTTGTACAATATGATCATTTTAAAAATAAAAATTTCCTATTTTCAAACTGTGTCTAGAAACTAGTTTTACAGAAATTTTTACAATTCTCACGACAGTTCGTCTTACTTTGATGATATCGATGCTATATTCCTTGATTGGAAGTGGAAGAGTTCGAGCGACGCTGCGTACAGACGGGTCATTTGGTTTAATTGCATTTTTTAAGAACGTTTCTTTGTGCAGTGCAGTGTACCCAAGATCATACTACTGTTTGTTGAATTCATTCATGGAATATGGAATCATTACTTGTTTTGAAACATACTTTTTGTTTCTTTTGCGATAGGGTATCAATATTTTAAATATACAGCTAATTTTAATAAGAATTAAATTACTACGGGTATAAAAGTATATTCGATTTGATATTAACTAATTATTAGAACAAAAACATTAACTCTGACTCTAAGTATACGTTCATTAACGCTGAGATTAATCTAATTTCAGACCTTACATATATTAATACTGATTTGATGTCAAATTTCTATTCAAGTTGAGGATATATTATATCTCATAACTATTACATATCTATTATCATTTTAACTTAACAGCATAATAAAACTGACTATATGAAATATCACAGTAAATATAAATTTTGAGAATTAACTATCTTTAATATGTGATTAAGTTATGCTTGCTCCTATTCATGCTTACGGTAGTTTCACAATGAAGCTATTAGTTTCACTTTGATACTACATTTTTTTGTGTGCAACGGTCCTTTTCGACTTTTGTATCCCGTACATTCACCAGAAAGAAAAATGTATAGTTCAAGACATCACTACAGTCTACCTGGTCCAGCTCCTTGCCTCGGCGTGCCCCTCCCGCCACCTGTAACAAAATCGGTTATTAGTGAATTGTGTGATATTCAATAGCCCATTTTCCGTATTCGGTTTTTAGTTTACAGACAGACAGTGAAACTAAGAAACGTCTCCTAACTTCTGTATTAAAAATTCTTCATCTCGAGTTTTCATAGGGACTCCGATAACATTAAAGTATTTTCTACTTTTGACTGGTTTAAACCAAAGTTTTTCATTTTTTAAAATGCTGCAAGTTTACTGTATTTGTCAATATCGACGTTTGTTCTGTGATCATTTTGCCTTTTGTATGGAATACTGACTCCACTATGATGATACCTTCAACTTCCGTGACTTGTCCAAAAGGTAGGATAAAAGCACCTTTTCTGCAAAAAAATTTCTCTTCTTTAATCAATTTTATAATCTGTGAACTGTTTGTTATACCAGATGGTGAGATTTTTGAGGTAGTAGCTGGCCTATAACCTCGTCGGCGGCTTTTTCAATGTTCATCTTTAAAATTCTTATGTTTCTGGTCGATCGACAGTCGATGTGATACATTTTTCAACCTGTTAGCGTCCTGCTAACTATTTTGTTCTTAATTGCCATAACAACTTATCAAAACACACTAAGATTTTGAATGAAAATTCAATGTCAACAATATAATAACCAGTCACCAGAATTGACATTTTGTAAATAGAGCACCAGCAAGCAAGTGATATTTTACTTTTTTGTCTTGATTAATTTTTATCAAAGTGCATAAGATAGTGTAGAGGGACGGAAAAGTTATGCGTCAAGATGTTTAAAAAGAAATGGTATTATATCATTCGAACCAAGATTTTTACACACGTTGTAACCAGGTGATGACGAAAAAAGAATGGAGTATTGCCTAAAAATCCAGGCAAAAAAAGACAATGGTATTTTTGGCACACTGGGTTATTAATTGTAAAATCCAATACTCTGAACGTGTAAATGTGTGGTGTGGTGTGGTGTTTTAAAAGATCGTATTTTTTTAAATACAATTTTAAATGGTGTGAGATTTCTGGAGTTCTTGCAACATGAATTTTGGGATGCTATTCACGGTTTGACGTTAGAATTGCCGGGAGAATTTGTATGTTCAGTTAGATGGCGCTCCAACTCATTATTTTGGTCCTGTTAGGGGATGGCTCAATGAGAAGTTTGAAAATAAATGGATTGGTCACAATAGTCCTTTTGTAGCTTGGCCTAGTAGGGCTTTAGACTTAACCCTGCTGCATTTTTACCTATGGGGTAACAAGGAAGAACCATTCGCATGATCGGCGACCATGATCTGACGAATAACCTTGAAAATGGATGACAGGTTAGTGGTAAGCCTCTTTTACAGATATTTTCATGGAAAATGTTTAACTGATACGGTACATGGTAGAAGCTAACCCGTACGTGATTCAGCTTAATGTTCCTATTCAAAAATTCCTTCATCTGTACATCATCATTACTCTGGAACGTCCTTCCTGGGGTCGTGCTCCTCCACGAGTATAATAGCCAATGAATCAAGATCAACGTAAATCGCTCTTCTGGTACAGGCACCGCTAGAAAGCGCTTTAAAGGATTTTTCCTGTAGTTTTGTGCCTGATCACAAATGGTAGCCGATCAAACGAATGTATCTCTTCTTTGGATGAAATTTATCTATCTCGGACTATGTGTACTAGCAGAGCCGCAAATGTATAAATTATATATAGATTTGATATTCTGTTATCTAACAGTGGCAGATCTTGCTTTGTAATTCAGCGGGCGTCGGGCAATACAGCTTAAAAAATAGGTGTTTTAGCATAATTTGTTAGATCCTTAGAAAGTTTCTCACATTTTTATACTCGACAAGTAGTATTTTACTATTGATAGTTTACTTACTTACTTCATATGAAAGAATATTACGTATGCTTACTTATTAATAAATCTATACACTTTTGCACATTTTTTTTTAATTCAGTACAAACAATAAAGCTGTCATCGTTATCCCGTTTAAAATATGATTAAGCTCTGTGGCTCTTAATCAGTCCTATGATCAAACATACAAGTTAACTGTAGACGCTAACTTCAAAATTACCTGTTTTTCAACCATAGTGAAAAATTAACAAGTAGACTTTTTTAGGTTATTGTCATGGAAATGGTACGTTAAAAGATACCTTGTGTGTTTAATTATAGGGCTGAATACAAGTTAAAAATTAAAATTTTAACTGATTTCCGAATACATGCAGGTATAAATGAGCTAAATTCCTTTTTTCCAGTAAAGTCTTTACCTTGATTTTTGAGGGATACATATTCATACACATTGAAGAATACTGCATTGAACACGAAACTTTAACAACAAAATTAATAAATTGATGTTGTTTCATGCACGATTCATAAAGGCCAACATATGGTGGGTTTTACTCAGCACGAATTTTTAATTAATTTTCCAGTAGACCAAGAGCGAAACAAATTGGGGCCTATTAAGCACGTGTTTTCCATATTTTAGTGCCGCTACTAAAACCGAAACTAATAAACATTTAAATTGATGATCTTTAATTAGCAAAGTGACCTTTTTCAAAATTTTGTATTTTATCCTTGCCACTGTTTGCAATTAAGGTGTATAAAACAAAAATAAGTAGAACAGGTGTAATGTGTGTAAATGTGAAGTTAAAGATTAAGCGTTAAATTTAACACCAGAGTGGTTCATATTTGTTCACACTACGAGGTGTAAACTACATTTGATCTCGATGTGGTTAAACTTTAAACAACTATCACCATAGTTTCTGGTTGTAAGATGGTTAAAAACCTTCAACCGAACGTTATAAATCATGAATTTAAAAATTTTGACAATTTAGTTCTTTCAATAAAAATGCAGGTACCTAATACTTATTTAAATCAAATTACACTATTGTTGAAGAGAAAATCTAAAATAAATATGTACCAGGACCCAGATTCACTAGAGAATTTTAGTATTTGGTCCGGTTTTAAATATACTTATACGATTATTTCTTTATTAAATATCATCTTTAGAAAACGAATGGTGCCACAATCGTTCTAAGATTGTATAATAATATCAATAAAAACAAAAAAAAATGTCTCAAAAGTTTATTATATTTAATTCAGTGTGTGAGCAAGAAGCGGATTTGCAGAAAACGGTTATTACTTTTAACAAGAATATAAGTATATGCATTATATGAATTAATCAACAAATATATTGACATGTGTAAAGTTGGCCACACGGCTGGTAAGCTACGAAAGGAATCTGAGCAAACAACTTTACATTGTTGCCATAATTATCCCTTTAAATTTCCATAAAATGTTAATTTGTATGTACTTCAAATATATTACTTAAAACAATTAGACGCATGCATGTCCCTGTATATTGTATACCCTGTAGCACATATCCCGCTAATTTGTCCCCTTCATGTTAAAAATTATAATTGCTTAATATAATTTATTATATTCTTAAAGCGGTGAGGATAATATGTTTTGGTAAATTTGGAACACTGCCGAAATCAAGCAATCAGCGGGGAGTTCTGTCCCTTACTAATGGGTTTGTCTCTTCTTATCGTATATGATATTGAATTGGTGGGGATACAAAGCACATCTTCGCACCGTCAGAAATTTTACAGGCATTGCCGCAATTTAAAATAATTATATTTTATTTATTTAACTCAACATATTTAAACGTTGATGTTTGTAAAATGAATAAATATATAAAAGGGAAAGTTATTCATAGTCAAGCTAGGGCAGTAATTGCCAATAAATCAGTAGGTATTTGTTTTTATATTTTACGCAGTTTAAGACTAAAATAATAACCAAATTATTACGCACGCCTATACTGTCACCGTCATAGCGTTTTTTTTATGCATTTTACCGCCCTGCCTCCTCAGGCTTTATAGCTCTAGGACCGTGTGGCGAACTATATTGTTTAGCACTTTTTTTTTCAGGAACTCTTAATATATTAACACTCACAAGATTAAATTATTTTATAAAATTCTGCTTGATTACTGTAACCAGAAGACAGAATTTCTTTTGGTCTTTGTTATGATGTGCATTGGCAGTCAAAGTTTGAACATCCAAAGTAAATGATGAAACAAGTGTGCTGTCGTCAGCGAAGCTGTATATAGTATTGTTAGTTTTTTCCAAAAGATCCTTAATGTCTAGTAAAAAGTGGGTGGGCGACAATATAAAACCATGAGGGAATGTGTCTGAAAGAAATCCGTCCATCGCAACTCGCAGAGAACGGTTTTTAAAAAAGTTTGACAGCCATGAACAACTCACTTTAGTTAGGGGCCCCTCATGCTATATTCAGTCAAAGGCATTGGAAATGTCCAGTGCTACCACACGGGACTCCCCATGATATTCTGTTGCGTTGTTCCAAATGTGAGTAACACAAGCGGCAAGGTCTCCTGTTGATCTATACTTACGAAATCCATACTAGCAGTCACTGATAATATTGAAGCCTTCCACGTAAAAACAATTTCGGATAACCTTCTCCATAACTTTTGATATAACCGAAAACAATGTCTGGACGATAGTTGCTTGACAAGATATTTTTGTTTTTTTTGGGTATGGGCTGAACTCGCGCAGTTTTCCAGCAAGAAGGAAATATTTCTTTATCGTAAGATAAGTTAAGAATCCTAGAAAATATCTGTGTCGATTCATCGGTGCATGCTATAATCACGATCACTGGAACTTCGTCAGGACCAGAAGCTTTTTTGGTGTCCATGCTAGATTCGGTCTATCCAAGATTCGTTTAACTGGACGCTACCGGAAAACAATCTCGAACATTTTCGATTCTTCTTCCCCGAAAATTAACGGTTGAATGTGAAGAAAATCGTTCCGCCCAGTAAGTTTGCTTTTTCCTGTGCTTTAGTCGTAACGGTCCCGTCAGAACTTATTATAGGTGGAAAGCCTGACTTGGTAAAGTTCTGACTGACGGCCCTAGCTACCACCAAAATGATCTTGATCTGTTAGGACATTCAAGAAAAGTTTGTCTTTGATTATCTGGTTGTGTGCTTTCTTGCTTTGGTTTGCTTGCATTTGTTTCGAGCTTTAATGAAGATGGTACGATTTCCAGCGGTAGGGTCTTTACGTCATTGTCTGTAGAAATTATTTTTTTATTTAACAGCTCGCTCGCAATTTTTGGTAAACCAACGCTTGCTGTTACAAACGCATTTTTTTGAGAAAGGGATGAAGGATTCCATGCTAGCAAGGATGACATCCAAAACTTCGCTAGCATAGATGGACGCGTCAGAGATAAAACAAACGTTCCGAAGGTTCGAGGATTGTCCTTAAGGTCATCACACTTAGCTTATGCATATCGCCAGTTGATAGTTTGTTCAGTGCCGAAATAAGGTTGTGGTCAGACGTTCCTAATGGAGGCTTCACGGTGACAGTGTACAAGTCAGGGTTTGAGTTAGGAAAATCTTTAACAAACTAGCAAAATCGTCCTCTCGGTCTGGAATCCGAGTTGGTTCGCCTACTAGTTGACTAAGGTCAGAGCTGATGACAAAGCATTCAGCTTCACGACCTTGCTCGTTGGTTGTAATTGAGTATTTGAACCAGTTGACATTATAAACGGATGACAGCTTCGGAATTGGGATAGTGGGTTTGCAAAAAGTTGATCGTATTAGCAAGTGAGGAGAACAAGTGTCTATAACGGATATCGCTTTGCGGCCGATAAAGGCAGCAGATGAATTTAGATATTCTGTGCGTTGATATTTTAAGCCACATCACATCAAAGTCTTCAGGCTCGAGTGTCTTGTTAACATGAGTTATCACTGCGGACGAAGGGACAAAGACCATAGTTGCGCCTAAATCGGTAATGGAAGGCGTATTCAGGATATAAATACCTGACCGTACTAATCGATGATCTGACCTTTGTTTCGGTTAGTGCGAGTATATTATTGTAAATGTTGATGGACTGCATCGATGTTCGAGTTCAGTCCCCTTATATTGCAGAAGTCAATTTGGAAGCTGCTAACTTTGGGTATTTATTCAGGTGTCACGCCATTTCCATTGCGAGTGTTGTTCGAAGAACCTGCCTGGCTGTCGGAAACGGTGGATGTTGGTATAACTTTGCTTGATGAGGCGAGACACGGACCAGCCCCGACCCGGAGATCCGATCTTGAAACCATCATCATAGCATTTTCTATAGTTCTCACCCTTGAAATCGGAGATATTGGCACATTGATGAAACGTTAGCTCAAATTCTTCATAGCTTCTTCACGCCACCTAAGCCAATGCGATGTCGGGTGAGCCAATATCTATAATCGCCCCAGTCCCAAGTAACAGCCTTTGTATCTGTTATAGTTTTCGAGATCGCAATACTGATGCCTTTACCATTTTTGGACACACTGTATACTAACATAGTTACATAATTCTTATTGTAACTTTGTCACTTCATAAAAAATTCCCCATTAATTTTATAAAAAGTACTGAATTTTTTATACGAAATTAATACCTACGTTTATTTTACTACTGGAACACTTGGATGGTTGCCATACTGATTGATAATTGGGTTTTTGTTTGGTTTTTAACGAGTGGAACAACAGCACATGGTTACTATATTCCTTGACGTCGTTTTAGTTCTAAATTTAAATATCGAATCTAATATTAGAACCAAACACTTTAATATACTTTGCAATTAACCATTTAGAAAAAGAGTGTAGAGATGGGCACCAAAGAATGAATTACTATTGTCAAAAATTGTATGTACTCATACCTCTAATTGAATCCTATGAGTGTTTCATTGCAACCAAGATTGTTCTGAAATTTTTATATTTATTAGATGTGAAATAGTTGGCATTAATTACCTAAATAATTTAATTAACAAAAGCAATTACTTACTTTATTCGTGCGATATAAAGCAATTATTGCCGTTTTTTTGCATTAGGAAATTTTCAGTACCACATTTTGAGAAAAAAGCAGTTTTTTAAACCAATACGTTTACAGGGTTTTGTCATATCTTAAATGAGATCAAAATTCGTTATATGAAAAAATTTTGACATGTCCAATAGCAAATTAAATTTTGTTATTTTTTGTCATGTTACACAAATCACCCAATCATATCAACATTTAACTGATAACAACACTCCGGGTAGTTTTCGATCTCTATGACTTCAATCATTATGACATCAAGGCTTTAACAGCTTCATATTCCAAATAAATTTCAAAAGGTCACGTTTTGGCAATGCGAAATTTCAGTGTATTACGGATATTGATAAATGCCTCATAACTTTATGTCAATCGAAAGCACGTTGACTTTGGTAACAGCCTGACGCCGAAGACAGCGTGCTTTGGATTGACATAAAATTATCTCGTATATTATCAATGTCCTAGGAATATTATAGCTGATAATTACAAGACTTTCATGAAGGTATATTTTTATATATTAGTATTATTATAATTGTTAACATATTCTAACAATTCAGAAGAATACTAACCTGAAACTTTGTTTATTCTGTTATTTGTTTGACATGCCTTGATCTTAAAACAAGACATAAAGTAAAGATAAAGTTGTTAAGTTTAAAAAAGCGTTTTAATTTTGCTTAAAAAGAGGATCTGTAAAATCAGTACCTTTATAAATGCAAAACTCGACGAGTAACATTTTTTGGAATTTCGGTTTTCTAAGGAGTACAAACTTTTTAGTGTAGAAACCGACTTCTCAAAATTTGTGGTATCTATACAGAATAGGCTTAAGTCAATCAAGGCCAAACACTAAAATAGCGTTGTTTCTAAAAAATATCCAAACTGAATATTTTAACCTCTCCAGGCTTAACAACAAAACGTTCAATTGAACCTGAATCGATCAGTGATCCTGCTTTGCCGCTAATTTCGTTTAAAATCACTTTGGAAGAAATTGAGGGGAATTAATATTTTTTACAAGAGAACACTAGCTAAATCGATCCAACGTGGTCAAAAGAATACGGCTATAAGATGTTATTTAAACTATAACCCTTATATATTTTTTTTACACACTTTATATATTGATGATTTTTGTAATAACTTACTACAAATAGCAACTTTAAAAAAATCTAATCTCATAGTCTTATATATTTTGCCTTACCTTGTTAAAGTATCGATTCGAGTTGAAACATTCCTACTTTAGGACGCATGTTTTAATTACTACTCGCTATTAGTTATTTGATGATGGATTTGGGTGTGCTACTATGAGTATGTAGTAGTAAGTATTTACGTAGGTAGTTTTGTCGACAGCGTGTTGTCTGTCCTTGTCAGAAATACTTTAAAAAAATATTCTGATATTTTACATATCTAAACTTAAAAACATAAACCATCATTAAAAAAAAAATAAACAAAACATCATTTAATCCAAAATCTAAATAATCAGTTAATAAAATTTGTGACATATATCTATAAAAAAAAGCAAAGCCCAGATATTGCAGCTTAAACATTTTAAGTTCCTGTATATTCAAAAATTATTATTTTCTTGAATTGAGTAAGCCGAATTAACTTGTATCACGGAAGAATAAATAAAACGGTAGATCCACTACCGCCATAGTTTCAATTGTTCCGACACCGCTCGATTTCGAAGCGAAACCAGTTCTAACTGGATAGTGGCTAGCATGAGCACTAATCTGGGCCTTTTTGCTTAACGAGGGACAGTTGAATAACTATTCTGTTTGAGTTGTCGCGTCTTATAATTATTTAGAGAGCTAGGCTCACTTGCTATTTAAAATTTTATATTCACTGATGAATTTTTACTGAATACTTATCGACCCTCCCCCCCCCCCCCCCTCGTGCAGCAGCTGACGAGACATTGCACGCGCAGTAGTTATCTGGTCGGATTCCTGCTTTTGATGTAAAAACATCAAAGGATTTTGGGTAAGTGACTTTATACTCGGTGTTATTCGCTTATTTGCTTTTATGGAACTTTCATAAGGTTAGTTGGAAGTTGGAGTTAATGGAAGTGGTAACGGCGGCTCATGATTTCAAAACTTTGTAGGTTCTGCAAACGTAAAGTGTTATATTAGGTAGTGTGGGTACTGGGTATCCTCTTTAAGAATAAAAAGGAAACTCACACTACTAACCAACCTTTGTATTTTTTTTTGTTCTCTTTCTAACGTACGTTATTTTTGTCATTCCATATGGTAAATTTTCAAATCTGTGCTAGCTAGAGCCTGTTCCAGCAGAAACTTCGACCAGTAAAGTATTTTTAAAGTATATTTCTCCGATGAAGAAAATTATAATTTTTGTGCACCCCTTACCCTTTGTCTCTCCATTTCAGAGCAGGTAGAGGTGACTTATTGTCATTTTTATAAAATGTCCAAAATTTCTTCCAATTATCGCTATATACAAGGGGACGTAATTGGGTGGAACGAATTAACAAGGGCCAAACCATTACAAATAAAATATTATTCTTGGATGAAAGTACTTTCTGTACAATAGGTTAGTCAACAGCCAAAATACAAGTATATAGGCGCGAGAAAATCCTTACATAATTCAGCAAAGGTATACCCAGATTAAACAAAACAAACATTCGTATATATTGAAATTCTTGGAGACAAAATAGTTGGATGATTTTTCATAGATGGTAATCTGATGATATTTAGAGCTGCTCCAGCACCACGTTATTGCAGCTTTGGGGACTGCTGATTAAATTGATAGCGTTCTTAACGCAGCAGCTGTTAAGGACTTCCTGAATGCCAGGTTTTCAGGACGGCGAACTGACCGTTTTGGAACATTTAAATGACCAGTGCGATGCCGCGATATTTCTTACCTTCTGTTGACATATTTGAAAATATGTTTTGAAATTTTGCATACTTTTGTGGATATTATTTGTGTGATGATACACGTAAAAAACATCGAACTAAAAAAAATCGAAGAAAGCTAGATTTTATACTGTGTATATGTGTTCATATTATGTAAACGTCAGAAAACTAGATATTCTTGTCTACCTGCTAAGTGCCTACAGTTCGCAAGAAAACGAAGAGGGGATTGCATCAAAAAGAGATGATGTCTCGCCAAAACGCCAAAACTTTTCACGTTGTTGATATATTTCTAAAGGGTCTGTACAAAATGCCACTAAGTCTAAAATACGCCCCACTTACTTTAGTTCAAAAGTTGGTAGTTTCCGAAATACAGTCGTCACAGTTGGGTCTCCTCGGCCCACAAATACGTAATAAGTGTTTTTCTTCGAATTCATAAACAAAAACTAGGTAGCTTCGACCAGTCCTAAGCCTGGGTAAAGTGTGATGGGAGGCAACGGCGAGTTCCAGTACGGTTGCTCGGAGTAAAACCTACCAGGTATACCTTTTTTGAAGAAAAGATGGCTGGGGATACGAATGTATTATTAGAAGTCTAATAAACTGAGGCACAAAAGTTATGAAGCTTTAGATGTATATGAAGTGCTGTTGGTGGTGCCCTTTGGACTAAGAGAAGTTGTACTAGAGCATCATATATAGCCTTTCAAATTTGCAATAATATTTTATACATAGACCATATAGATATTTTAGAGACAAATCGAATTTGACTATCGTTTGGGAAACACGTTAGTTAGACTTCTCAGTAAGTAGATGCTCCACATGGCTAAAACAATAATAGTACGTGTTTTGATCTGACATGTGTGTCAGGCCAAGCGATTTTATAATGTTAAAGAAGGTGATATTATCGGACGCGTGCCCGGTAACAGAGGTTACTATTCTTTTAAACGTACAGTGAAAGTATCGTGAATTTCGCAGTTAAATAGACTACATTCTTTGTATTTGGTTAAGACGTGCACGTCAATGTTTTGAAGTTCGCGTAAATACGTGAAATGTTCAGACGGCAATGAGGCTGTAATTAATTCAAGTTCTGATTCATTCTCTACGGTAAAAACCAGTGAAATTCTAACGGTATCTCGGTGCAGTGCTTTAGGGTTGTTAAGATGGTGTATTCGTGTTTATCAATGTAATCAATTTTTTGAGGTCGCTACCACAATTAAGATTGTAGCGATAATTTGCTTAAAATATTGAAGCTCTTAAAAAATGGGAATGCATGCATCGTCAATCGTCACTGAATTTGAGCATATAATAGTACAAATAAATAATTTATAAATCAAAGTAATGTTTTACATACATATAAAATATCTACTCTGAAAATTACTCAGATCATAAGATGAAATATTGACTTAAATTTTCGGATGTAATACCACGAGTATTTTTAAATTACCGATAATAATAATTTCTTGGTTAGATTGAAAGCTTCAGGGTGTCAATTTTTTTTATTAAATCAATTTGGTTTCTAACTAGCCGATTCTCTTTAAATTTGGTACATTGTTACTACTGTCCTTATGTATTCTTGCTCTAAATTAAACATAAATTACTTAACGTCAAAGGGCCCTAGTGGCCCTTATAATTAAGATAATGCCCCTAATTTTGTTTTTTATAAATTTTAATAGCTCACCTCATTTTTAATAATATTAAACCATGCCTTGGAAACAAACATAAGGAATTTCCTTTCATTATTTCGTAAACTTGGCAACTAAATAAATAAGATGAATAATAATAATTTGTGTTATAATATTACATATTATATTAATTAATTATTATTATGGAGTAGCTCGCGGCAATGCACTAGCAGCAAGACGTTTGTATGATGAAGCATATTCGAATAGAAGAATAGCACAATCGTGAATGTCCAGTACCATTTATCAAAGGCTTTAAAAATATGGATCATTTTAAACTAAACACTATGATCTATAGATGGCAGTGAAGTACTCGAACTATGGAACCAGAACATGTTTTGAATTCAATTGAAAATAATCGCAAAATAAGTACAAGATTAATTGCTGCTCAGAAAAATATTTGAAAGAGTTCGGTAGATAGGTACATTAAATTTTGCAAGAACAACTCCTTCATCCCTGCCATTACCAAAAGGTGCAAGCTGTTTTTGCTGAAAATCCTGTTTCTCGTGTGAATTTGTGAAACAACATTTAAAATCTCCATACCAAAGATTGAAATTTTGTACCCTTTATTTTTTTTTGCGGATAAAGTTGGAGTTGGACATGCTGGCCCTATCAATTTTCATAATGAACATTATTAATTTCTCTAATGAGAATCATCACTTGGTGATGGAACGCAGTTTTCAAAACAAGTTTTTGGTTAATGTGTGAGCCGGTATTGTGGGAGACCATCTAATTGGATCACATTTTTTTCCTACAAAGGCTTAATGGTGAGATTTACTTGGACTTATTAAAAACTCGGTTGCCCACTTTATTGGAAGATGTACACCAAACAATGTGCTAAATATCTTAATGAATCTGAGAGATGGATAAGACGCGATGAATTTTTACAGTGTGCTCTATGATTTAAACGCAATGGAATTCGTCTTTTGGGGCAATCTTAATTCAACAAGTTTATGAAATAATTAAATTAAATTCCTTTCCAAGGAAACTCTTAGTCGTTGTTTCCAAGCCATGTTTTGATAATATTAAAATTGAGTGGAAATGGATCGGTAGTCATTCCTAGCATGAAATGTAAAAAAAGGCGATTTTCTCGAAAAGTGTTTATTAAATCGCGATTATAGAGGAGGACACTTTTTCTTTTTTTTTCTTTAATTATCGTAAGCTATTAAAATTTATTACAAACTTTAAACAAAAAAGTTTATGGGCAATATCTTAATGGTATATAAGGGCCACTAAGGCCTTTTGACATTATAGGATTTATGTCAAATTTTGAGGAAAATACATAAAAATAGTAGTAATAAGTGTGCCAAATTTAAAGAGAATCGGCTAACCAAGAAAAATGTTGTAAAGCAAAATTCATTTAAAAAAACAAATTTTGATACATTGCAAATCCATTATTTTTTGAGTTTTCAAGAAAATGTTATATTTTTTCGGGTCGAATAACCCCCCAAGTTTTTTGGTCATCATTTCCGGACACCCTGTATAGAATATAGAAAAGTTTTAAAGTTGTTTAAAAATGTTTCTGATATTGAACATAACATTTTTAAAAAAATCATCAAAATCGGATGTTGTCCTTACGCCTTAGAAATTTTAATGGTTTCCATTCCATAACCCGAGTTAAAGAAAAACACTTTGGAGTATTAAACCTGATTAGGAGTTTCTGAAGAGTGATATCAAACTAAAAACAGCTCTCATTACCTACCTGGTTTAACATTTAATTTGTGAATTATTTTGAATTTCCTTTTTGCATTTACCTTAATTTTTATTTCTTTATTTGTTAACTAACGGTTATAGCCTGTAACAGACTTATTATTAGTGTATAATGGTGCACTGCAAATTACAAATTGTTCGTGTTCTTTTATGGAAAGTAATAAAATGCAAAGGCGACGAGATTTCCAGAAGATAAAAGTCTAAAAGTCTGAAATTTAAATTTATTTTAAGGTCAACGCGAAGATTAACTTTAATTTAGCAAATGCATGAAAAAATGCCAGATTCATGATAAGATTAATGAGACAAAATATTTTTGCCTTTAAATAAATTTATTTTCATTAGAGATGCATATAAAAAAAGTTTTTCGCATGTGCCTCTAATAGCTTTATATTTTTCTATTTTGCGTTTTATTGTTTAAATAAACATTCCATTATTTAAAACTAACAGTTTTAAATTGATAATATTATCAAATTAATGTAAATGAAACAATGCAGTCTTCCTCCACAGTTTAATATTGCAAAAACAAATAAATAGTTCCGTACATGTTTCGAACGCTTAAGCGTTCATCCTCAGGGGATACTAAAAATATACTACAAAGTTAGGAACGACCAATGAATATAAAACAAAAGTTTAAGTAGGACTTACCTAACATCGAGTTGAGTGACACTATTAATGTAAGTTGTCTCAAATTAATGAGTACAACTTAACAGGATAAAGAATGTAATATTGAGGACCTAGTGTACTAACAAGTCATATTAACATTGACATAACAATAAAAATTACAAAATTTTATTCTTCAACAAAAATATGGGGCATAGCTCCATTCTTTTTAAATACGAATTTTTTTTAATCTTCAAATAAAAATTTAAAAAACTTTGATAAATAAAAAACCTTTCTCCTCCAATAATGTTGTAACTCAATTTATTATCTTTTATCTATAATGTTTCTCCACTAATTAAAATTTCACATTTATAATTAAACTTCACTTTTATTCGAATCTTAATCCAATTATTATGCTAATATACCTAGTTGGTACACTAGGTCTTCAATTTCATATCCTCATCCTATTAAGTTATACTCATTAATTTGAGATAACTTACATTAACAGTTTCACTAAACTCGATGGTAGGTAAGTCCCACTTAAACTTTTATTTTATATTCATTGGTCGTTCCTAACTTTGTACTATCCTTTTTAGTATCCCCTGAGGATGAACGCTAAAGCGTTCGAAACATGTAGGGAACTATTTATTTGTTTTTACAATTATAAAACTGCGGAGAAAGACTGAATTATTTTATTTACATTACGTTGACTCCACTGAAAGTATGTACTATTCCTTCAGTTATCAAATTATTTTTCATAGTTGTTGCTCGAAATTTTTCTATCACCCTTTCGGTATCCAGCCAATTTTTAATTTTTCATAGTTCAATTGATAAATCAGCAAATCATTTCTTCTTCTTTTACGAACTTACCTTCTCTTGCAAAAAATAATATATTAAAGGTCATAAGTTGTATAAATATAATATCGATATATGGAATAACGATATTATGTAAAATATAATACATATATCGATATACCAGGTTGCTTCCTTCTTGTTGAAATATTTTTTGTTCCTTTTTGCAGAACTCCAATTATATTTATATTGAAATATAAACTTTGACAATAGTAACTGTTGTGAGTCATGAGCTATCTGATAAGTACGAAGACGTTGAAGGGCCACATGAAATAATAATACAAAAATTTCGTCTTTGAACACAAAATTTTACTTTGAAATTTCGACTTGTATGTCCAAATTTTAAAAAATTCGTGTTATAAGTCGAAATATTAAAATTTTGTGTTATACCGGGTGTTGCATCGTCGAGCGGGACATAGGAAATCCAATGTAATTTTAAATGGGGTCAATTATTGGCTTCCCTAATTATTTTAGAGAAAAATTCTATTTAGGTTTATTAAAGAGCACAAAACCCACATTCAAAAGAATAACTTTAGATATTTTTGATGAGCCCGTTTACGGGTTATCGCCGATTTCTTTTTAACTATTTCTCCTTTTTATGGCCCCGTATTTGCGGGCACCAGTCAAGGTAAAAGATGACTGTCAAATAAAGTTGTCATTTTGAGGAATATTTGAACATCTTAAATCCTAAAGTTCTAACAATTTTATAGTTCCTACCTATTAATTAGTAAAATATTGAAACATGTAAAATGTCGTAATTAACCTTGTAATTGGATACTTTATTTTAGTTTTATTCAGATTAATTTGTACTCATAAATACACCTTTAATATTTTCGATGTACGAGTTTTTATAACAATAAAGCACACATTTCAAAATGACAACTTTATTTGACAGTCATCTTTTACCTTGACTGGTGCCCGCAAATACGGGGCCATAAAAAGGAGAAATAGTTAAAAAGAAATCGGCGATAACCCGTAAACGGGCTCATCAAAAATATCTAAAGTTATTCTTTTGAATGTGGGTTTTAGTGCTCTTTAATAAACCTAAATATAATTTTTCTCTAAAATAATTAGGGAAGCCAATAATTGACCCCATTTAAAATTACATGGGATTTCCTATGTCCCGCTCGACGATGCAACACCCGCGGTATGTTAAAATTTTAAAGCAAAATTTCGTGTTATAAAATAAAGTTTTAAAATTTCGAGTTACCTATAACTCGAAGAAAATTTAAAGTAAAATTTAATTTTATAAGGCGAAATTTTGGTATCAGTCGAAATTTTAAGAATTTTTTATTTTATTATTTTATCTGGCCCTTCTAGGCCCTCGTAGATAAGTCTTTCTCAAGCGGTTTTTTTTAGTTCGGTGGGTAAAACTTCATTTAGCAGTTTAAGGGATTTTTAGCGGTTCGAATTTTTGAGAAAACGACAGGGCATTCTTAAATCATATAGGTATCTCAAATCTCTCTTTCATATAAACGTAAATTCGCAAAAGTGGACACAAAATCGGCGAATTCGCGTGTGTATGAATTAAGTTTAAGACTGGGATTTCCCAACTACCGATCTTTATACACTACCACTAATTAGTAAGTACTTTTGTCGTATTCTAGCGGTTTGTTTTAAAATATCAATCCAGTGCCAATGCGTCGTGGGGTGTTGGCAATACTGCGTTGGATAGGCGATCATTTTTAATTCGCAGAGAGGTGGTTAGGCATACTATATTTAAAATATCGATATATCGACTATCTTGGTTTAGTTAGTTTATGCAACCAAGTTTACATGGCGGTATAAGGATAATGGTTACAACTTGTCATACGTCAACAGAATAAAACAATAATTGATAAACAATATTATCAACTTTATAAAAATAAAATATCAGTTTCCAACTTTTTTGCATTTAATAAAGTAGCCATTATTGAACCGAAATAGAAAAATATATTTTTATTTTGGTTTCATAACAGAGCTGCTTCAGTACCGTTTTCAGTGTCGTAGTAGACTTTTTATGACACCCTTTCTTCTTTTAGTTGGTATTGATATTATTTATCAAATGTTTTATTCAGTTCACTTATGGCTAGTTATTACCAATAAAATCTCCATTTCTGGTTATGTGGGTATGTTTGATTGCATAGACATGGACAACCAAATTATTTTTTGGAAAGAAAAGACATTTTGGTGGTATGCAAAAGAATAACAATAATATACGCAGGTTCACAAAGTGGATTTACTCCGAAGTGTCTATTGCTTTTAGCTAAAAACATAGCAGATTTTTCTCTAGATTACCACCAAGACACTGACGCACAACTTTTTGAAGATTGGTTTGAGCATCGAGTTCTTAAAAGTATACCCAAAAAATGCTAGTTATCATAGTCGTCAAGTAAAAATGTTTCCTAGTTCTAACAGTGCAAAAGCAGAAATCCAAAATTTTATGATAAATAGTAATATATATTATGAAGAAACTTACAGAAAACGGGATCTTTATTACAGGGTTTTGAAATTTATAAAGAATACGTATGTGATAAACTTGCAACAAAAAATGGACATACAGTGAGTGTTGCGTCTTCCCCCCTACTATTGTGTATTTAATCCAATCAAACTAATACAACTACACCAAGTAAAATCAAATATTAAAAGGAATAATACTTCGACTTCCCCCGCATTAAATACATCTGTAGTAGAATTAATAAAAAACATAGTAAGTAACGTTTCCGCAGAAAAATTGGAAAAATTGTATATAACATGTAATTAAGGTGTGATGATGACTACTAATGTTGAACCCTTAATAATAAGTTTAGATTAAAGTAGTGATAGTGACACATAACTAAATTTAGAGTAAAGTAAAATTAATTTGCCAAAATTGATTATTGTAAAACTTCTCTGTGTACACACATTGTACATGTATTTAAATCTTAAACTTAATTTAATTAATAAATAAATTTAGTGTTAATGTTAACACTTGGATCAACTTAATTTACCACATTTTTGCACTCATATGGGACCAAAGTTGTTGTATTAAATTTGCCTATGAATTTAACTCTCTAAAAAGTTAATTTTGTTGAATGGGTGTTGTTTATTCCATTTTACACTTGATCAGGAAAATTAAATACAAAGACAATTAATAACACCATATTAGCGTGTAAATAAACAACACATTGAGTTTAAAACTTATTCTTTAATCGTTTTTTTTTTACACGGCCCCGGGTAAAAATACCTAAACCCGTGTTACCGAAAAGACAGGCGGCAACAAGTGGTGTGAAATTCTAGGAATTGACACATGACGCCGAGGCTACGTGACGTGCAAATTCAACTTTCAAGTCAGTCTGATTGTGCTCTTTAAACGAGATATAGAATAATGTTATATTTAAATTAAGATATAGAAACAAAACAAAGTACTGTAAAGTGCCAAATGTGAGTGCCTCTTATGAGGATCTTGTTAAATTGGGTAAGCATATTAACAAAGTTTAATAGAAACATTACTAATAAGTACGCCATTTTTAAGAAACTAAGTAGGTATTTACATTGTTACAGTTTACCTTTTAGCTTTTAAATTATTCTGGTATAAGCTTATAATATAAATGTATTCCTTTTTTATATAAATACTTAGGTACTTACCTTCATATTTTACTTCATAGATGTCTAAATAAATATACGATTAATATAATACTCGTCATTTTCATTCTTTTATATTGTTCCAAAGCATATTATTTAGTTATTTAGTGTTCTAAGTATACATATATTTATTATGTTATTTGTTTTGTTAAGCTTAACAATGAGGTACATTAAACGTATATATATTTATTATATTTTACTAAATTGTTAAACTATATAATAGGTGTGTTATTTTGTTCAACTAGTTATAATAATAAGTGTAAAAAAATCACAGGGTTTTCCAGTTCTGTTGTAACCATAATTTTGTTTATAAATAAACGATAAATAATACTCAATATTTTCATTCATTTAACAAACCTTTTCCAAGCAATCTGAAGATTTATATATATTAGGGGCTACTACTTTCGGCTTTAATTAAGTTATTCAATCATGTATCAAACTAAGCAGAGGTTAATAATGTAGAACTTCTTGAATGCATAATTTTTTACATTTTAATTATAAACGCCCCGTTAGTTTAATACGGGAATTAATGACTTAATCAAAGTGGAAAGTATTCCAGCCCTGGGGAGATTATTTTATTACACTCACTATAGTAAAGTCACACCCAAATAAAATAAAATTTACACTACAATAATATGATATTTACACTAATTAATCACAAATTACCATTAAAAAATGGTTTACTTACACCTCTCATTATTTCTTTTACAGCCTAGAATTATAGGTTTATAATCTGTGAGTTTAATTTACACACGATAGTGTAAATGTACCTACCCATAAATTAGAAGAATTAACACTCGTCGAAAAGTAAAAAAAAACATTCTAAAATATATTTTTTGCCAGATATACTGATTGGTTAATATACCCTATTGAGTGTGGTCCTATATGTACCACCATTGGGTGTTAAATTTAACACTTAATTTTTTAATGTGAGTGTGTAGTCTAAATCGTAATAATGTAAATTTTAATAATAATAACTTGTAAAAATCTTTTTCATATACCTAGTGTAATTGGTTGACGACTGTAACAACATAATTTTTATTGAAACGATTAAATCTGTATTTTAGTATTTAGTAGTCTCAAAAGATTATTATTATAACGATTGATCTTTACTTTCATTTAATTTAAAATGTCTCTTTAATTGAAAATAGAAATAAATCAATATGTAGATAGCTATAATTTTAAGCCGACCCTGCACCCATTTATTGCGGTTTGAATGGAGTTAAATCAGGTAGTTGAATTATTGCAGTAAAGGTCAACGATATAATATAAACTTTACTATATATCTTAAAACAGACATTTATTGTAGCATCAAAATAAAAAAGCCTTATAATCGGCTTAGCTTTGGTAGGGTAAAGCATTTCACAAAGAAACTGAAAGTCATCCCACAACAGCTGTGTTGTAGCGTTGAAATTCTACATAATCAGAAAAAAGCAGAACCCGTCCCTTTTGTAACTAATACCACAAAGTTAACACGATTTTTAACTCTGCAATTTAATTCTTTGTAGTTTGGAATAGATATGCTTGTTTGACGTGGTCACGTTCGTTAATTTTTAGATTTTCCTTAGTTTTTAATATTCACTTATAAAGGAACGGTATGTTTCTATTTAAATTATTAAAACGCCTAAACGATTTTTTGTTTTTATTATTTATTCAGACATGAAATTTAATGTTTCGATATTTGTAGGAGGGAACTTTTATGTCAAAATATATTCTTAGGCAAATTAGGGTACCTACCTCTAAAGCCTAAAAATTAATAAATATTTTATTTTCGAATCCTTATTATTTATTTGACCTCTCTGTATAGACAACGTGTTTGATGACTGTGAAGTGATCCTCCCAATTTAAAAATTTACCTAATAATAATAACTAATTCTAAAGGGTTCTGCTAGGGGTAAATCGCTGAAGCAATATCGTGTACACGCGTCAAAAAATGTAAAAAGCAAAGCAGGCAATGTGAGGCAATTATAAAAATGATTAGCAATGCATTAAAAATATCGAGAATCACACTTTAGGTTTGGTTTTCCTTCCAATTAACCAATAATAGTATATTCTATAACAAGTATGGAATGAATAAATTTCGCACGAGCGAAAAGTTTGTAGGCCGAGCCGTAGGCTAGGTCTACGGTTTCGCGAGGGCGGAAATGCCATTCCATACGAGTTATAGACTATACTTTCTCTAACACTATTGGAGAAAAAATAATTTATTATGTTATAAAATTAATATTTTTAATGTAGTTAATAAAACTAAAATACCTTGAATAATCAAGCGCTGTCAAAGTCGAATTTATAACCTGACAGCATAAAATAAGTAATCCAAGGCTATCATGCTCTTCAAAATAATTTGGCTTCCCTATGCAATTTAGATGACCGAATTGAAAATCTAGTTGGCTTTGCCTAGGTGATACAGAATGATTCCATTCTGTACCAGTGTGTTAGAATGAAGCCATTCTATAACACTTTTTTAGTTAAGAATATGTTGTTTCTAAAATAGTGTTAGAGAATAGTAGATCGAATTTTCATTCTAACCGAGTAGCAGACTATATTTTCTCCACGACCAAAAAGTATGAATAAAAACAAATAAAATCTGTACAAAGCAATTAAGTTATTTATTCGCAATATTCGTAATTTCAGGTGGAGTATTATCCAGTTGTTCCATATCTGATTCATCCGATTTTTTACTCATTTTTTGACTTGCACTAAAATTTGTCTGAACATAATTATTACAACGCGGCCATTTTTATCTGACACTGACAGTTTCGAAATTCATGGCAACCTATGTCGTTTAGATCAATTACAGAATATTCATTCCGTATCTTGTTATGGAATGAAAATACACGCAAAACGCATAAGAAGCAAGTGTTTCAGAGTAAATATTTTAACTCAAGAGCGAGAATTTTTACATTCTATTATCAAAAATGATTTTGGAATTATTGCATTCAGTAATGGTCGTGGAGAAATGTATATTATCAGTTTTACAAGTGACATTTTAGTGGCAATGACAATATTTTAAGAAATAGGTTAGTTCATTCAGTTCAAATATTCTACTTGTAAGTAAAAAAATCGGATTCGTTACATCCTATGTAGGTATACAAAAAGCGAAAAAATCGGTGTTCCACCTTTTCTAGTAATTACCAAGGATGTATTTAGGTTATTCTCTGAACATTGATAAAAAGAACCTGTCTCAACGAGTCATTCTTCACGAAATGCTAAACTTTGATAAAATTTTGTAAAAATAAACCTACAGATGGAAAAACCTGTGTGGAGCTTTGTTTACTGTTTTTAGAGACACTTGGTCAGTCTATTGGTGGTATTTGCCGCAAAAAGATAATTATTATCAATCTTACTTCTAAAGATAGTTATCCTTTGATACTTCCTGTTTTATTTGCTGCATTCAAATGGAAATTTGGAAAGATTTTCTAGTTCAATGATTAATGCTTGACAAAAAGAACCTAAGCTTAGTATTAGTGGCGGTTTGAGCAAAAATACCGTGCGTGAGATGGGCGTATATTACTATAAAAATTTCCTACATTACAAAGCATAATATTTTATAGGTTATATTCCAAAACGAACTAAAAAAAGACAAGGATAGCAGAGATTGCAATTGGTAGATTGTTTGTGAATAGATTACCTACAAATAGATTTAAAAATTTTGGCACCATGATAGTCATAAGGAAAGTCATAACAACTACACAACAATTTTTTACTTTAACTGTAGGAAACCGAAAGCAACGTGGTTAAAAGCAGCGTCACATAATGTAAAGAAATCGCGAGCAATGTGGCGCAATGCGAAGCAATACCCAGCAATAGTGTGATAATTTAGCAATGCACAATTTTTTTTTATGTGCAATGTTTTGATGCAATACTAAGTATTGTAGCAATTAATGTACAAAGTTGACCTTAGCGGCTTATCTCTCGGGGTTCTTTTTGGTTCTAAATAATAATTTAGACAACATCACCTTGTTTAAAGTTACTTTGCAGTTCGAAAGTCGTTGTTTTAGATAAAATATTGATTTTTATTTTTTAATTCTAGCTCCTTCATCATGACGTTTTTTCGAAATAGGAAATAAAAAGTTGTTATAATCAAATTGTCATTTTAGAAAGGGTTTTCTTTTTAAATAAAAATGTAGTTTTTCAGCTTTTTATTTTTGTGATCTGCTTTTTTAACCATATCCTTAAAACTAGACCTAATATTCAACCAAATAAAGAAGTTTCAGTCACTCTAGACAATGGATATTTTAAAAAATTGTGAAAAACATCTACAGTTTAACCAAAATTATTGTTAAAAAAACACAAATTTATTCCTTAGAATTTATCGAACAATTTTTGACAAACCTGAATTTTTAATTACCTACAGCGTTAGACTAAAAACTGAAAACCCATTTCTACAGTATTGTCCCATATTTTAAAATTTAGTCCAAAATTTGTTAGATTCGTATTCGTTTTTATATGGCAGCTTATTTAAGACATACTTCATAAGATAATCCAACCGCGATATTTACCATTTCTTGGTAGATTAATGCACCCTCACTGCAGGTGTGTTGAAGTTGGAAAGGTATCTGGTAAACCAATTCTGAGCATGGAAAATTTTATATATTTTTTGTTCAAGTATATACAGGCCCACAACAAGTGGTTCTTAAAATAATGTTTTTTTTCTAATATCAGAGATACGACAAAACCACCCAAATCGGTTTTTGCAATTTATCTAGTGTTCATTTATGTGTGGTGAATCAATGCCCAAAAAAATGTTTGCATATTTTCGAGAGCGGTGCAGTTTTTCAAAATTGTAATGGGTTCAATAAACATCATGTATGCAATAGTTTCTATTTTGTTAGGATCTCACTATCAAAACAACCTTTTGCGGATGAACTTTGAAAGAACCTCAGGTTATCTCAATTAATATAAAAATATATTTTACTTCGAAATTTATCTAAAAACTTGTTGTCCTATCCGTTTCGTCTGGAAGGAGTTTATTTCGGCCATTTTTTTTTTTTTTTTTTAATAGTCTTAAGGGACTTCTGCTGTTTACCACTATTAATAAAATTGAGGCTCCTAAAACATACCTATTTCATGAAGATTTTAAGTGACTTTTTAAGTTAAACTTCATTAAAAAGATGCTAACCCTGTATTGTGCGTCTAGACCAACGATAGCAATACGGGTGTAGTCTTTATTACGTATGTTTTTTTTTAACTCTAGCAAAAGTCCAGTATTTTTGTTTTATAATATATAAATCTTTTAATGCGCTCTGGGAGCTGTGCGTGTGCGCAGGAAACGATTCACGTTGGTCTTGAATCTTTGGAGATTATGCTCGTTGGGGAACACGATCTCAGGGAGGTCGTTCCAGAGTGACGCCGTTCTTCAGATGAAAGAATTTTGAAACAGTGTCGTTCGAGGGACACTAAGCTGAACCACGTACTGGTGGGCTGCAGTGGCTCGTCGTGTATTTCTACCATGCACCGCTCTGGGTGGTATCAAGCGGGCAACCTCAGTTGAGCACTTGCCATGAAAATATTTGTAAAATAGACTCAAGTCGCCAACCCGCCTTTGATGTTCAAGGCTTTCCAGGTAGTTTGTCAGAGTATGGTCACCGATCAAGCAAATGGCTCTTCTTTGAATGGAATCTAGCAATCTCAGGGTATGTTTGGGAGCAGAGCCCTAAATATGCGAATAATACTTCAGTGATGGTCGAATTTGGGCTTTATAGAGCATCAAAAGTTGTTGGGGTGTATAGAGGTTCTTAGTCCGGAAAAGTACTCCCAAGCTTCTGCGAGACTGCCTTAGTAATGGCCGCAACGTGACTATGCCAAGACATATGACTATCCAAGTTAACGCCCAATAAATGAATTGATGAAGCCAAGGGAATCGAGTATCCCGCCATAACTATATCCGGTTCTTTAACATTAACTTTTTTAGAAAAAACTGCCGCCTTGGTCTTGTTAGCGTTAAATTCTACTTGGTTACTGTCACCCCAAGACAGAATTTCTTTCAGGTCTTTGTTGAGATGTGAGACCTCTTGCTGCCTATAGAGATGTGCATTGGCAGCCGATGTCCGAGCATCCAAAGTAAAAGATGAAACAAGTGTGCTGTCATCAGCGAAGCTATAGATAGGATTTTTAGTTTTTCCCAAAAGATCGATAATGTATAATAAGAAGAGGGTGGACGTTAATATAGAACCTTGAGGGACTCCGACGTTGATGTTAAATGTGTCTGAAAGAAATTCGTCCATCGCCACTCGCAGAGAACGGCCTTTAAGAAAGCTCGACAGCCATGAACAAAATTGAACCGGCATTCCGTATGCTCTCACTTTAGTTAGGAGCCCCTCATGCCATACTCGGTCAAAAGTCTTGGATATGTCCAGTGCTACCGCTTGGGACTCCCCATGATGTTCCAAATGTGAGTAACATAAGCGAGAAGGTCTCCTGTTAATCTAGACTTACGGAATCCATACTGGCGGTCACTAATAATGTTGAAGCCTTCCAGGTATTTTAATAATTTTTCGTTGATAGGCTTCTCCATAACTTTTGATATAACTGAAAGCAATGCGACTGGACGATAGTTGTTTGGCAAGGTCTTCTTGCCTTTTTTGGGTATGGGCTGGACGCGCGTAGTTTTCCAGCAAGAAGGAAATATTCCTTTTTTGTAGGATAAGTTAAAAAGCCTACAAAATACCGCTGTCAGTTCGTCAGCGCATGTCTAAATTACAATGACTGGAATATCGTCAGGACCAGAAGCCTTTTTAGTGTCTAGACTCCTCAAGATTCGTTTAACATGGCGGAGGCGGAAAAAAAATCTCGGGCATTCTCGATTCTACAGGGGAATGTTCGGTGGAGTACTTCCCTGAGAATTAACCGTTGAATGTGAAGAGAATAGTTCCGCCAGCAAGTTGGCTTTTTCCTGTGCTTTGGTCGCAATGGTGCCATCAGAACGTGTTAGAGGTGGAATGGTTGACTTGGTAAAGTTCTGACTGACGGCCTTAGCTACCGATCAAAATGATCTTGAGTCGTTAGGACATTCATGAAGTTTGCCTTTGATCCTCTGGTTGTCTGCTTCTTTGCTTTGGTTTATCGTTTGCTTGCATTGGTTTCGAGCGTCAACAAGGATGGTACGATTTCCGGCGGTAGGATTTTTAAGCCATTCTCGGTAGAAATACTTGGTATAGACTAGTTACATATATACAGTATAATATATGCATGGTGTTTCAGAAGTACGGTACGTAACTTAAGGGGGTGATTCCTTATGATATTCTAAAATAAATAGTTCGTATGAACATGTGTCCCGAGTTGCTCCCTTTTTGATATACAAAGTGTTAAAGTTAAAAAAAAATCGATTGCAATCGTGCATTTTATCAGAAGGTGGCCATTTTTAAAATTTGCTTTGATTAACTGTTGCCTTTTTTTTTGTATCATTATTTGAAAAAATAATTTTATTTTTAATTAAAATGTTTTAATTAACTTTCAAATAATTAACTTTAAAATTCATTTTTTTTTGTACAGGGTTATCCAACCAAGACTAGACAAGGCGATTTTTTGACTTTTCCTGTACTTTTATAAAAAAACTGAAATAGCCATCTTAAGTCATTTTCTCCCGCGAATTCGAATATCTTCAGCAAAAAACAATTGAACATCAAACAAAAGTACTAGGGGTCACTTTGATATTTTTTTAAATGGAATGCCGTATTTTTAATGAGCTTATCCGATTTCTCATATAAATTTTGATCTAAAATGTTGGATTTTTAATTCAAAAACGCCTTTTTTCTTCAGTTTTAAATTCGGAAAATGTTACAAATAAAAAAAAAAAAAAAATAAAATAAATTAAAAATCCAACATTTTAGATCAAAATTTATATGAGAAATCGGATAAGCTCATTAAAAATACGGCATCCCATTTAAAAAAATATCAAAGTGACCCCTAGTACTTTTGTTTGATGTTCAATTGTTTTTTGCTGAAGATATTCGAATTCGCGGGAGAAAATGACTTAAGATGGCTATTTCAGTTTTTTTATAAAAGTACAGGAAAAGTCAAAAAATCGCCTTGTCTAGTCTTGGTTGGATAACCCTGTACATGCAATAAAGTGGTTTTTATTTTTTCTCTCGAAAATCAAGCAAGATACGAAAACAGTTCAGGAAAGAAAAAAGTTGTATTATTAGTTGGTTAATCCGAAAAGAAATATCAAAGGTATAAAAAAGTCAGTGGCGTATATTTGTCAATAATATTTGTTAAGGTGCTTTTGGGGACGCCACTGGGCATAATAAATTTAAATTAGTTAGGGCTAATTAAGCCCCTTATCGTTATGGATAACGGAGCCAAATTTCAATAAAATCGGGAAAAGGATATTTAAATAAATTATAATAATTAAAAACCTTAACACCCTGTATATCAAAAACAGGGCAACTCCGTACACATGTTCATATGAACTTTTTCTCTTAGAATATCATAAGGAATCGCCCCCTTCAGTTACGTACCGTACTTCTGAAACACCCTTTATATAGGGGGTGTTTCATTATTGCATTCTAGTACTTGAGGCTCAAAAAAAGCTCAGTTCAGTACACGCTCGCAACCACTTTATTTATTTTTCCTTTACTTTTCAACAACCAAAGGCGCATACAGGGTATCCTAGAAGGCATGGTCACAACTGAGCTACAGGTTCCGAAAGGGGAGACCCCGAAGATGCTTTTTGTGTTAGTTGTGTTATTAAATGTCAGAAAAGATACATTACCGCATTTGTTTCTTTATGAATGGTACTCTAGGGTCTACACTTTAATCTGTACAAAAAATGATTCCTGTATCATTTTACTATTGTGAACCGTTTCCGATTTCGGGACCGGGGCCGCCTTCTTACGTTTCGTAACATATCTACTACTTCAACAAAATTTCATCATCAGTTAATTCCAATAAGTTTGAATTGAGTTGTTTAGCCATCGTTTTGAGATTCTTTTGTTATTCTAGAGAAACGGGAGTAATGAGAAAAAATTTTAATTCGAGAAGACAAAAATTAAATAAATATATACTTATATTTTTTTAATAATTCTGAGGTGTGATATCTGTGACAAAAGACGGAGAACAGAGTTTAAGCACAGAATATTGATCGCTTAACTTAAAACGCCAAGTTAGATGAAGCTGAACAAGCTGAACCAAATTTAGCTTTGAACTTGCATTGTACAGGGTTATCCAACCAAGACTAGACAAGGCGATTTTTTGACTTTTCCTGTACTTTTATAAAAAAACTGAAATAGCAATCTTAAGTCATTTTCTCCCGCGAATTCGAATATCTTCAGCAAAAAACAATTGAACATCAAACAAAAGTACTAGGGGTCACTTTGATATTTTTTTAAATGGGATGCCGTATTTTTAATGAGCTTATCCGATTTCTCATATAAATTTTGATCTAAAATGTTGGATTTTTAATTCAAAAACGCCTGTTTTCTTCAGTTTTAAATTCGGAAAATGTTCGTCTACCGTAAGATTAATACCTGATAGATGGATACCCGTTTCACCTGTTCACCCTTTAACCTGCTTTAAAGCGTCCGTCAGTTAGACAAAATAATCAAGTTTGAAATTTCTATATATTTTTCACGAAT
This sequence comes from Polydrusus tereticollis, assembly GCA_963920685.1. NCBI lineage: Eukaryota > Metazoa > Arthropoda > Insecta > Coleoptera > Curculionidae > Polydrusus > Polydrusus tereticollis. The sequence continues at coordinate 30,554,548 of OY987328.1, read as the reverse complement.
TAATTACAAATTTAGTAGTTTTTGCAAATCTATTATTGCTTACGTATAAAAAAAGTATGACATATTAGAAAAAACTATAAACTAAAGTGAATAACTTTAATCTCAATAATATAATTGTTCTATGTGTCCTCCATAGTAGTGTTCAAATGAGAGTTCTGACTATCCCCCCACCCCTTTTTATGACCTTGACCTTGAGTAACCCGGCCTTGACCTTGACCTTGAATTTGACCTTGACCTTGAACCCGAGGTTGACCTTGAATTTGGCATTGACCTTGAATTTGACCTTGGATTTGACCTTGACCTTGAGTAACCCGGCCTTGACCTTGACCTTGACCTTGAACCCGAAGTTGACCTTGAATTTGGCATTGACCTTGAATTTGGCATTGACCTTGAATTTGACCTTGACCTTGACCTTGAAGTTTACATTGACCTTGAGCGTGTCTAACCTTGAAGAAGTAAGTGGAATTTGACCTTGAATTTGGCATTGACCTTGAATTTGACCTTGACCTTGAAGTTTACATTGACCTTGAGCGTGTCTAACCTTGAAGAAGTAAGTGGAATTATACCCCCTCCCCGAGAATTTGTCTTATAAATAAGGTCCCTTTCCACAGAACTTCATAGTCACACAAGCAGTGTTTGCATTAATAACTGCTACCTTTAAAGCTAATTAGAAATATTGTGTTTGTGGTGTGTTTTGTGAAAGGTATTAGTCAAGGTATTTTAAATTTATTACACATTTCAATTATGAGTATTTCACAGCAGACTTTGGATCAAATTAATAGTATAATAAACAAAGATGTTGAATTCATTGAACGAAGAAAACTTTCTACATTAACTGTGGGAGAATTGTATATAATTAAAAATATAAAGTTTGTGGCAACGCGTTTTGGTAAAAGTATTGTTGTTACTTTATATGATAAAACACATGATTTAACATTTGAGACATTTTTACCCAAACGTGTTACTGAAACATTATCAGAGGAGACGGTTGATATCATGAATAAATCGAGTGATAAATTTACCTTAAGCTATTTGGGACAAGGTTCACATGTATTTTCTGGGGGTGACACTAGAGCGTTATTAAGTTTTGGGTCTTTAATTTGAAATATAGTCATTATTTTCAATAGAATACTTTAATGTATTATAGTATATCATATTTTTAATTATAATTGAAGTGTAATCAATTTTAATACGAATATCAGCAAACACAGCCGCATTCTCATTATTTCCTATTGCAGATGTGTGACAATGTTATTGAAAAGCAAGATATATATATGATTTGGTTGGCATGTAAATTAAGACACATGGCTCAAGATAAACTACAGTTTGCAACGTTTGATGGTTCCGATTTGGATTCAATTAAAAGTCAATATGTACGCGATGTGAAGGATGCAATCAATTTTATGGCTGGTGTGCATCTATGTGAAAAATATCTCTATGGATCTATAAATCTGAGCGGATTTTGTGCTGAAATGATTGAATATGATCTTATCAAGTTTGTTACTAATATACCAGATTTACCAAGTGATTTGGTAACAAAATTCAATTTGCTTGATTACGTGGATCCCGACGATATTACTTATATCGTAAAAGATGGTGTAGTCATCCGCAGCGATGGTGCAAATGGTTATGAAATAATGGACAAAGTAGAAGATCAAGAAAAGTAAAATTACTTATTGAAACAACATTTATTTGTAAAAACACGTTCTGAACTGTATTTCCATAAAGTATATATTATATGTATTATTTTAAATAATGGTAATGTTTATAAATAAATGTACCGGTAGGAAATAAATTATTTGTAGTAGAAGCATTGTTTTATTTTTCCCAACGCAATAACCCTATATAAGCGTTTATAAGATGAAAACAGATTAGTTAGAAGTAACGATGGGTCGTGTTAACAACAACACAATTGACAAATTTGGGCGTAAGAAGTCGAATGAAAACTTTCGATTTGTACGTGGACCACCTGGAAATGGATTCAGGCTTACTCTCGATGATCAGTATGATATGCAAGGAAAATCCCTAGAGAATGTTGCATCACCTAAAAAACCAAATGATGCTGCTACTCAAGAATATGTTCTCACTCAACATGATCTCCTGCGTATACAACTAACTGCTGTATTTGTTAAGAAATTATCAGATCTGCGCATACAATTTAATGATATTACTGATCACCGATTCATAGCATTGAATAAAGAAGTTGCTCGAAGATTCAATGAAGTTCAAAAAGAAAAAAAAAGAGTATGAAAACAAAGTTGGGAAGATGATATTGGCTCTCGAACAACAAATTACTAACCTGGACAAAGTTCAAATGAAATTTGAACAACGAATTATTGACCATATTACAATTAACCTTGATAAAATTCGAGCGAAATTTGAAGATGTAAAATCTGAGTTGAAATAAAAAGTCACTCAAGAGAGAGAGGTCACACGTGAAGGTCATCTGTTATATATAAATACACGTATCCAAATTATGGTGACTTAGTTCATTTGTAGCATTGCTTTCACAATCATTTACAATATGGAAAGTAAAACAACATTAGTGTATCCGTTTTCAATCAATGGTCGTCAAATGTGTTCAAATTGTGAACATTGGGAATTTTTAAGTGGAACAATGGGATTATGTGATTGGTGTCAAAACGAGAGCAATAGAGGATCTGTACCTGCTGACCAACCTCAAAGTCCCATTATCTTAGGTGGTGGACATCAACAACATACTGATACGTCCACCTCTTCAAGTCAAGAAGATGAAATAATGGAAGAATCGCCATCACCGCAGTCGTCATCGTCAAGTCCAACGTCGTCGCTACCAAATGCACTACTCGATTCTTCAAGTGATTAGTATATGCGCTAAAAAGTGGTGATGAAGAAGTATTTTTCCGGACCATATGTATTAGTGAAAGTGAACTTAGACAATTTGGTTATAGTCCCTAAGTGTTTTTGGTCATTATGTATTATTGCTTAAATGTGAATAAAACATTTTTTAGTACTTCATATTATGTTTATAATTATATTATAAATTAATAAATCGTTCATGAACAATTTTATTTCTAAAATTACTTTCTAAAATCATATCCAAAGTTGTTTTGATTTTCTCTATTCGCCGTTGGAAACGGTACCTATCAAGCATTAGCTGTTGAAAGTCGCTCTTTCGAGCTTCTCGATATGCAAACGCCCAAACAAATGTTTGGTGGACAATATTTTTCTCTTCATCAAATGTTACTCTTTTCATGGTTATTAATTCAATGAAAACAATTTTTAAAATGATAGCAATATATACTGATAAATAAAATTCATATGTCTTAAATTACATGTTTATTTTGTCGTTCAACTGATACAATAATTGTAATAGGAAATACAAAGCTGTTTATACAATATCAGACTTGTCTATCCAAGAATTAAATTGATTGGGGAAACCCAACCATTTTACAAACAATTGATCAATGTGATTTTTCTGACGTTTTCTAAGAATTTTTTCAACCAGATAAACACCTGGACTGGTTGTCTTTTGCAGTTCAGCTTCATAGAAACAACCTTTAATCGGTTCACCTTCTAACGATTCCAGTATGTAGGTGGGTGGATTGGTAATGTTACTTTTTACAATTTTAAACAGTTCCGTTGACCATGAAGGTGTATACCCCTTTTCAAATATGGTTTTGTATTTACTGATTCGAACTATATCGCCAAGACGAAATTTATATTTTTTCGGTTTAACCTTTAAATAATCGTATGCCCTAATTTGTGTATCTTCTAGCACATTTTTGGGCTTCATGCCAATTGTGCGATGTATTGTATTATTATAGACACTTGTTACTGATACTAAAATTTCCACCCACCTGTAGGAACCTCTAATTGAAAATTGCTTATATAAATTATTTTTTAAAGTTCTTATCACACGTTCAACAATTGCCGCCTTTTTCGTGCTGAATGTAGAATAATGATTTATATTAAATTTTTTCATAAGTGTTTCAAAACGACTATTATAGAATTCTTTTCCCTGATCACTTTGTAAATTGTCTGGTGTATACGATGCCTCTTCAATTATACTCTTCATTGCATTGGTCACTTCAGCACCGGTCTTGTTTTTGATTGCTCTGGTGTACACAAATTTGGAGTAACAATTGATACATACAAGGATGTAGCGATAACCATCGTTTTCATCAGCATATTGTTGCATTTCAGCTAATTTTTCCCCTGCTTGCCTCCATATTTTGTAGCGAAGCGAACACGTCTCATTAGACACTGAGCAAAGGAAACAAGGTACTTAATTTAATATATTATTTGTTCTTCGCGAAGTTCCTCAACAATTGACATAATTTCATTGTCATGCCCAGTATTACCAGCTAATTTTGAACTCCACAACAATCTTAAGCGATCAACCAACTCCTTTGGTTTATTCCAATAAATGTATTGAGGTGATTTGGAAGAAAGTAGTTTCTTGTTGGGTATTTTTATTTTTTTAGCGATGTTATTTTTTACAACAGCACCGCCTGATTTAGTGCCCGCCGGCATCAGTAGGGGTTTTATAATATACAAATATTTCAATAATCTGGTTTCTCGTAGACCCTTATTTTTTTCATAATTTTCATATGCTGCACTAGTTAATTCTAAAATTTCCTTGTATTTCTGTAGCACACCATCATCGGTTTTATCGTGTTGTGTTAGGAGTGGTGGATTTCTTAAAAAAAGCAAATCGTAAAGTTGAGGCGTTCCATCAAATACAGCAACATTTTTTCCGTTTTTATATAAAGTAATTTTGCCATTTGGAAAACGCACTTCTAGGTTACCAATATATCTTTTAAGGTTATTCGGCTTTTTACCGAAATGTACACCATAAATGGTATCGTATTGGGATGGTTTATTTTTTAATCCATTTAAGTATGCTTGAATCTTGTCGAGCGGTGGTGAACTTGTATAACTTGAAGGGGAAGGTGTCTCAAACAATGTAACATTGGTATCACGTTTTGGTGTTGTATCGATGTGAGCTTTTCGGCTTATCCGCGGTGTAGACGATTGAAATGATGATATGTGATCGGATATTTCCTCAGGCTCCTCCATTGTGCTAGTACTACGACTATATTGCTTTCCTTGGGTTTTGGGTTGCTGCTGCTGCTGGCGTTGCTTTACTACATTAGATATAGATGTTAGTGGTTTAGTGATTGGTTCGTAAAATTTTTCCAAGTCGAGCGCACTTTGTGTCTTCGCCGCCTTGAATTGTTTAAATTTTTTTCGAACAGCATTGGTCGTTTCCACTAGTTTTCGTTTTAAGTCAATTTCTTCATTCATGGTGTTGACAAACTACCGAACAGCAATGAAATGAATGCATTCATCATTGTTAAACAAATATATAGCTATCAAGTCCCTTGCGATATCTTCCCGAATTCACATCACTATCTTTATCGATAACCAAGAATCCATATTTATTATCCCAACATTTCGAGCACATTTCCTGAAATTGTGTAAAATTCAGGTCGGGTGATACATGATCGGAAAATACGTGTCTCATATTCATTTCATCTTGTTTAAACATAATAATAAAGTTGGCATTGTCTCGCACAAGCTGTTTAGGAACTCGTGAATATGTTTGAGCCAAATAAAATGCATCCACATTTTTGTGACGTCCCATACAGAAATATGATCGTATAACATCCTGCTTTTCACACATAACATCATCAAATATAAATATTGAATTGGGTCTTGCATCTGAGGGTTCCATGATATTCGTGGCATCGCTGAAAGCATAATAACCAAGACCTTTAATGGGTGTAAGAATTGTCTTCAAATATTCATATTTTGGTTGATACAGTGACTTGGAGTAGATATAAACATTTTCAAAACGTAATCCCAAGGGGTGAGTAAGTAGTGAAATCATAACATTGGTTTTGCCACAATTCGACGGTCCAATTATTATTCCACGAATGGATGATGGAAGCAAGGGACCGTGTTTCCTTAATAATCTCTCTCCATGTCCACATCCAACTTTTTCATCGAGATTGTCGATGGAAAATTTTTGTTTCAAATGTACTATCCGCATATTGATAAAATCAATACTTTATAGCAAACTTTTCACTTAAATGGTCATTCAGATGCTGATCACCGGACGAAGTAGATCGTCTCGTTTACAGACTAAGACTGGAAGAGGCTTTGTTAATTCCTTAATTAATAACCTACCAGTCGAGTTGCATATCCCTGGTTATCAGTATTGCGGTCCCGGAACAAAAGTGATTAAACGTGTGAAAAGAGGTGATCAAGGAATTAATCCTTTGGACGTGGCGTGTAAGAAGCACGATTTAGCTTATTTAAATAATAGAGACGATATAAGTGAGCGACACCGAGCAGATTACGAGTTGGAACAAAGTGCTTGGAAACGAGCGAAATCTGCAGGCGCTAGCGTTGGTGAAAAGAGTGCTGCGTGGTTGATAACAAATATTATGAAAACAAAGCAGCGTTTTGGTATGGGTGTGTCATCAAGCAAAAGGAAGAGTCGCTCAAAAGTTGCTAAGAGGAAGCGGCGAGCTGGTAAGCAACGTGCTGGAAAGCGGGTGCGTGTGCAGAAAGTAGCTTTTGGTTCTGCTGTTCGACGTCCGATTCGAGCAGAATTGCTAAGAGGTGGTGGAAAAAAAATGAATATTCTAAATGCATCGAAAATAGCCGTTGCAGCCGCCCGTAAATCAGTAAAAGCAGCAGGTGGTAAACGAAAAGTCCGCACGCCTAGAATTATTCCGATTCCTAAAACTGGTGGAGTATTACCATTAATACCAATATTTGCTGGTCTGTCAGCCTTAGGCTCCTTAGCTGGTGGCGCTGCAGGTATTGTTCGTGCCATCAAGGACGTGAAGAAGGCAAATGCAGAAAAGACAGGTGCTACTTTAAAACTACGTGGAAATGGGTTATATCTGAAACCATATCGTTCAGGTATGGGATTGTTTATGAACCATAGGAATATGTCAAAAAACTAATTGTGTCTCTACCCAATAGACCGCTATCAAATGTCGATCTGGAAAAGTATGTGTTAAAACTAAAGATACCTTACTTTAGGGGAGTTTATATGCGAGATTCATTACCTGCACGTGGTCCCCGACGGTATGAAGCAGCGATTATTAATTTGGATAGCGCATCGGGGGTAGGGACGCATTGGGTGGCATATCGAAAAGTCAACTTTGAAGTAACATACTATGATAGCTTTGGTGATTTGCCACCACCTACCGAATTGGTGAGATATCTGCAAACAGGTTCGAACGCGTCGAAAAACATTTACTATACATACGATCGTCAGCAAGAATTCGATTCAGTTTGGTGTGGCCATCTGTGTTTGAAGTTTCTTTCCGATATAAAATAATAATAATAATTATGTCTTTGACGTCACAAGTTGAACGCGATAACTACACAAAGATCTTGCACTTACTTAAAGTGTTTAAACATGTGGGTGGATTATTGAGAATGACTGCCGAGGAATTAGAAAACGTGCCGAAGGAACTAATGATTTCGATGGCGCCAAATGAAATTGCTCTAGTTTGGGATAAGCTGTCAAATGAACTGAAAAGTGACGAGGATATGATAAAATATCAGTTTTGCTATGAACATTACAATAGCGACAGTGACGATTCCAACAAGGATGTGGGTGATGGGCCATTGCCTCGAAAATTATTTTGTTGTTACTGCAAAATTAGTGATGTGAATATAACAGCTGAAAATTCGATTAACACGACATCAGATGAGAAGAAAAAAAAAAGCGCTAGTGTATTAAACCCATTGAACTGTTGCAAATGATAATAAAAACAATCACAAATAGCTACTTAACGTCAGTCATGTCGCATACATTCACGCTAACAGGATCCTCGAGCGTGTTAAGCGCCGACTTTTATCCACCCATTGAACTGAGTACAACAAGTAAATATGGTCTTGCACTTGTCGGATTTTACACATATAATTCAATTTTTAACATTGATGAACACAACAACTCATTTGGTTACATAATTGATGAACAGAACAGCTTATTTGGTAAAATAAGGAAGGATGAAAAAATATCACATCTACTGACCATTCCACCAGGAGCATATGAAATTGATGAAATTGGTCAAGCTATGTTGACAGTTCTAAAAGAGTCAACCCGCAACGATAGTGATGAAATATTTTCGTTAACAGCCAACAATAATACATTAAAATGTGAGATGAAATCGAAGTATGACATTGATTTGGGCTGTGACAAAAGTATTGCCAAAATGTTGGGGTTTGACGCTAAAGTGTTAAAAAAAAATGAAAAGCATCAGTCAGTGTACAATGTGGATATTATGAAAGTACGCATTATACGGGTTGATTGTAATATAATCTCTGGTGCATTCCTGAACTCGTCGAAATGCCACATCCTATTTGAATTTGATATTGACGTTGAAGCAGGGTATAAAATTACGAAAGAGCCGCAGAATATTATTTATATGCCGATTATACCGGAAGGACGTCAGTTCATAGACAACATCAGTCTGCGAATCTTGGATGACGACGGAGATCTGATTGACTTTCGAGGGGAGAAGATAATTATTAAATTGGAATTAAAGAAAATAGCATAAGGATGGGTTTCTGCTTTAACACTCAACTACGTTTGTTGCATACTGTGAAAGATTCAGTTAAACATAATAAAAGTAAACAAAGTAGGCAAACCAGGCTCATTCGTAATCCAGTCATAAGATCGAAAAGACCTCATCGGCAGCAGCAGCAGCAGCAGCAGCTTTCTCGTGAAGATTACAGTTTTTTACGATCAATTGGTTTGAAAATACGAAAATCTAGAAAATGACGGCTACTAGTGAAAAAATCGAGGTTTTCACCGAACCCATCTTCGAGAACTCCATAATAAGTTTACAGGAACATACTTATAAACCATATGGTTCCCCAACATTTAAGAACTCTGATGAAATTCGTATTCCCGTACACTTTCAAGACATAATCTTGGATGTTTCCGAAAGTTACATATACATCGAAGGTACTTTCAAACCTAAAGATGCAACAAAGAAATGTTACTTATCGAATAATGATATAGCCTTCCTTTTCGACGAAATTCGCTATGAAATGGGTGGTGGTGAACAAGTCGCAATTGTCCGAAAACCAGGAATTACTACAACACTGAAAACGATGGCATCCTTCGGCGCCTTACAAAATAATTCTCTAATGGTTTGTGGATGGGGTCTAAATGAAAATAATCAAGCTCTTGTTGATGCCACAAGTCATGTATTCTCCGGAAAGCTCCCCCTAAAGTATCTAATGGGTTTTGCAGAGGACTATACGAAAGGAATTTTTAATGTTAAGCAAGAGCTTATTTTAATTATCGCTCGCAATTTTAGCAATTGTTATGTTGGTGAAGTAGAAGCAGACATTAATATTGATAAAATCGAATGGAGAGTTCGTCATATTATTCCCGACGATCGTCAAAAGCTAAAGATAATGTCTCGCATGAATAAAGGTGTAAATAGTGCCAATATTCCAATGGCATATCGAAAATGGGATTTGTACGAATTACCTGCCTTGCGACAAACATCATCAGACGTGTGGGCTTTAAGGACTAGCACCAGTCTCGAAAAGCCGAGATATTTGATTATTGGGTTCCAGAATAGTACCTATTGCGATAATAAAGCCAAAGATGCCACTCAGTTTACTGCAGCCAATATAAGTGACATACGAGTATACCTTAATTCCACTGTTTACCCATATGAACGGTGGAATTTAGAATTTGGGAAAAAATTATATGCTACAGCTTACTATACCTATGAGAACTTCCAGAGTAGCTACTACGGACGAGAAATGGTCGACCCAATGTTAAATTACGTCGATTATCCTGACAACCCCATTTTCATCGTGGATTGCAGTCATCAACCAGAAGCTATCAAATCGTCCACAGTTGATGTCAAAATCGAGTTTGAAACACGAAACAGTAAATTTCCCAAAGACACTAAAGTTTATGCATTGGTTATTCACGACTCATTCTTAAGTTATAATATCTTAAACGGTTCAGTTACTAACAAATCTGTATTTTAATCTTTGTTTAATTTCTTACTGAAGCATCGCGCGATCGCATCCAACTCTAATTTACAATACCGATTTTACCCCTACTAATATGGATAAAATTAGAAAATAAGGTAAATCAATTTGTTAGCAATGTAGGTTGTAGTTAGTCTAGAAATAAATATTTTTTAATATTATATATAGTGTTTTATTATTCCAAAAGCTACAACTTTGCTTTTAAGTTTTGAACTGTGGATCGAGGGTATATTTTGATATTTGACAAGACATGAACTGTTAAAGATAAGAATATACAGAAATGTGTGGGAAAGAGAGAGAGGAAGATAGAGGGTGGGGCAAGATAATGTATATAAGCACCTATTTCGATTTGGAAATTCATTCTAACCCAAAATGTCATCAAGCTCGGATGCAGGTTATTCGAGCGATGAAGAACGACGCGTTCAATGTCATCAACATAGACGAGTACATCGTAGGGGTGGTAGGTTAAGAGAAAGATTTTGCATAGTGCAATCTTATGTAAAATGGGGCCTTCATGTCAACTTGTGTATGTATTGCTACACAACGAGATTTGCGGGTATACATGATGTTGGTTTCATCCAGACCCATTTTACAATAGGATTGAATAGAGCTATGCAAGATCACTCTTGGTGTAGTGCTTGTCGTGCAAGACTGTTTACGGTCTTTCATCAGGACTCATGCCTTATTTGCAATAGAATGTAAATTGTATTGCAAATAAAGCAGCTACCACCGGAATCGACTACCGTCCGAACCCTGACCCCCTCTTACCCATCCCCAGGTCCTTCTCGGAGGGCCACATAAAGAATTGAGCGTAGTTAGTTGTTTAATGTCACATATCCAGGGTGACACGACACTTTCGAGAAATAATTTCTCGATTGTGTTACTATGGATAAAGATATTATGTTATTTAATAAAAATGTAATATTCCTAACCAAATCTAATTTTTTTTTCTGTTGAACCCATGGTTCACCTAACTCAGGACTAATAAATAATACAATGGAATTAATATTAAGAATACAATTTTTATTGATAACAATTCTTATAATTGTATAGTAGTTTTACGTTCGATGTTGCACAGTGCCATGGTTGCGTTGTCGGATGGAAAAAACATGGTGGAAGCCTCTTAAATTTACTTAGTTTCGGTTCTCGTTCACAGGGAATATTGATCATAATTTCTTCGCTTATAAACTTCTTTAGAAATTTCATCTTTTCACTACCTTTTACGTAAACCTTGGGTGATTGATACAATCTCAATATATGTTTAAATATGTTATTAAGTTCACACAATTCTATATTTCCAGACTCCCACTTCAATCCATGATAATTTTCGGCCCATTCAACACTCTTTAGCTCATTAACAGACAACATACTTTTATGAAAAGGAGGTTTAAATAAATAATTGGCGGCACGAAACCCATCGTAAATTGCTATTTCTTTTGGAAAATATCCAAAAGAACAATGGTAGCCCTGGATATCAACAAAAATGTCTGAACGATATTCTGCCATGGTTGCTTGCAACTAACTAATGTATTTTGATGTGAAAATATGGTTTTATCCACATCTAGGATTGTACGTTCAAAAGTTTTTTTCACAATTTTTCAATAAATACGAGTAGAGCTTCACAACTAATTCATATACATCTTGGACATGGCCCAAGAAAGACCTGCAAGCCGTGGCTCGTCGCTGTTTAGCGATGAGACTGAATATGTTCCTCGACCCCAAGAAGGACCTGCAAGCCGTGGCTCGTCGCTGTTTAGCGATGAGACTGAAATTGTTCCTCGACCCAACAGACCACCACCATCGAGGCGAGTTGAAAATGTTGAGACCACTGGACCTGCGGACTCCACATCGGATGCGGGATCGGTAGAAGTCAGCGATGACTTTAGGGGTCCAGCCGATTCCACGTCTTGGTGGGATTTTGAAGATGATATGGACGCCGGTCCTGCGGACTCAACCACTCCGTAGAAGGACTACGATAAGTCCTATTCTCTTTCTTATGCGACTGCCCGAACCCTGACCCACCCCAACCCCCTTCCCCAGGTCCTCTTCGGAGGGCCACATAAAGACTTGAGCGTAGTTTAGTTATTCCGGACCAATTTATTGTGGTACGGTATTATTATTATTATTCAAAGCCTACCCTAAACATGATTAAAATTTAATTATTTTAAGGTGTCAGTTAATAAAACACTTTATACATTTTGTATTATTTATTTAGGTAAAAAATTATATACATAGTCATACAATATTGTAGCATTTTTAACGCTACAAGAACAAATATCTAAACTATGATATGAGCAATACGTAGTATCCATTGTTAATTTTGGTACATTAATAGAACCAGTAGTGAATTCTAAATTAACAATAGAAGGATATTTAAGGTTCTTTTCGGAAAAAGTATTAATTAAAAAATCCTTCTTTACTTGGCCCTTGACATAAATAGTATCGACATCGTGCAGAGCGTCGTAGAGAATCGGTAAAAGCTGGTCGAGATCCATTTCACCATAAGGATAGCAGAGACCATGTCGGTTTCCATATAAAAACAACACTTGCTTCTGGCATTGATACGATAGTTCATAAAACGGTATGGATGGTTTAAACAAGTAACTTTTCATCTCCTTTCCATCATAAATAGCCAACTCTTTAGGTTGAAATTGTGGAACGCAGAATCCTTGAATGTCGACTACAACAAACTTCATCTCATCAAAGCTGGGAGCAAACTAAATTATTTTTTTAATTCAAGACACATTTTTGAAGGATATAGTAAAATTTACACCCCACCCCTAAAATATGGCTATAAATACGTATGCGCATAGCAGAATGTATCATTCTTCATCCAGCCATGGACGCTACTAGACTGATGTTGACCTCGACCAGGAAGAGGAAAATCGAAGAGTATTGGGCAGCCTCAAAGAAGAAATTTGAAGGGAAACCGATCGCTGTCGTAAAGCCGACAGTACAAGCACCACCACCACCACCACCACCTGTCGTCGTGGTGATAGAAGACGACGACGTCGGGGTGCCGGAACCACCAGCACCACGTCGGCGTTGGCGTCGCATAATTGCACCGCGATCTGTTCAGATCGCCAGAGGGGAACAGCCGAATTAGCTGGTTTCCCTCAACTACCAAAAAAACGGTCCTTTTCAGGACCACACTTATACTTTGAGCGTAGTTAGTTAGGTAGAAGTCCCATTCGTGGGATGATATAATACCAACAAGTGGTATTTATTATCATCACACATAGAAAAGGGATTCTCTTTACTACATAATTCATTACCCTGCACTACCCGACCCTTTTCAGGGCCACAGAAAGACTTATCGTAGTTTAGTTGTGACCTAGTGTGTCATATTGTGTTTAATACAAATACAATATTTCAATGCAAAGTGAACAAGTTTTTGTATTTTAACTTTAAATAATTTTTTTCGGGCACTTACAGACATTTTACAAAAAAATGTTATAGTGCAAAATTATTTCATTTATTGAGAAGAATCGATTCCAACCTTTATTTTGTGTAAATATTTTCAAAACTGTGAATTATAGCGTCTGCACATGATTTTCAACTTTAAATAATTTTTTTCGGGCACTTACAGTCATTTTACAAAAAAATTTTATGGCGCAAAATTATTTCATTTATTGAGAAGAATCGATTCCCACCTTTATTTTGTGTAAATATTTTCAAAACTGTGAATTATAGCGTCTGCACATGATTTTCAACTTTAAATAATTTTTTTCGGGCACTTACAGACATTTTACAAAAAAATTTTATGGCGCAAAATTGTTTCATTTATTGAGAAGAATCGATTCCCACCTTTATTTTGTGTAAATATTTTCAAAACTGTGAATTATAGCGTCTGCGCATGATTTTCAACTTTAAATAATTTTTTTCTCGCACTTACAGACATTTTACAAAAAAATTTTATGGCGCAAAATTGTTTCATTTATTCAGGAGAATCGATTTCCAATTTCATTTCTTCGATTTTTTAAAAAATTAGCGCTTTAAACCCTACTGCGCAGGCTTTGAGACTTATATATATATATATGGGGCTCCCGCCCGACACACTGTCTTTCATGTCCCTAACTAAAGATTGTCTAATATTGAACGCAGCAGCCACAGTCTCTCTTTGGCTCGGCGAAAATTCACCAAGCCACTCAGGCACTATTTTAACCACCGTGGGGCGTCGCCTCTTCAGATTTCCACTTAGAATCGGCGATTCTGGCCTCTTAAAAATGGAGTCATTTGAAGACGTTGCTGCCGCCGTCGAACATTCCTCCACAACGATGACCTCTGGTGACAATGGCCTCCGTTGCGGTTCATCCGTGGTGGTGGTGGTGGTGGTGGTGGCGGCGGTGACGACGGCGGCTGGTGGTGATGCCACTCTAGGTAGGTCCGGAACAGGAGCGCTGGTGTTCTTTTTCCCTTTCCTACTTCGGGCATAGAAATCGGCTTTCTTAATTGACCGACTTCGTGGCATCTTTAGAAGCTGTGCCAACTTCCCACCCGGCGGATCCGCCTTCCTCACCACCACGTTGCTTAAAACGACAACACTTGACTGCTGCTGCTGCTGCTGCTGCTCCTGATGTTGCCGAGAAGCAATCTCAGACAACATATTGTTGCAGGCTTCTTCCTCGGCCTTTTCCTGAATACACTGCTCCGTAAACTCAGTCTGCTCCAGGGCCCATTTCTCCACTGTCCTAGGTGTAAGGACGGACGCCGGATCAAAGCCCTCTAGCATGGCTTCTTCAGCCGCACTGCCGAAACTGAACAATGACATACTGTCATTTTCACACTCCATTACTTCTTAGCTACTTAACTTTAAACTTAGACGACCACGAACAACTGCAAACTGATCTGCTGCATTTACGTCGGCTACCTTTATACACCCACCCCCACTTCTCAGGTTCCATTTCTCGCGTCTAACCGACAAGGTTAGCTTCGTACATCTCTCTCGAGGTCATTATTTTCCAAGGACGAATATGCTTTTCGAGTGGACCGTTCAACTTTACACAAAATGAAGAAATTACTAAATATAAAGATTTGTTACTTTAAATTTTGTATTATAGTATTTCAATAAAATAACTTATGTTGCACAAAACCATTTTACAATGTCTCTTGCTTACAAATTTAACAGACAAGCAGAAGTACTAGATTCGTAAATTACAAGGACGTGATATATGACAAAATTACATTTCTACATGACTTATAATAATTAAAATATTATTATTATGGACTTTCCAGTTTAAATAGACGAGTATACTACTACTACTTTACAAAAATAATTGTACAATACGCAATAAATTTTCGCAATTCTGTTCCGGATCGGACTTAAAAAATTCGATGTCGGCATGTCCCCAGGGTAGAGTTTTTGTGCTTTGTGGAATTACATAACGCTTATCGTCGCTGTGTGACAGAGCAACTTTATTAATAACTTGCGTATAAACATCATGCAATTCACTTCGAAATGTTTTCATTTTTCTAAATATAAGTCCACCGTGCTCGACGATTTTCCGATAATCTTCTTCATGCAATTCCTTTTCTACGACTGATTTTTTGACCCCCTTAGCTTTTTTTAATTCATTACTTAACGATTTTACATAATAAGCTTTGGCCCCTGTACCATAAAACGAAATTATTGGGTCGTCCGGAAATTCATCCTTCATCCTACCCAATACCGATTTATTTTTGATTATATTAAATTTATTTTGCTCTGGATAATTTGACGTGTCAAACTTATCTGGGTTTTCCGTTATTACATGATAAAAATTATCGGTCAATACTTTTATAATAAGCGAGTCCGTATCAGTGTAAAGTAAGGATGCATTCTTACCAAACTTTTTCTTAATGAAATTGTAGAAAAAATCATATATTACTGTTTTTGAGATGTCCAATATGGAAAACCCTATATATATCGGTTTATTGTAAATAATTTTCAATTTATTCATGTGGATCGCGACAAAGTTTTCGGAAAATATTGATCTGCTGCTAAAATTGGGGCGAGCAATTAATGACCCTGCTCCAACTTTACCGCGAGTATTCTCCCATTGAGTAATCAACTTTATATCTTTGCGCTTTTCCACGTTTTCCATAGTCTTCCCAAAAACAGCATTTATTATTAATTTAAAGAGGTCTTTACCAAATTTTGTCGTAGAAGAATTTCGCAATTCAGTATTAAAATCAATGTATGTTTTTAACCACTTCGATTGATCAAATTTTAATACTCTATGAGTTTGCATTACCATTAGGCCGTTGCAGATGGCTTGTTTCAACGTTCTATAGTGAACTACATATCTTTTTTTATCATTTAAATTCGGAATTAATTTTGGTAATTTTGCTGTCTCAGTAGGAGGTATTATGTTTTCTACTAAGAACGGAAGATCAGAATGTGCATCATGTAATTCTTCAGGGTAATGAACATCCACTTCGAAAACATATCCTTGCGGGCTATCATCGTCAACAGCCAAAATATTTAAATCAAGTATTTCACCTGCTGAGAGCCATCTAAAACCGCCTAATGGTAAAGTTTGGGACATACTATGACCGTATAGGTTTGTTGCATCCAGATAGCTTATAAATGAAGAAGGTTCGTTGGGATCAAAATTTGGTAAAAATGAATTATTGGCAATATGCATTCTATCTGTACACTGACTTATGCCACCGCGAATTCCCTTTTGGAAAAAATGGATTATATCAATATCCGTTATCAGTTCTAACTCCACCTTGGTCATGCGCAACATACAATCAAATGATAAACTTGGAAGGGTAAAATACTGCGCAGGATCGAGTTTGTAAACTTTTAAACATGTATCGCGAAATTGCTCAAAAACATCAGTTAATAACAATACGTCAGACTTTAAATATAAATCCGAATAATCACCTAAATTCTTACATGCAAACAAGCGCCACACCTCTTTTGCTCTTTCATAACACTCATCGCTGATATGTTCTTCTCGTAAATGATCATAAAACTCATTTTTTGTTGGAAGATTTTCATTATTCATTTTATCGATGCAGTCAATAAAACTATATGGAAAAACGCCTTTTCGACGCATTAAATCAAATTTACCCTCAGTGACAAAATATTTTCGCGTTTCTCTAAATTCATTAACATTTAAACCATTACTCAAATTTTCCAAAGATGTTGATAAAAATTTAAAACTGTCTATAAATCGCAACTTTAAATATTTCCGTTTCATCTGTCCGGTTTTTCCATCAACGTAGTCGTGCATGTAAATACTCTTTGTAAATGATACATACTTCTCCTTACTTTGAGCTATCACATCAATTTTGTCTCCATATCGACAGAGTTCCTTTATAAACATGTGGCTATCATATCCACTTAAATTATGAAAAATAATGGGGACAAAACTTGGTATTTTATAATTTAAGTTACATATGGAATGTGCAGCACCACGTCTTTTTTTACCAGTTATGTGGCAATGATCTTTTACTTTTACATCATCAATCTGAAAAGCTTGCTCACATATGCCACATATCTCAGCATTTTCAAACTCTTGTTGTTCAGCGGTTGTTAAACGATGCATTGGTTTAATATCTTTTAAATATGTATTATAAAGGAATCTCAAATCTGTCTCAATACGATCCACAAAAACTTTGGCGGCATCAGTGCCCCGATATAGCCCAAACTTGGACAAAGAATCATCAAAAGAGCATTTAATTAAATATGCAAAAGAGTATGGTTCATGTTTTAAACTTTTAACAGTATAAGAATTTTGATTATTTGGTTCCACCGTTTGAATGGGTTTTAATACTGATTCAAAATCCGCGTAAACAACAAAGGGAACGCGCATTTGTTTCTCAATACTATCAAATTTTAATATATTTTCCGGTACACTCTTTCCAAATTTATCTACTTTCAGATCCGTTGAGGGTGTCAACGCATAGATATGCTTACAATCGTGCTTTTGATGTAATGTTAAATCTTCAAGTGATCTAAAATAGATTAGGCAACCGTCACAAAAATATAATTTCTGATTATGCTTTGAAATTTGACTGGAAACTAAACGAGACAAATCTTTTATCCAGCAATAATGACTTTTTGAACTGCTTTCTTTATCACCAGCATTACAATCTTCAGTTATTAACAACAAATTGACGTGCATTGGTAGCTTTTTTGTAGCATATCTTAATGGGCCGACCACCTCATATTGCATTTTATTATCTTTAAAAGAGGATTCTAAACCGTATACATTAACTGAAATATTATTTAACACCTCAAATTTTTTAATATCACACAATTTCACTGGAAAATCCATACCTGTAAAGTCCAACACAGTGCTGTAATGGGGGTAGGAACTAAGTTGTGATGGATCCGAGACTGTAGGAAATAAAGCTGCCATTATGGACCAAGCAAAACAACACTGATCCTGGTTCAGTACATTGATCACAGCTTTTTTATATTCAATGAATCTTGGTAATTTTATATAGGATGAACCACCAAGGGGTGAATACTTGTTAATATTCACCTCCAAATATAAAATTTTTTCCAAGGCCCACCCTGCAAAAAAAGAAAAAAATTGTTAGATTTTATCTTAACCTGTTAAATAAATTACTTCACAAACATGTTTTTTCTATTTTACCGTACCTGAATCTTTTTCCTGAAACTCTGTTGCCTGCACCTTCATTACCTCCACAAAAGATCCATACACATCCTTTAAATCACTTCCTGCAGCAACTATCTCATTGCAGGTGTTGAAAGATTTTTCACTAAATATATCCTGTGATTGTAGAAAATATCTGCCAACAGCAACCATATTTATTTTCAAAGCATGTTCTTTACTAAGTATGTCACTTATTAATTGCATCACTTTTGTTTCGATTTCAGCAAAAAATGCTGAATAGTCAACATGCTCAATTTCACTGTTAATGCGATATGATGCAATTCTATTTTTAAATGCATGATTTATAAGCTCAACACCATTGCACAGTGGCACACATGATCTACTTTTATGCAGCGACGTTCTCGAATGGGCTAACATCTGCCCCTGTGGTACACTCACTTCACATACAGCACAATTCTGCATACTTGACGTCGATGCACCACCATCAATTCTACGACGCTTCCCTCCAACATTATCACTATCAAATCTTTTCTTACAAGATTCTCTTTGATGCCGCAACATATTAATTGAATAGGTAAATAACGAACCACATTTTTCACATTTGTAATTATTCATGATTAGTAAATAGTTTATTTACCAAAAGGAGTGACTTAAACTATCTGTGTGACTATGGGGTTCTTTTCAAATGAAATCATATTTATAAGACAAATTCTCGGGGAGGGGGTATAATTCCACTTACTTCTTCAAGGTTAGACACGCTCAAGGTCAATGTAAACGTCAAGGTCAAGGTCAAGGTCAAATTCAAGGTCAATGCCAAATTCAAGGTCAATGCCAAATTCAAGGTCAACTTCGGGTTCAAGGTCAAGGTCAAGGTCAAGGCCGGGTTACTCAAGGTCAAGGTCAAATCCAAGGTCAAATTCAAGGTCAATGCCAAATTCAAGGTCAACCTCGGGTTCAAGGTCAAGGTCAAATTCAAGGTCAAGGTCAAGGCCGGGTTACTCAAGGTCAAGGTCATAAAAAGGGGTGGGGGGATAGTCAGAACTCTCATTTGAACACTACTCTCCATTATTTTCAAAACATGACCGATGCCCCCTTTTCAATCTCTCCAAAGAATCTCTTACAATATTTTGGTCCTGGTTAAGTCTATTAATTTCATTTATAATTTTTTGCTGAATGTCCTCCAGACTTCTGTTGGGTCGTTAAAAATGTATCCATTGGCGTGATATCGGGGCTATTTGGTGGCCAATGAATTGTTCCATTACGGACAATCCACTGATTGTAACGCTCGTTTAGGTATGTTACCACTTCTCGAACTGCATGAGGCGGAGCACCATCCTGCTGCCAAATGATATTGTTGTAGGCTTGCAATGGCAACCTTTCCAAGAAATCCTCGATATCGTTATGAAGAAAATGGAGGTATCTTTGGCCTGTTAAAGAGCCACGATAAAATAGTGGTCCAATAATTCGATTTTCTAACATCCCACACCAAACATTAAGTGAGCTCCAACCTTGAAACTTTATCATTTCATATCTATGAGGGTTAACTGCTGCCCAGTATCTTGTATTTTTCCGATTGTATACCCCCGATGTTGTAAATGACGCTTCGTCACTCCATAGAATTTTATTATATAAATTATAATCTTCGTCTTGCTCTCTCATCAGCATTGAAGCAACAAATCGAAATCGCAGTTCTTTTTGAAGCTTTGTTAAGTATTGAACGGGAAGGATGCAATATGGTTTTAGACCACATTTTTTTAAAGTTCTGTGAACTGTTCCATAGCTTACTCTCCGGAGCCCTGGACCATACCTTACTTCTCGTACCGCTTGCGGAATAGAACTCTTCGGATTTATAGTAAAATATTGAACAATAGCTCGATCCCTTATATTCCGTCTTTTCATCTTTCTTGGCTTATCTTTCAATGTCTTACTTTCTTCAAATAGGGTCTTAATTCTGAGAATTGTATCCACTGAAATGTGTCTCTGGAAACTCTCAAAAAATGTTCTTTGTGTTTGTCGAGCATTCTCTCCACTTTTGTAATATAATTTTATTACATTTAGCCGTTCTTCTAAAGAATATTTCATTATTTGTAATTAATTCGTGAAAAATATATAGAAATTTGAAACTTGATTATTTTGTCTAACTGACGGACGCTTTAAAGCAGGTTAAAGGGTGAACAGGTGAAACGGGTATCCATCTATCAGGTATTAATCTTACGGTAGACGAACATTTTCCAAATTTAAAACTGAAGAAAAAAGGCGTTTTTGAATTAAAAATCCAACATTTTAGATCAAAATTTATATGAGAAATCGGATAAGCTCATTAAAAATACGGCATCCCATTTAAAAAAATATCAAAGTGACCCCTAGTACTTTTGTTTGATGTTCAATTGTTTTTTGCTGAAGATATTCGAATTCGCGGGAGAAAATGACTTAAGATGGCTATTTCAGTTTTTTTATAAAAGTACAGGAAAAGTCAAAAAATCGCCTTGTCTAGTCTTGGTTGGATAACCCTGTACAACATACACTATTTTTTTTTAACTGAGTTTAAACCTCAAATTAAGTTTAGATTGGCATTCTACAACTAGACCTTAAAGAACCCTTTACCTACATATAAAGAAATGCCCCTGTCAAGGCGATCAGCCAACCAGTACGTGGTTCAGCTTAGTGTCCCTCGAACGACACTGTTTAAAATTTTTTTTATCTGGAAAACGTCATCACTCTGGAACGACCTCCCTGAGTCCGTGTTCCACAACGAATATAATCTCCAAAGATTCAAGACCAAGGTGAATTGTTTCCTGCGCACACGCACCACTCGCAGAGCGACATGTAAGAAATAATCCTGCAGTGCTGTGCCTTATCATAAAGAAAAAGTTACAACAATTAGGCTGAGCCAGTTAAAGTTTTTGTAGTTTCTATAATACTTAAGAATGAAATTATTATGTCATTTATTGCATTGTTGTAGCAAAATTGTAGGTATTTCATTTTAAGCTAAGCTAACCTAAATTACTTTTTCCTTTGTTATAGGTAAGAAAAATCCATGTTTCCTCCTCACATTTTCTTAAGAAAATATTTTAAAAGGGGTAAGTTTTTCAGTTAATTATACTTAATTAAATTTATGATACCAGAAGTTAAAATGAATTAATCTGTACAGTTTTGTATTTATTAGGTGATTATATTTTGTCACTTAAAAATTATTACGTAAAGAACCCACAGGGTCGAGTTATTGAAAGACATTAACAGTGACACTTTAGACGCGATAAGCGTGTGACCCGAGGCCCTTTTTTTAAGTGGAAAACAGTTGAAGGCAGTTTTTAGGCAGAGAATAAGATTATGTTTTATGTTTTTAAAAACCTTCATAGACAACGCGTCGGAAGAGGCAAACACTCGCCCACCATTTTATTAAACTAATAAAATGATTACACTTATACAGAGTATTTAATTTATTACAAAAGTAACGCGATCTGTTTGGATCCACTACACAACATAATCAATTGTAACCAATAACATAAAATTGGAAAAATAGTCAGTCCATCCTTGCAGTGAAGTCAACATAATAAAATGAAACAACCGGGCGGTCTTCCTCCCAGCATGTTTCGGATATAACATAATACCTACTCGTATGGACCCGCAAGTCAATGGTCAAATTAAAAAATTCAAAAAGTGCAACTTTTCAGTAGGCAACAAATAGTATATTGAATAACCGTTTATAGCTTTCTGGTCGATATTTCAACCAGGTTTAAAAATAACGTTTCCTATACAGACACTGGTTCCATTTTACGCCGGATGCCACCTGTGTATCTCTTTAGTGGGTTAATGGTCGAATATCAATCATACCACTTATTGCAACGCCGACGCCGCGAAAAGAACCTTAAGTGCTGGACCATACATTGCTTTTCAAGCCGCTGCGATTTAGTGAGAAGACAAAAACACGTTATTTTAAATTTGATCGTCCATACCATAGACCAACCAACCAACCAAGGTTGGTCTATGTCCATACATTATATGCGGT
Source organism: Polydrusus tereticollis (assembly GCA_963920685.1). Taxonomy (NCBI): domain Eukaryota; kingdom Metazoa; phylum Arthropoda; class Insecta; order Coleoptera; family Curculionidae; genus Polydrusus; species Polydrusus tereticollis. The sequence continues at coordinate 30,531,931 of OY987328.1, read as the reverse complement.
CAAAACGCAGCAACCGGATGCCGACGCCACTTGCTGCGGTCAGATCGCACTGCCGCTTGCCCGCAATGTAATGAAATCAGTGTTGCCAATCGGTGCATAATTATGCGATTTTCGCATCTTTTCACCTACCTGTGCATATTTTTTGTACCCTAATGCAATTCGCATAATTTCGCATAATTTGATGTTAGCATACATATTTTATAGCGAGTTCTATTGGTAAAAAAAGTGCGGCACCAGCGCAAAATTTGAAAACCATTGGGCATTTCAGCGCAAGTATTTGTAAACCATTGGGAAACCGGTGCACAAGTGTTGCACCGAGGGCAATCAGGGTGCTCTTAGAGACCGTGCTGCACCGAAACTGGCTGAAAATGTCAAAAAATACAGTGTTTTGATTTTTCCGAATTTTAAAATACTATTTTGTCCAGTGGTAAGTAAAATCAATGAGGATTGAGGAGTATTATCATCAACTTTCAAGGTCTAATCTGAAAACCATTAGTACTCAAATAGTGCAACACTTTTTGTGCGCTGGTGCAGTTTCAGTGGTATACCGGTGCCGCACTTCTTTTACCAATGGAACTCGCTGTTAGTACTTCAATAACGTTTAAAGCAAGTGATCTCCAATGCAAAATGCGCCAACTTCATGGTAGTTGGCACGTCAATACCCGTCGATTTGTCAGCCGCTGCCGTTCTATTAGATATACCGCTTGAACCTCGTTCACAAGTTTTAGTTTTAGTTTATAATCCGTTTTTTTTTTGTAAAACATGTATATTCCGAAACTCTAAACATTTCTTTCGCGGCATTTGACCTGCACAAAAATGAAAAGTAGAAATTTGTGATCCTTTGGAATTCCAATTTGTTAAGTTTATAAAGTTCCTCTTGGTGCATAAAATCGCATATTTTGCATCCAGCCGTCGCACAATTTAATATTCTGGGTTGGCAACACTGAATGAAATGATAAACACATTCAGTTGAATCAGAGCGTTCACACCGTGCGGTTATTTTAATCTGGTTTTACAATGTTTGATACGGACAAATTTATTCAATGTGTAGAAAGTCATTTTGCAATATGGGAAAGCACAAGGTGTAAATATTTTTCGACAAAAACTGATAGTCGAAACATAGAGGAAGAAGATCCGGATAAGTCGTTTTTAATTTCCTTGCCTCCGGAAGGTAAAAACTAAAATTATGACGGAAAACTGGATATTCGGTTCTATGCGCTCCAATTTTTTCGTGATATTCGACGCAAAAAAGTCGACACTGTAATTCCGAAACGATTGAAAATAAATATTAACAACTAAATGTTTTCGAAATCGGTTCACGAAATGCAATTTACTCGTCTGGTTGTGGATGAGGGTTGCCATTAAAAAAAATCAAATTGGCGTCGTATCTGCCACTTATTGACATCTGCCGTATTTGAAAAAAGCGTAAATAGCTCGGCCACGGAAAATTACGTTACTGTAAAAAATTGGGATTTTGAACTTAAAAGCTTTCCTTTGGGATCTTCTATGGCTTCTAAGTCAGGCACTGCCTTTAACTTATTTTATTCTTTGATGCTTGTGTCGGCCAATCTTCTTATCATTATTTGGTTTGGGCAGAGCCCTAAGTTGCTTATTGTGTCGTGTAATCCTGGAGAGCTGGGCTTGTCGAGGCCACCAGAATTAGTGCCTCTCTACAATAGCGGGGGGCAGCCAATTCTTCGGAAACTTGTAGGTTAAGCCTGGCGGGGATTGTACGTGAGTTTGTCTAATTAGTGGATTTGTAGCGAGGTCCGTCCGTCTGTAGTAATCCGTTATAATTTTGTCATAAAATTAAGTTAATGTTGGTATGTCAAAGTCTCTGTGTTGTAGTACCCTAGTTACAGCATACCTTAGGGCATCCGCAATGATTTTTAAGGCCCTATTCTGCAGTACCTGGAACTTGTTGTGCTCTGTCCTGCTTATTGTGCACCATGTTCGCACACCATAAGTCAGGATCGGCCTGACCAAGACTTTGTACAAGTTACCTTTGGTTCAGGTTAACTTAGCTGTTTGGCAGCCTTTTTGCTTCTAAGTTCGGATTTTTTCCCCCAGTTTAACCTTGCGCCAAGAACCAGTCACAAGTACTTGACTTCCTGTACCCAATTCACCTGAATGCCATTTATCGATAACCTGGTCTCAGGTCTTCTCACACTGCTCTTCGCGAAGAAAATGGCTTTCATCTTGGTAGGATTCAAGCGAACCTACCAGTCCGAAAGCCATTTTTCTATAGCTCGGATCTGCCTCTGCAGTCTTGTCACCACCAGCCGCGGTTGTTTTGACACCGAAGTTATTGCAGTATCGTCGGCGAATAGATACAGCTCATTTTGTCTGTCATACGAGATATCATGAATATATACATTATATAGCATCGGAGCGAGAGAAGACCTTTGCGGGACTCCCGCCCTGATGTGTTTTGGCTCAGAAATCGCGCCCTCCGACGAGACTGCAAAATTCCTGTTCTTCAAAAAGGTGGTGATTATTTTAATTAGGTAGTTGGGGGCCCCCAACCTTATTAGTTTCAATGTCAGAACGCAATACCAGACCTTGTCGAACGCTTTTGAGATTTCGAAGAAACCCGCACCCGTGTGTGCTCTCCTATAGAAACCTTGCAACACCCTGGTTGCCACCCTAGTTGTCTGTCTTACACTATTTATTAAAGGTGCGAGACATTTAAAAGACAAAATCGCTGAAGGCAATCTAGGAACCTCCGTATTTTTGGAGCGGTTTTAAAGAAACATCAGCAACTATATGTTTTTGAAATCGGATCGTGAAATACAATTCACTAGTGCGGTTATGGATGAGGGTTGCCGTTTAAACTTTTTGACGTCTGTCGCAAATCTGGTGAGACACCTAAAAAAATGTCCCTGTACAATGTTAGCAAAACATTTAACCTGATCAAATAAAATAATTTTTTGTTGAGACCGTGACTTCGTGTTGTTTAGTTTTTTTAGATTTTAACAATTCAAGAAAATTGTCATGTTAGTTAAGGTTACAATCAAAAGGCTAATATTTAAAGTGACCACCTTGGTAACGGTCTTCTTAGCCGATAAGATATACCGCTAGCTCGGTAAGACGCTCTGTAGCGTTTTGTCAAACAAACAACATTTAATTTCAAGAAATCGAGAGTAATACATAAATTTTATACCACGACAAAATAGTACTTAGAGCTGATTTTAGGATATAACCTTAATTTAATTCGGATGTTTTTAAAGAAATATTTCTTGTCGAAATGTTATAGTGTGATTTGCTTTGACGTGAGCTTAGGAGATCTTTTTTTTTTATGGCAATGAACGAATTTGTTTTTTTGACGTTCCACGCATCTGATTGAATTATGGTTGTATAATTATTTATTAGTAGTCGGTTGTATATTTTAACATTACCATAATCGGCCTTAATTTATTAAATATTATATACAGTAATTTTTCCCATAACATACACCTCAAGAGTCGGCTTCTAATCTTCATTTCTTCGTTTTTCACTCGAAACTAGATTTTCTTAAAAATTTTCACCTAATGGAATTTTCACTTATGACATAAAAACCCTCGCGCTAAGGCTCTTGGGATAAAATCAGCTTTTAAATAAAAATTACATTTTCAAAAAAATTTACGGAAATAGATTTCTCGTCAAAGACACCGATATTACCGATAATACACCTACTCTCTGTCAAAATGTTATAGTGTGATTTGCTTTGACGTGAGCTTAAGAGATCTTGTTTTTTTCATGGCAATGAACGATTTTGTTTTTTTGACGTTCCACGCATCTGATTGAATTATGGTTGTATAATTATTTATTAGTAGTCGGTTGTATATTTTAACTTTACCATAATCGGCCTTAATTTATTAAATATTATATACAGTAATTTTTCCCATAACATACACCTCTAGAGTCGGCTTCTAATCTTCATTTCTTCGTTTTTCACTCGAAACTAGATTTTCTCAAAAATTTTCACCTAATGGAATTTTCACTTATGGCAAAAAGCCCTCGAGCTAAGGCTCTTGTGATAAAATCAACTTTTAAATAAGAAATTACATTTCGCAAAAAATTTACGGAAATAGATTTCTTGTCAAAAACGCCGATACTACCGATAAGACACCTCCTCTCTCGGTTAGTTCAGGTTGGGTTTTTTAGGGTTCAGTTCACCAAACTGTCGCTCGTGTGCAAAGTTTTCCAACGTGTGAGTCACTATACTTTTTCTACAACTGCATAAGAGTGGTATATTGCGTAGTACTAGTGTTGAAAGTGATTTTCACATGCGTTGTTCACTATACTTTTTCTACGACTGCAACTAAAATGCTAGTTAACAATTTATTTATTTTAAATTAAAATATACATTAAGCGTTAATTGACTCCTTCAATCAACGTATTAAACTTTATAGAATTGAACAGTTTATAACAACAAATATCAGATTTATGTAACATTACATTAATTTATTGTTATATTGATATTATATAGTTTACAGGGACCATACAAATGCTTCTACAGCAATTTATTTAACTAATTAATATATAAAACATAATGTACCAGCTATTCACATGGTGTGTAAGAAGTTTACTTTGCATACACTGTGTGAAACGTGTAATTTTCAAGAGCAAATATTAGTGTTTTTAATAATCTTCAAAGCAGTTGTAGAAATTTTTTTATATAGGTATTTATTTTATTTACTTATACATAATATATTTGCTACAAAAATGTGACTGATAAACTAAAAATTAATATTAATCTTTTTTAAATCATTACCCGGAATGGTTTTATTTTTGATAGATTGTAATGTTATGGAGGAAGTGTTGAATAAACTATTTCCTAAAGCATATTCGTGTTGTTACGAAGGCGTAGAAAGGCCACCCGAAAGAAAAAAATATTTTAATCTCTGAATTCCTACTTAAATCTCGGAATTCCGACTTTATTCTCGGAATTCCGTCTTAAATCTCGGAATTCCGACTTTAATCTCGCAATTCCGACTTAAATCCTGGAATTCAGAGTTTAATCTCGCAAATCCGACTTTATTCTTGGAATTCCGACTGTATTCTCGGAATTCCGACTTAAATCTTGGAATTCCGAGTTTAATCTCGGAATTCCGACTTTATTCTTGGAATTCCGACTTTATTCTCGAAATTCCGACTTTAATCTCGGAATTCCGACTTTAATCTCGGAATCCGACTTTAATTTCGCAATTCCGACTTTAATCTCGGAATTCCGACTTTATTCTCGGAGGAATTTATAAGATGATAAACACACCAGTCTAATTATAACCAAAAATCAGGTATACTAACCGAATCCATGGTGTATATGTCTAGGGCTAAACTAAACTACTCTATGGAACTTTGTTTTACAGTAGCACTTGCATATCACACTGTATTATAATATGTAAGGTATGACATTCTAATCTTAAACTCATAGTCCTGACATTACTTTCGAGTTTTAAGTCGGAATTCCGAGTTTTAAGTCGGAATTCCGAGTTTTAAGTCGGAATTCCGAGTTTTAAGTCGGAATTCCGAGATTTAAGTCAGAATTCCGAGATTTAACTCGGAATTCCTAGATTAAACTCGAAATTCCGGGACTAAACTCGGAATTCCGAGAATAAAGTCGGAATTCCGAGAATAAAGTCGGAATTTCGAGAATAAAGTCGGAATTCCGAGATTAAAGTCGGAATTCCGAGATTAAACTCGAAATATTACACAAAATATTTCTTTCTCTCGGGTGGCCTTTCTACGCCTTCGTATGTTGTACTGCAGCGTCGTTTCATTTCCATTTTATTCTGAAGGGAGTCGTCAAAGGATCTGTCGCAACTCTTGATCTACAGCCACTATCTCGCTTTAGTAAATACATCAAAACCTGATGGATGCATTTACCAGGATTGTCGCAGATGAGCGGCGAAAACAGTGCTCGATGAGCTTTAAAAATTTGTCAATTTCCTTGGCCGTGCTGCCAATTATTGTCTACCACTTGTCTCGTATATTATATTCCTTTTTCGTAATTAAAAAAAAAACGAATTGTTAGGTGGATTGGAAGGGCGATGGTTCTTGTATTTTTTTAAACGTTCATACAGGCTTTCTGTCACTGAAAACTGGCAATTTTTGTCTTTGTGTTTTTGATTTTAACATGGCGCTATCGAAATCACTCATATCTACCACTGTTAACTTAACTCTAACTAAATAACTCTACTCTGCGGCAAGCTATACTCTAGACAGTCTAACTGCCACCACTGCCTGGGAAAAATTCTAAAATTATATATTAGACCCTAATCCAAATAATGTGCCTAGATTGGCAATACCCTAGTCGTCAAATTTGACGCTGCCAAAGCACAGCAGTTATACTTTGTTTGTATCTTATCCTAGTGTAAATAGGTATTTATTGTCAGGTGCTGTTGGTAAGAATTCGCTAAAGCCTTCTTCTGTAAGGATAGATGACTTTTTTGGTTTGACACGTAGTTTTCCTTCTTTCGCTTCAGAAATCCATGACATGACACATTTTCAGAAATGTTTTGGATGTTTTTGCTCTTCTCCATTGCGTAAAATTATGCAGCGCAGCTTTATCCTTTTAGATTTTGCAGGCAACAATGCTTGCTTTTTGCCAAATTGCTTTAGAGTCAGCAATATTATTTTCAAAAAACTTTGAATAACTTTTTAGAAAAAGATGCTTATTACCGACAGTTCAAACATAACAACGTTTGTTGCTATGACCGTAGTCCTACCTAGGATATTTAACAACGGTGAGGTGAGCGCAAAATCGTTTTGCGCACAATTGTGTGCAAAATGATATTTTAAAACTATGCTAGTCGTGTGCAAAATACCGGTTTACTGGTAGTTGTAGAAAACACAGTTTTCTGCGTACCAATATTTGCGAGAAACAGATATTCAATCAGTCTAATACTTACATATTTATTAAAAAAACTACAACATGTATGTACCACCTTACAAATATCAAACTTACGTACCATACAAATTGAAGTTTGCATGCTACGACGACGACGTAATGATTTGACATAATCGACGTGTGGTAACTAACATTTTTGAGCATGCAATTGCAACAAAGTCGCAGAATATCTTCGCCGTCACTTAGATGCTAAGAACTTTTACCAAGCTGTCGAGCTTTCTTAAAGACCCTTCTCTGCCAGTTTCGATGGACGGATTTTTTCAGACACATTTAACATCAACGCCGGAGTCCCTCATGTTATCTTTTATATTGTCGCCCGCCCTCTTTTTACTATACATTAATGATCTTTTGGAAAAAACTAAAAACCCTATACCTATATAGCTTTGCTGATGACAGCAGACTTGTTTCATCTTTTACTTTGGATGCTCGGACATCGGCTGCCAATGCACATCTCTATAGGCAGCAAGAGGTCTCACATTTCGAGAAAGATCGCGAAAAAATTCGGTCTTGGGGTGACAGTAACCAAATAGAATTTAACGCTAAAAACCCAGGCGGCAGTTTTTTCTAAAAAATTTAATGTCGAAGAACCGGATATAGTCATGGCGGGACACTCGATTCCCTTAGCTTCATCAATTTATTTATTGGGCGGGCGTCAATTGGCATAGTCACGTTGCGGCCATTGCTAAAGCAGCTAGGAATACTAAGAACCTCTATACTCTATACACCCCAACAACTTTTGATGCTCCATAAATCCCAAATTCGACCACCGCTGGAGTACTGTTCGCATATTTGGGGCTCTGCTCCTAAACATACCCTAAGATTGCTGGATTCTATTTAAAAAAGAGCCACTAGCTTGATCCGTGAGCATGATCTGACAAACAATCTGGAAGGCCTTGAACATCGAAGGCAGGTTGGCGACTTAAGTCTATTTTACAAATATTTTCATGGCAAGTGCTCAACTGAGGTTGCCCTCTTGATTCCACCCAGAGCGGTGCATGGTAGAAATACACGACGAGCCACTGCAGCCCACCCGTCGTGGTTCAGCTTAGTGTCCCTCGAGCGACACTGTTTAAAAATTCTTTCATCTGGAGAACGTCATCATTCTGGAACGACCTCCCTGAGGCCGTGTTTTCCAACGAGTATAATCTCCAAAGATGCAAGACCAACGTGAATTGTTTCCCGCGTACACGCACCGCCCGCAGAGCGCCATAAATGAATAATCCTGCAGTGCTGTGCATTATCATAAAAAGAATAACGCGTTATATTTGCTAACTTAAAAAAATGTATTATTGTTTTTTTCCTGTGGTACTTCGATCTTTGGGAAGCACTTTGTGCAACGCAACAAAAATTTAAAACGTTCCTAAAGTATCATAATACCAATAATAATGTAATAACTACTGCTGCATGTATTGCATTTGATCATCCCACATAATATGAAAGGAAATGATAAATAATTTACAGCGGTGCATAAAACAGTTTCATTGTTGTTACTTTGTTAAGTTAATAACAACAAATCACCCGTTATATGTGGGTGATGGAATAAAATACATTTGCTGAAAAACACAAATAATTGGATATTTAAACAATGCAATGACATTGGCAATATTACTAGATTATGTAGTAGTTAGTTCAGGTTTCGCAAAGCCATAATTATTTGAACTTTATTCTTTAGACATAGGTATTTTTACTTAGGAAACCCAAAATCAAGTAATGTTAAGAAAATTATCCATTTAAAGGTGTTCAGAATTAGTCAATTTAAAAAATGTGGGAAATTTATTTAAAATACGGAATCGAAACATCAGGCTTAACACGTAACAGTGTTATGAATAAAGTTGCTTGTACCCGCGCCTTCGCTCGCAGCCACGTGTCATTCATTTTAATATAGAACCTTCTACATATTATAGTGAATATTACTAATAATATTTCCTATTATTGAGTAATCAGTTCAAACACATTTTAGCCCCGTTTTACCCCCTCACTCTTGTAAGTTACAGTTGTAAATAGGAGTTTCAATTGATGTCTCATTGGGTCTGATTAATATTAAAAAATCCATAAAAACACATTTTACCCCCTTAGGGGTTGAATGCTAAAACTTTCTGAAATTTGTTTTTAGGCACTGGTTTGAGTAAACTGGATTTGGAATTAAGATCTCATCAATTCTGGGAAATATTAAAATATCCATGAAAACACATTTTGCCCCCTCAGGGATTGAATATTCAAAAGTCCTTAAATTTGTTTTTGGGCACTCGCTTAAGTAACGTTTGTAAGTTGTAGCCTAATTGATATCTCATCGAACCTGATAAATATAAAAAATCCCTGAAAATACCCTTAGGGCGGGTATTATAAAACTTAATTGACAGATGAACGAAGGTTAACTTGTTGAATGACGATACAGGTTGAAGTTAAGTTGACAATCCCCATGTTAACTTTATTGGGTGGAGTAGGTATCAATTAAAGTCAACTGATGCACAGATTTTGGTAATTTTGGACGATTTTGAAGACTTTTGTTGACATAACATAACCTACAATTTTATTTTCGTGTTTTGAGATCCAATAATCGAAAAAATTGATTGCTCTTCTCTCCATGTTTTTATAAAATATAAAATAATGATCAAAGTACAAAAATTAAGGAGAGAAACGATATTGATTATAGGTTAGGTTGTTAAAAATTATTCTTTACTTTTTACATTTGAAGGATAATGATAACTTTATAAAACTATCAATTTTTCTAGGAAAGTTAACCTTACAGTTAGAATCAAAGTTAACTTTTGCCTCTTTTATAATACCCGCTCTAAGGGGTTAAATATTAAAAAATGCTTATATTTGTTTCTGGGCAACAAAAGTAACCTGTGTATATTAAAACCTAAAATTATTGACCGGTGTTGAGAAAGTTTTTCCATTTTTGCGCTAGGCAACACTGCTAACCCTATTCTTGTACAGAGTGTCCGGAAATTACGATGACAAACTTTAAGGTATGATTCTACATAAAAAAATGCAAAAAAGGGTTCATATTAACATAGGTTTGCAAATGCTTCCATACGGAGCTAGGTGTCATCAAACTGTTTTTTTTTTTTATTTATTAGGATCTAGTTACGATACAGAAATTAACTCGTAGGTATAAGTTTTATTGGTGATCACTATTATATTAGGTGACCCGTATTGTAACCAGTGACGTGGTATTTAAGGTCATATTTGTTTTCGCTGAGTGAATTTTTGGTATTTTTTTTAAATAAATGTGATTTCTCTTATTTTTACGTACCTACCTATATGGTCGCCGTTTCGAGAGGAATTTAATACTAAGAGACTTTTTTAGAATAATGTTTGGAAAACGTGTGTCAATATATGTCAAAGGCAGACATAAAATCCTATTCTTTTACAACATATCCTACTAAAAAGAAGACAACCTTGTAAGTATTTTATGTACAGTTGCAAGTCGGCAAAACCAACAAACGAAATCACCGTCTACAATCCTATTTTCAGAATATTCTTCACTTAAAACCCACCCGAAAACATGGCAACGGTTTCAGCAGATTATTAAAATCGGTATATTTTGTTAAACAAACCAACAATATTAAGTTCGGTTCTAGGAATTATTTATTTCTCAAACCAGATAAAAAGTAAAAATATGCAAATTAGTTTCTTTGGTACAACGCCGACTTACCGCCGGATTACTATTTTATCTCAATATTTGTGCTAATTTCTTATTGGCAAAGAAAAACTATGGCCACCGTTGCCATAGCGTGTCACTAGACGCTAATTGGTTTACAACATAAAAGTGTGTTGTTTTCTGGGCTAAGTGATGTTTCCCTCCTGCCAAGTAGTGGCAAAATTCGTATGTACGTAACGCAAAGACGTGTTGTAATTCTCTAGCTAGGAGTTCCTTAAAAAGGCGAAAAATTTATTTTCAGTCAGCTCGCGACATTTTTAGTCTAGTATTGCAACATAGGATGTGTTCCTCTATCTTTTGCAGTAAAGTATAAATAAATCCTATAGATACAGTGCATTGTGTTTAACGTTGAAAGGTTCTTATTCATCAAGCGTAATACATCCGCAATTTAAGAACTTAAAAGGATTCTAAACGCATGTTTACAAGTGACTTTTAAATGTGGAAAATAGAAGACATTTTTAAATATAAAAAAAAATGTTTTATTGAATCTGGCAGTCGATAAAAAAAACAGCCCTATACTGTGGCTTATACAGTAACAATGTACGGCAAAAAGGAATAAACTCTGTCCCGTTCAAATATTAATTTTATTAATTAATAGCAACAAATCAATAACAGAATCATAAACAACGCTGTCCCTAAATGTGTAAACCATTTTTTTTTTGTTATTACAAGTTTTATAATCAGTGTTCCAAATGATTTCCGTTCATATCAATGCATCCCCGAACTTATTTTCTCATAGATCTTCTAACTTTTCTAAAAATGCCAGATTTATTTATATTTCTTACGTAGCCTGCTTATTAAATTTACGCACTGCAGACGTTTTTCTAATCCTTGTATCTCGAAAACAGCCGACTATACGACCATATAAAATATTCAAGGAACCATAATTTATTGAAAAAGTAGCAAAATACACTCAGCGAAAAAATATGACCTTAAATATAATCCACCACCCTCTTGTTACCACGCCACTGATTGCAATATGGGTCACCTGATATTTTAGAAAAGTGACCTACAATAAGACCAACCTATACCTATACCACTTTGATAATACCAGCTACCCGTAGCTCTGTATGGAAGCATTTGCGGACCTATGAACTTTTTGTCATATTGTTTTTATGCAGAATCATACCTTAAAATTTATTATTTGAAAAATCTTAAAGTTATTAGTTTTATCCGGTTTTAGCTTACTTATTACTAGTTTAAGGTAATGTAACTTTAAAATAAGAAATAAATTGATTAAAATATTCCCTAAATTGTAGAATAACTTTCATTTACAATGTATTGCTTAATTATTTTATCAATAATTTATTTAACAAGCCTTTTAAACAAGGTGTGGTATAAAACTTACTTTAGCTGACTTATTTGTACACTTGTTTTAAACCCCTAATTGTCAAATTATAAATTATTGTTGTTTGATTCTTAATGATGTACATTTTAAAGTATGTTTCAGAAAGTAAACTACTGACAAGACGTTACACTATGCGATTGTGATTTTAAGATAAATCGTTAGGTTGTCCATCATCGGGGCTTATCTTGGTGAAATAATGTAGGGAATGAAGTAAATAAACACAAAATTTTTAATCGTTCTAATCGCCTATGCACTGCTAGATATGTTTTTGAAAATAATAAATTATATAAATACATAAATACGTTAATTCCCTTGGACCTCGGTTTATGTATTTGATGACAGTTGCTCGTATATTCGTTTCAGTCGTTTAGCTTGTAGGGGGAGGCGTTTACCCTCTCCTGCAATATAAAACGATGTAGGTACTAATAGCGAATTTCATTGGTAAACAAAGTGCGGCACGAGTGCAAAATTTAAAAACCATTGGACATTTCAGTGCAAGTATTTGTAAACCATTGAGAAACCAGTGCAACAAGTGTTGCACCGAGTGCAATCAGTTCCGCACGTGCTCTTGGAGACCATGCTGCACCGAAACTGGATGAAAATGTCAGAAAATAAATGGTTTTGATTTTTTCGACCTTTAAAATACTATTTTGTCTCAAGTTTTGTCCAGTTGTAAGTAAAACCAATGAGGATTAAGGAGTATTGTCATCAACTTTGTTGCAAAAATGTACTCAAGGTCTAATCTGAAAACCATTGGTACTCAAATAGTGCAACACTTTTTGTGCACTGGTGCAGTTTCAGTGGTATACCGATGCCGCACTTCTTTTACCAATGGAATTCGCTATAAGATGGATTAATCTTGTTACATATGGAAGTAACCGATTAGACTTTTGATTGATTGATGACAAGATTCGCGCCTATATATGTAGCACCTATTCCCTATACGCTGTGATATTTCTTGTCAACGAGAGGAGACACTCAAAATAAAGACTTTGATGTAATGTGGTTCAAAATATCAACGCAGGGAATTCCTAAATTTATCTGCTGCCTTCACCGGCCGCCAAACGATGCGATGCCCATTATAGAGACTTGTTCTCTTCACTTGCTAATACTATCGACTAACTACTATCGCAATTCCGAAGTTGTCATCTTTGGCGACTTTAACGTTTACAATGTCAACTGGCTCAAACACTCAAATACAATTTGACTGGCAAGGTCGTAAAGCTGAATCCTTTGTCATCAGCTCTAACCTCACTCAACTCGTAGGCGAACCAACTCGGATTCCAGACCGAGAGGATGATTTTGCTAGTTTGTTGGAGCTTTTCCTAACTTCAAACCCCGACTTTTACACTGTCACCGTGAAACGTCTGAGCACAACTTTATTTCGGTACTAATTGGTAGTAGAGCCGAAGCCTTCTAAATCACGCAAGAACTGGCAATATACATTAGCTAAGTTGAATGGGCCATTTTCGAACCTTCGGAACGTTTGTTTTACCTCTGGTGATCCATCCATCTATGCTAGCGAAGCTTTGGATATCATCCGTGCTAGCATGGAAGCCATCATCCCTTTTTAAAAAGGCGCCATTCCAACGACAAGCGTGGGTCTACTAAAAATTGCGAGCGAGCTGTTAAATCAAAACATTATTTCTACAGACAATGACGTACAAACCCTACCGCTGAAAATCGTACCATCTTTATTAACGCTCGAAACAAATTCAAGCAAACGATAAACCAAAGCAAAGAAGCACACAACCAGAGGATCAAAGACAAACTTCTTGAATGTCCTAACGGATCAAGATCATTTTGGTCGGTAGCTAAGGTCGTTAGTCAAAACTTTACCAAGTCTGGCCTTCCACCTCTAATAAGTTCTGATGGGACTAAAGCACAGGAAAAAGCAAATTTACTGGACGGAACTATTCTCTTCACATTCAACGGTTAAAACTCTACGGAACATTCCCGCTGTAGAATTGAGAATGCCATTCGTTTAACAGAGCCCTGTTAAACGAATCTTGACACCAAAAAGGCTTCTGGTTATGACTAGGGGTGGGCAAAATAATCGATTAATCGAAATAATCGATAACTCACAATAGTTGATTAATCGAAATAATCGATTTTTCGATTGGATCGAAATAATCGATTATTTTTAAAAATCGATAATCGAATATTACTTTTGATAATCCTTCACCCCTCCTTATTATACGGCAACTGATTATAATTTTTCCCATATTCCTTATTATTTTTTGACGGGCCTATTTGGATATTTTGTTCGATAGAATACTCTGCATCTTTATTTTATCCCATGTTCAATTTATTTTTGTTTGTTATCTTATACATACCGGGTGTTGCATCGTCGAGCGGGACATAGGAAATCCCATGTAATTTTAAATGGGGTCAATTATTGGCTTCCCTAATTATTTTAGAGAAAAATTCTATTTAGGTTTATTAAAGAGCACTAAACCCCACATTCAAAAGAATAACTTTAGATATTTTTGATGAGCCCGTTTACGGGTTATCGCCGATTTCTTTTTAACTATTTCTCCTTTTTATGGCCCCGTATTTGCGGGCACCAGTCAAGGTAAACGATGATTGTCAAATAAAGTTGTCATTTTGAGGAATATTTGAACATCTTCTTAAATCCTAAAGTTCTAACAATTTAATAGTACCTACCTATTAATTAGTAAAATATTGAAACATGTAAAATGTCATAATTAACCTTGTAATTGGATACTTTATTTTAGTTTTATTCAGATTAATTTGTACTCATAAATACACCTTTAATATTTTCGATGTACGAGTTTTTATAACAATAAAGCACACATTTCAAAATGACAACTTTATTTGACAGTCATCTTTTACCTTGACTGGTGCCCGCAAATACGGGGCCATAAAAAGGAGAAATAGTTAAAAAGAAATCGGCGATAACCCGTAAACGGGCTCATCAAAAATATCTAAAGTTATTCTTTTGAATGTGGGTTTTAGTGCTCTTTAATAAACCTAAATAGAATTTTTCTCTAAAATAATTAGGGAAGCCAATAATTGACCCCATTTAAAATTACATGGGATTTCCTATGTCCCGCTCGACGATGCAACACCCGGTATACATAGTTTTTAATAATTACATTTACTTTACTTTAACGCTGTGTGAAATAAAAGAGTTGCTTGGTTGAAATTGAGTGTTTTTGCTCTCATATAATTCCAAATAGGTGTGCTTACTCGATTGCTTTAGTTAATTAAAAATTGCCCAATCAACCAGGATCAAATAAATTATTAGATTATTAAGTTGATTGTCCGATTTATTAATTAATCGAAGTGATCGAAAAAATCGATTTTTCGATTAATCGACATTATCAAGCCTTGAACATCGAAGGCAGGTTGGCGACTTGCAAATATATTTATGTGCTCGACTAAGGTTGCCCTCTCGATCCCACCCAGGGCGCTGCATGGTAGAAATACACGACGACGAGCAGCTAAGTGTTCCTCGAACAACACTGTTTAAAAATTCTTTCATTTGGAGAACGTTATCACTCTGGAACGACCTCCCTGGGGCTGTGTTCCCCAACGAGTAGAATCTCCAAAGGTTCAAGACCAATGTCAATGGTTCCCTGCGCACACGCACCGCTCGCAGAGCGCCATAAAGGATTGGATTGCAGTGCTCTGCCTGATCATTAAAAAAAAATCACAACTCAGCGCTATATTTTTGTCAATTTTGACTTAAATTTTGTATGACATCTTTTTGTATTAAGCATAAGCCAGTTAATTACCACTTTAATTTTTAGATTTTTTATTAGATGGTTGCCAATTAATAAATTCATTACAACATACGTGTCTCTAACTTGTGCTGGTTTCTGGTTTTATTAAAAAACTGTAATTTTGCACAACATTTGGAAAAAGCTCTCTCTTTGTTTAGGCTGTGCAAGTAATGGAAAAATGGTTAGTTTCCTACATGTTCTAGAACTCAATAAAGTGAACCTGACGAACACACATTTTATGAGAGGACATAGTTCAAGTCACTGAAAAAAACAAAGAAGCTAGAACATTCTAGCCAAACATAAAATTACTTATATTTTCTTTTTGTTCTTATTACAATATTATTAGGTATATTTTTATTTTTATTTTTGGTCCAAAACAACAAAATTCGGTTAGCTGATTGCGTCAAAACGTTTTCTAAAAGTCTAACCTGAACATTTAATTTTCTTTTAGGAGCTGTATTTACCTTAGTTCAGCTTAGTTCCTAAAGAAAGCAATGTTGTTTTTAAATTACATCGGCCGCAAGTAGTGGTAGGTACCTAGTTATATTATTAAATTTTATGATAATATATCTGAGATTTATAAATTATCTTACAAATAACTTTGTGCATACTGCATAGGTAGTTCTTTAATTATTATTGAACATGGTAGTAGTAATAGTTTATTTGTGTACTGAAACAGAAACCTAAAAATAGCGTATATAGGTATTTCCGTGCACATGTCCGCTCGTCTTAATCGCAATTTGGCCTATTAATTTGGCATCAAAACAGATCTTTCATTTTATTCATTAATAATTTCAAAAGTAATGGGACCATCAAGATAAGTTGTTTAATACTGAAGTGAGCGAGCCATTTAGCTCAAAGTATGGCCTTAATTACCAGATTAATATTGTTTTAGAGCTCGGGTTAAATATAAAAGCAGAATTTAAAATATCTGGGGAAATGATGATTTAATTAAAAGTGGCATTCCGGAAATTCAAATCATAATATATTTTTTTATATTTCGTTTTTATGATTAATATTTTCTGAAACTATTATTATTTATTGTGCGTTTGTTAGTTAAATATACAGGGTAATTTTTCATTAATGACTAAATGAAACGTAAGATACAAAAGCCCTCAAAGTATGCAGTGGAATCAATCACATAAGTTATTACTCTTGGAAGGTAATCTAGGTAAAAGGTAAAAATGAATGAAAAATTGTTGCTTGTATCGAAGTGTCTGGGACTGATACTTGACTCCAAGCTAAACTAGGGCATGATTTTACAAGAACGAAACAAAAAGGCATCAGTTGCGTTCTATGCAAAAAAAGCCATTGGTAAAAAGTGGGGATTGAAACCCCATATAGTACATTGGGTATATACGGTCATTGTAAGACCTATACTAACCTAGAGGTCCTTGTCTGATGGACTGCTTTGGAAAAAGAAGTACACACAAAGAAACTAACGAAGATATACAACGGGCAGGTTGTTTAGGAGTAACTGGTGCCCTTTACTCAATACCGACGGCGGCTTTAGAAGTGATTTTACATCTGCTACCCGTGGATGTTAATGGAAAAAATATGGCTGCAAAAAGTGCTCTACGACTAAAACAGTCGAAATGCTGGAACGACACCAGCAATATAATAAGGACATATTCCAGTCCAAAATTTGCGAGAGCCGACTGATTACATCGTCCCACTAACAGACTTCGGAGAGGGGTTTTCTGTGCTCCGTCCGAGTAGGTAAGAGTGGGAGGGCAACCAGTTCATAACAGAGACAGATCATTCGATTTTCACAGACGGTTTAAAAATGGACGTCGGAATAGGAGCTGGTATCTTCTCTGAGAGCATGCGAATGCAGAGGTCATATAGACTTCCGGACTACTGCAGGATTTTTCAAGCAGAAGCTACGGCACTAGATAAAGCAGTAAATATCCTGCAGGAACATCCAGACCTAAGAGCAGCTGCGTCAATAACTATTTATATAGATAGGCAAGCAGCGATAAAAGCAATTTGTTCCGACAACATTAAATCGAAACTAGTAAGGCGATGTCGCAACAATCTCCGCATAATTGGTGCTCAGCATTGAGTCGCTTAGTGTTAGGTTTCTGGTCATCACAACATAGATGGCAATGAGTCTGCTGATGCGCTCGCCAGAAGGGTGCGGGCATCTCTGCGAATCTAGCAGAGAATACCGTGGCTAGACTAGAGGTGTGTAGTTCGCGAACGAACTAGTTCAAAAGATCGAATCTGACAACTGAACTAAAAGATTCAATCAGTAATTCTTTAAAGATTGAATCATAGATTAAATCAACGCGAACTAAAGCCTTGTACTATACGCGAACGAGAGCGAGGCGACTGTGAAGCAGATCCTGAACTACCCAGAGCCTGGAGACCGTCCGATAGTGTCGGCTGTCGGACAGGTGGGCTGCTGCCTCACGTACAACTCGGCCAAGATAGATGAGATATGACAATATCAAATATGTACCGCTTATTCGATGCGCCGTGGCTAGAGACAAAATTTGTCATATTTATCGAGACTTTCATAGAGTAAAGAATGGTATAGTTGCACTGTACTATCCACGAAGCACCACGTTTCTCTTTTATTTATTTACTAGGTTTCATTGTTATTTATAATATTAGTTTAAAATATTTCCCTTATATATTTCTTTTGCTTCACTGTACACGTGAGAGTATAAATCAGTGCACTAAGTGAACTAAGCGAACTAGTCTTTTATACTATTCACTTAATTGAACGAGATCGAAAGATTGAAATCAGCAAAGTGAACTAAACTTCCCAGCACTAGGCTAGACCACTGGGATCGTTCAAAGAGAAGATATATCTTCTTCTTCTTCTTCTGTAGCTCTACAACCCTTGGTGGGTCTTGGCTGACTGCACGATCCTTCTCCACCCTTCTCTATCTTGCATCAGATCAGGATCGTATTCTATTCCCATCGCTCTCAGATCTGCAACGATGTTGTCTCTCCATCTCATACGTGGTCTCCCCAGAGATCTTCGCCCTTCCGGATTCTGTTCCCAGACCGTTTTGATCACTCGAGAGCCTGGTTGTCGGTGTACATGTCCAGCCCATCTCAGCCGTCCGGCCTTAATTACTTTGATAATATCTGGTTCCTCATAGAGTTCAGTCAATTCGTTGTTTGTTCTTGGTCGGAACTGCTCTGTTGTTAGGTCTTTGCATGGTCCAAAGATTTTACGCAGAACCTTTCGTTCAAAACACTTCAGCTTACGCTCGTTTTCCTTGGTAAGTGTCCAAGTCTCACTCCCGTACATGACAACTGGTCGTATGACTGTTTTATATACCTTGATTTTTGACCTTCGGGATAGATTTTTGCTGGTAAAAACTTCTTTTAGTGCGCACATGCATCTACAACCGCATTGGATTCTTATTTTGACTTCGTCGGATATACTGTTTTCCTCGTTGATTGTGGCTCCCAGGTACCTAAAACTTGTTACCCTCTCGAAATTGTACTCTCCCATTGTAACGTTTTGCCCTATCCTATCTCTTCTCGTTCTTTTACCAACATACATATATTTCGTTTTGTCCTCGTTAATTTTAAGACCCATTATCTCCGCCTGTCTTTCTACTTTATTAAATAACTCCTTTACCATTATTACGGAGTCTCCAACCACATCAATGTCGTCTGCGAAAGCCAGGAGGAGCCTTGGGCCATCCATACCAAAGACCTCCGTGGATAATTCCGCCGCTCTTATGGCTTTTTCCAAGGCAATATTGAACAATATAGGGGAGAGAGAATCACCTTGCTTTAATCCACCAGACACCTCAAACGAATCTGAGAGTATTTCCCCCACTTTTACTCTACTTCTGGAGCCGTTGACACATATACTTGTTAGCTTGATTAGCTTTTTTGGAATTCCTAGCTCTACCATTGCGTCCCATAGCTTAACTCTTAGAATACTATCGTATGCTTGTTTAAAGTCGATAAATAGTTGATGAATCACTCTATTGAATTCCCAGCATTTTTCTAGCATTTGCCTTATTGTAAATATCTGGTCGATAGTAGACCTATTTTTACGGAATCCACACTGGTAGTCTCCCAAGCCTGATTCTACGATGGGTTTAAGTCGTTCCAAAAGTATGTTTGCAAGGATCTTATACGCTGTGTTGATTAAGGATATCCCTCTATAGTTACTACAATTTGTTCTGTCTCCCTTTTTATGGATAGGAATGATCAGGCTTTCCTTCCACTCCTTTGGTATCTTCTCCCGACTCCATATATATCCAGATATATCGCATAGCCAAATAACTTGCAATAAGCAGATAGGCAGAGCTAACAACCTGTAGTATCTCCAAGCAATTGTGGCCCTTACTTGATACCAGGAAAACTGCAGCGTTTTTTTTTATGGTAAGGGACAGCACTGCAGGGTTGATCCTTTATGGCGCTCTGTGAGCGGTGCGTGTGCGCAGAAAACGATTCACGTTGGTCTTGATCCTTTGGAGATTATACTTGTTGGGGAACAGGGTCTCAGGGAGGTCGTTCCAGACTGAAGACGTTTTTCAGATGAAAATACAATACAGTCGGAAGGACCTAAGAAATATCACTGTCGTGGTTACCGGACACTGCCTTTTCGGTAGAAACGCCAAAAGTATGCAAATACCAGCTAACGACTTCTGCAAAAGTTGCAGAGACGAAGAGGAGGAGGAAAGTATTCAACACTTCTTGTGTGAATGCCCTGGCCCTGCAAGAAGAAGGTTTAATGCCTTAAACGAACCATTCTTCAATAATCTGGAGAAAGTAAGCAGCTTACAACTGGGCCGACTTACTAGGTTTATTAGCTATTGTGACAGGTTTAAGTGAGCTGCCAAGATTCTTCTGCGTTGTACGTCGCACTAGCCGTCAGGAAGCTGATGTTGATAGGTTCCGCGAAACATGTGTGGTATCACAACGGTTCTTATAGGAATATGTGAGACTGTCTGGACATACCAGAAGTTTGCCACTCTAACCTAACCTAACTACTTCCAAACTTGGTCTCGTTCTTCTGTTTACAGAATAGAAAACATTGGTGAGCACTTAGGGGAAATTGTTAATCTCCTGAAATTTATTTATATTTCTAGCTCGTAGGTATTCCAAATTTTCGCAAGGGGTTTTGAAATCAGAGTTTTGAATATGTGGCTTGAGATCGCAGGGCCATGGTGGCCACTTAACTGTTCTGATTCTTCCAAATATTTTAATATATCAAGAAATACGTGAATTGTTGCGCCGTCCTACTGGAAGTAGCTTTGTCGCATCTCTTCATCGTGTAATGCGTTTACAAAAGTTCCTAAAATGTCATGACGGTATAGCGTCCAAGTGAGAATCCTTTCAAAAAAATTGATTAAATTAACCTTATTTTCGATATGGCCGCTCATACGTCAACAGCCAGAGAGTACAATAAGATGATGTGCATTTTCAGAACACTGAAAAAGTTAACGTTAAAGAACCAAGTATAGTCATGGCGGAATACTCAATTTCCTTAAGAACCTCTATACACCCCAACAGCTTTCGATAGTCTATAGAGCCCAAATTCAACCATCACTGAATTGCTGCTCGCACATTTCTAAGTGTTCTTCTCAACATACTCTAAAACTACTGAATTTTATTCAAAAAAGATCTTCGCTTAATGGGCAATATGCAAGCAACTTTTTTGTTTCCAAAATTTTTCGTTTATAACGATATAAATAATATTTATTGAAAATTTGCGAGTTACCTTAAAACTAGCTTAATTATTATCAACGAGGAAAAAGGAAATACATATGGAAATTTCCCTAGTGTCAATTTAACTGGAAATTTTACACGGAAATTTTACACGGAAATTTTAAAAAATTGATGAGTGGAAATTGCATCCGTTTTGATAATTACATCTGGAAATTTCCCTAGTGTCAATTTAACTGGAAATTTTACACGAAAATTTTACACGGAAATTTTACACGGAAATTTTAAAAAATTGATGAGTGGAAATTGCATCCGTTTTGATAATTACATCTGGAAATTTCCCTAGTGTCAATTTAACTGGAAATTTTACACGGAAAATTTAAAAAATTGATAAGTGAAAATTGCATCCGTTTTGAAAATTACATCTGGAAATATCCCGGGGATAATTGTTATTTTGACATTTATAGTTTCAAAACATCAAAACAGTCGACCTGTCAAAATTTTAAATCAGCATAAACTTTTAACTTTTTTGTATGGTATTATTTAAATAAATAAATATATCAAAATCAACTTTTTAGCAACTACCTAAATAAACTTTTATCAACTCGGGAAATTTCCGATCAAAACATAACACGTGCCTAAAATATTTCCTAATGGAAATTTTTTAAAATTTGGTCTTCAGCCAATTTAAAAAAAAAAAAAACATTCGTGCATTGCACCAAAGAAAAAATCCCTCACCCTGCGGGTTCGGGATTTTTTCAGGTGCAATGCACTCATGCTTTTGTTAAAAAATTGGTTTCAGACAAAATTTTCAAAAATTTCCGGAAATATTTCATGCACTAGTTATATTTCTACAGGAAATTTCTAGAGAAGTTAACAGAAAAGTTGTTTTTATGTTCAATTTTCAACTTCGAATAAACCCCAAACTTTTTTCTTTGAACTTTATTTATTGGTTCGGTAACGAGGCAATTTTAGAAATAAGTAATTTGCTAGGGCCTGGTACTTTCACGTCGGAATATCTTTATGCTCAAATAATTGCTATATACTTTCAATTTTGTCGACCATTGTTTCCATATACATTATTTGACGAATAGCAATATACGTAGATGAAATGATCAAACCTAAATCAATGTAAGTATTTTGTCTGTCGTTGCATGCGTATTTTGCGGGCATCCTATATAATGACGGACTTCATAATTTGAATATCGTAGTCAAAGAGCTTACCTTACTTCTCTTTTTTTCTCTAAACTAGATCATCGAAAGAAACTTAGGTTGATGCTCTAATGGTGGTCAAAGGATGCAATGTAATAAAACGAATTGATCATTTACACTTTGCATTTATCTGTTAAATGTAATGATACAAATAACATGTTCCATGCAAAAGTAAATTAAGTGTTTAGTATTACCAATAAATTATAACCCATAAGTAGGGCGCCATCTTGAATAGATAAAAATAAATGTAAAAAAAGTTCGATAAAATCCTATCAAAGTTAAGGTTTGTTTGTAGATTGAAAATACCTTTTTAATTTGTTTAACTCGACCCCACCTGTCATTTTAAAATTTTATTGAAAATGGCGCCCTGCCAGTCAAGAATTTACACTTAAAAAAGCAGTATTTAATTTATTATAGAAAGTACCAAAATTTCATTATTTTCATGTTGGCAGGGGGGGGGGGGAGGTGGGCACGATGGAAAAGCAAACTTACTGGATGAACTATCATCTTCACATTCAATGGTTAATGTTCCGAGAAAAACTCCACCGACCATGTTAAACTAATCTTCAAGGATCTTGACACCGAGAAAGCTTCTGGGCCTGACGAAATTCCAGTCATCGTAATTAAAACATGCGCTGATGAATTCACACGGTATTTTGTAGGCCTTTTAACTTATCCTACAAGAAGAAATATATTCTTCTTGCTGGAAATCTGTGCGAGTCCAGCCCATACCCAAAAAAGGTAAGAAGACTATATCAACGAAAAATTATTAAAGTACCTGGAAGGCTTCAAGATTATCAGTGATCGCCAGTATGGATTCCGTAAGTCTAGATCAACAGGAGACCTTCTCGCTTATGTTACTCGCGTTTACAATAGCACTGAACAACTGAACATATACAAGGCCTTTGACCGAGTATGCCATGAGGGACTCGCAAACTAAAGTGAAATCATACGGAATGCTGGTTCAATTTTGTTCATGAGTGTCAAGCTTTCTTAAAGGCCTTTCTCTGCGAGTGGCGATGGACACATTCCTTTCAGATACATTTAACATCAATGTCAGAATCTCTCAAGGTTCTATATTGTCGCCCACCCTCTTTTTACTATACATTTACGATCTTTTAGAAACAACTAAAAATCCTTTATATAGCTTCGCTGATGGCCGCACGCTTGTTTCATCGTTTACTTTGGATGCTCGAACATCGACTACCAATGCACATCTCTATAGGCAGCAAGAGGTCCTACATTCAACAAAGATCTGGAAGAGATTATGTGTTCTGTCTTGGGGTGAAAGTAACCTCGTAGAATTTAACTTTAAAAAAACCCAGGCGGCAGCTTTGTCTATAAGAGTTAATCTTGAAGAACCGGATATAGTCATGGCGGGACACTCGATTCCCTTGGCTTCATGAATTCATTTATTGGATTACAATTTGGATTATCATGTCTTGGCATAGTCACGTTGCGGCCATTGCTAAGGCAGCCTCGCATTGGAGTACTTTTCCGAACTAGGAACCTCTATACACCCTAACAACTTTGGATGCTCTTTAAAGCCCAAATTCGACCATCGCTGATATACTGTTCACATACCCTAAGATTGCTGGATTCGATCCAAAGAAGAGCCATCGATGACCATGATCTAACAAACAACCTGAAAGCCTTGAACATCGAAGGCAGGTTGGCAATTTGAGTCTATTTTATAAATATTTTCATGGGAAGTGCTCAACTGAGATTGCCCGCTTGATTCCACCTAGAGCGGTGCATAGTAGAAATACACGACGAGCCACTACAGTCCACCCGTACGTGAATCAGGTTAGTTCAGGTTAGTTAGGAAAATAAATTTTTTCGTCTTGACAACGTCATCACTCTGGAACGACCTTGCTAAGGCCGTGTTCCCCAATGAGTATAATCCCCAAAGATTCAAGACCAACGTGAATCATTTTCTGCGCATACGCACCGCTCGCAGCGCGCCATAAAGGTTTAATCCTGCAGTGTTGTTTCTTAAAAACCGTGACAGGAACAACAGCTAATCTGCAAAGGGCAATAGTCAATATAAATGTATGGACTAAATAATGGCGGTCACAAATAATTGATAGTAAATCTGCACATTACCCATTACAAACAGAAAAAATTAAATTACCACTCCGTAGAATTGAACAGGTTAATTTCCCCATTTTGACTTTTAGTAGATATACATATATAGCCATCAGTTGCTTCAATGTCGATTAGGAGGGCAGTAGGAGGGGCACCTTGTATAGAATACAAATAATATCCAAAGTAATAAAATGAGCTATTTTTTTAAGTTAAACCTTTAAAACTACATTAGCTTCCATTTCATTTAGACTTTCTTTGTCCTTTGCAACCTTGCTTTACTAAAAGCACTTAAACGAAATCCTCTCATAAAACAAGGCAGGAGTAATCCTTTAAATTCCAGAATAATTACTCTTTATTTTAATCATCATTTAAGAAAATATTTGAAATTTTTGCTTAATAATTTAACGCAAGATTAAAGTCCTTGATAATTAAAGTTACACTAAAAGTCGAATAG
Source organism: Polydrusus tereticollis (assembly GCA_963920685.1). Lineage (NCBI taxonomy): Eukaryota > Metazoa > Arthropoda > Insecta > Coleoptera > Curculionidae > Polydrusus > Polydrusus tereticollis. Next base: position 30,506,872 of record OY987328.1, on the reverse strand, counting down.
TTATCTTAATGCCCTAAAAAATTTAAAAATTGTGTTAAGGAACAGAATTAGAAAATACATAAATTATATCTCCAAATATTGAATTTATCTAGGCAATTTAGCTTTTAATTTTTGTCAGAACATTGGGAAGGGCGATAGTGTAGTGTGTGTGTGGGGCTGCGGGGTTCCGTCATTGTCAATATTTTTTGTATTTTAAAATAAACGATTTTCTGTGATTCTTTAATTTCTTTTTCTATTTATTTCTGGTTTCATATTGACTACTTAATGAATCGCAAAATAATTAAACATAGCTGTACTATATGAAAATACAATTTTTTTAAAAAGTTGGTAATGATATTATTTATCAAATAAGGGGCTTAGAAGCCAAACGAATAAAGTCCACTTTGGCGAAAAGAGAGTTAGTCAGTAAAATGATTTATTAAAACTGCGCTTTATTAGCGCAACAAATTTATAACTACCAAAAAGAATAAAATCCATGATATTTTACTCCCTGAAATCATATCTTGCAAGCAAAACAGATAAAGTCCTTCGCGCTAAAAAACTAAAACAGGTAAATTCCACTGTAACGAATCACAAGCTTGCTTTAACCACGCGTCAACTTGGTGGTAGTGAAGACGAACCTGTAAACGTTCAAGTTGCTTTTAAGTTTTGCTAAGGATTATTTAGTTTGAATAAAGAGTTGTACCATTCTGATTTTAATCGAAAATGGTCACCTTCAGAAGTGTTTTCGTCAAAGGCGAGGAAGAAAAGGTTCATCCCAACGCTACTGAAAGAACTGAGGTATGTAAAGTACGTTTTAATAAAGGTTAATAGTTTACAGTGAAATATTGTGAGTTGGATTACAGCACGTAATAGTACAATCTTAAATTTTGTTTGTTTGGCTATTGTTTTATGGGTTTTTTGTGATTTATAGTGAAAAGTTATATCTGTAGGGCACATATTTTTAACATTACCAGAATATGAATTTGAAATGGAGATATTTTCTTGAAAATTTTGTCAGTATGTTTGAGATTTTGTTAGTTGTTAGTTCAAACTACGAATATTCAAATTTGAATGATAAAATAATGTGTACGACTTAAGAGAAGTTAGAGCTAGTTAATTAAACTTTTTCGTTCGTTTCCAGATATTCTGTACCTCGTGGACCGATCTCAATGTCAGACTGCAACCACAATAAAAAAAAAATTACATATCTCAAGAATTAACCTACGAAGTTGTTAAGAAATTTCGAGTCGCTTTTTATGCAACTAACAAGAATAGCGATCAAGGTAGCTTCGTTATTAAACATACGGTGCTACTTCCCCGCAGTAGTCGTCAAAAAAGAACACCAGGAAGCCGTCAGAAAAAACGTTTTACTGGCCGGTTTTTTATTAGAAATTTTCAGGATAGGAAGGATGTTTACGTTTGTGAACTGGTTTTTCGTCGAATCTTAGGGATCGGTAATTCTAGAGTTCAGAATATTCTCCGCACTTACGCAACATTTGGTAATGTTGTGCAGAAAAAAAAGGGGCTATTATCAGGCACATCAGTTCTTTAATATATTTAGAATCTTATTATTCTCGCAGCAATACTCGTCGGAGTGACCTTAGCTATGATTTGAACATAGAAAAACTAGCAAGTGTTTAGGCTGATGAGATGTTTAGTGTGAAAAATTGTTATTTTCGCTGTCTTTTTAATCACAAGTTTAATTTGGGGTTTGGCTTACCTCGTGTCGATGTATGCTCAACATGTCTTAACTTACAGAGAAAATAAAACAAGAAACCGATGCTTGAAAATTGTCGTCACCACAAGCTACCCAAGCAATTCAGAAAAAAAGACCTAAAGCTTTTTCTCATAACTAAGGGAGGAAGAACCAGGGTCTTTACCGCTCTCGTTTGATTGCCAGAAAAATTTAGCCAATCCGAAAATTCCAGATTAAGCAGAAGCTTACTACCGGCGTCAACTTTACGTGTTTAGTTTATCTATTGTTGTTGGTAGTTCTCACTGTAAAATGTCTCGAGACAATTGCTTCAGCTATGCATAAACTAAAGGAACCTACCCAAAAGGTTCGAACAAGGTAGCTTCATGTGTTTTCCATGGTCTGCGGAACTTAAATTTAACTGAGATTCACAGTATAAGACTATTCGCTAACGGATGTAGCGGACAAAATAAAAACAATACCATGATAGTTATGTTTCAACGGTGGCTGCTGCAAGCTCCTAATAATGTAAAAGAAATCTAGATTATTTTTTCGGTACGACGTCATTACTTTTAGAAAAGTGTCTGACGTCAAAAGCCTTCTTCAGTTGCATTTTGGAACCGAGTGGCAAACAAATTAAGTTTTGCGTGAATTTTTTCGCTGCTTGTAAATGTCGTCGTACGGATTATGCAGAACTTCCAGAAACGGCGGAAGTGGAAGCCTGGAAGGTAATTTGTTTTATAATTATTCTAAATGGCCTTATAAAATAAAATAAATATTGCTCTTTAAAAAAAAAATGTTTTAATCATATAAGAAAGCAAAAGGAACAAGATCCATATTAATGATATGCAAAACATATAAAGTTCAGTTTTTGGAAGCAAAATCGATAAAATCCATTTTCAAAGTTTAATAAGGGCTTTGAGGATATAGTGGTAAAGTTTAACATTAGAAACAATAATTTATTCAACTTTCCAAACACTATTAAAATAATTTGAAAATAAAAAAGATTAATCTGAGACCCCAACATTTTTTCTCGAAATGAACGTACCTAAGTGGATTTTATCCGTTTTGCTTTTATGCTGCTCGAATGTTTTCTTCTGTTGACGTATGGCATGACAAGTTGTAACCAATATTAAAATCTCCTTTTTTCTAATTTTGTCTCGAAAAATAGATATTTCGAACGCGCTAGCGAGTTCGAAATATATCCATTTCGAACTCCGAATTTTATTTTTTAAAAGTTGGCATTGGTTATATTTAAATGTTTTATTCTGTTGACGTCTGACGTTTCCTGTTATTGTTATCCATGAGAAAAGAAAGTTTTCGGGATTTCTCTGGTAAAAGTTGATTTATCGTTTTATTAGCAATATCCCTTAACTCAGGGGGAGTTAAACTTAGATTATCATGCTCCATATTTTTTTAATTATAATTATGAACAACTCTATGAAATATTAAATCACAAATTTCGTGACAATGACACAAAGAAAATATTATTTATTGTCAAGGCTACTATGATAAAAAGAAATTTAGAGTATTACCAACATAGAATTTAGACACACAAATTTACAAAATTTGAAGGGTTGATTTTCTTTTTAAATATGTATTTTCTTATTGAAAAAAATACAAAATAGAAAAAATAGTATAAAGTACGTGTTTTATAAAGCAGTTAGAGCACTTGTCCCGTTAAAAAACTCGCCGCAAGCGGCTCGTTTTTTAACATGGACGCGTGCTATAAGATGATGCTTTATAAAACATGTACTTTAATATACTATTTCAGTCGTGTACGTTTGGTTGCATAAATACTTACAAACAAATTATTTGTTGACAGCATAAGACCAGACATTTGATTTTTTATTAAGCTGGATTTATAAACTCGAGGCCGGCGTCGGCGTTCGCGCTGGCGTGGGCGCTGGGAGTTAAACAAGGTGAATCGTAATAGAGTGATTTATAAACTTCGTCGGCGTTCGCGCTGGCGCCGGCTGGCGTTCAACATAAAACATCTTTATCTTTCCAGCGCCGGCGTTCATAGAAAATCCGTAGCGCCGCGTCATAACCAATGGGATTTTAGCATTTCTACCAAGTCATTGTTGGCATCTGCCAAACTGTCAACGACCAATCGTCATTTTAATTTTACTACCCCTAAGACACCAAGTAACTTCTTCTGCCTTGCTAAATCCATTTATTTAACTCTTTCTTTTTGTTCTAATAACTGGCTAGAGAAAACACCACCAAGAGTACAAACTAAAAATGTCAGAACTGTCAGATTATGTTTTTTGTTTGTCAACACTGCGAACGCGAACGCCAAGTTTATAAATGCCCACTAGACATGTTTAATACGAGCGCTGGCGCCGACGCCGGCGAGAGTTTATAAATCCAGCTTTATACCAACAAAAATTTAGGCATACAAATGAACAAAATTGGCATATTATTTTTAAACATAGACTTTTTTGAAGAAAAAAAAAAGTGCAAAATAGAAACAAAAATATAGCGTTCATGTTTTATAAATCTATTAGCGCACTTGTCCCGCAAGCGGCTCGTTATCTAGCATGGACGCCGCATGCTCTAAAATGATACTTTATAAAGCTTGTACTTTAATATACTATTATGTCGAGATTTCTGAAATGCTATGTCAGATAATTTGAATTCTAGCGGTCGCGGTCAAATGCTGTTAGGTATTGTCTAATCAGTGCCATAGCAGAACTGTGTTATTGAGCTATGGGGGAGAGAACCGGAATATGTCCCTATTATTATTTATGTTAATATATACAGGGTGTTACAAATTCGACATACGAGCATTGGAATCTCGGAAACCATAGGAGTTAGAGAAACGGTTAAATGGGGGCAAACTTGTGCAATTCGGTGCTGATTAAAATGTCGCTTTAAAAGTTTTGAAATTCCGAATACTTCCGATATTATTCGAAAGAAACCGAAATTTTGCAAAATCGTTTTTATTTTTTCCTGAGCTCATTTGAATAGCTATTTAAAAATAAATGACACTTTGTCTTTGCAACTTTTTCTCCTCTACAAAATGACGTTTTTAAACTAAAGATCCGACGTTTCGTCTTCGAGCGGCCAACATCAACTTTATTTTTTTAAATACGGATGTTATGGTAATGGCGGTATTACTTTCTAATAATGAATTGTTTTTGCTTATTTCCTGTTAAATTCGTATTTTACATTTGTCAGGCCGGTCCTGGCAACGAATCACAATTATAATTAAAAACGTTATTTTTATAAAAACCTTTACAAATGGGTTTCATGAAAATTTGAGTTTATTAGGAAAGCTCTAATTTCCAAAATGTTCAAAAATATTTCCTTTAACCCATAGGTACCTCACCTATGCACAGATCGATGTTTCTTATGATCCTTGCTATACTACCCCCTTTCAATTGACCTTTATAGCCTACGAACTGTATGTTGTATTATTCTTCCAATTCTTCAAAGTTTGTTTAAAGTTGATCTTACTGATAGGTGGATAGGAAATGGTGGGGAAATAGAGTCGCCAGCGAGGTCGTCAGATATTTCGCCTCTGGATTTCTTTTATGGGGGGCATTAAAAAATTTTATTTATAAAAGTGAGTTAGATACCATGGAGGAACGGGAAGAACGCATACAGGTTGCAGTTGGTAGGATAAGGAGAAGATCGGTTTAAAGGGCTGTCGCCAAAATTGGAAGAAGAATCGATCGTTGCATTGAGCAAAACGCCAATATTTTTGAACATTTAGATAATTAGGTTTTATAATTAAGCAATTTATAATTATTAGAAAATTCTTATAAAATAAATTATGTTACTTATGTATGAATGTTTTAAATAAAATAGAGTGTTTAATTAATATTGTAATTCGTTGCCAGGGCCGGACTGACAAATGTAAAATACGAATTTAAAAGGAAATAAGCAAAAACAATTCATTATTAGAAAGTAATACCGCCATTACATTTTGAGGGCAGGGGGGTTTAAAAATCGGTAAGAAAAATTCCAGGTCCGTATTTAAAAAAATAAAGTTGATGTTGGCCGCTCGGAGACGAAACGTCGGATCTTTAGTTTAATAACGTCATTTTGCAGAAGAGAAACAGTTGCAACGACAAAGTGTCATTTATTTTTAAATAGCTATTCAAATGAGCTTAGGAAAAAATAAAAACGATTTTGAAAAATTTCCTATGGTTTCCGAGATTCCAATGCTCGTGTGTCGAATTTGTAACACCCTGTATATATAGTGTTTTAAAAAAAGTTATATAAAATTGATGCAGGCATGGCAATAGTTAATGTTAGCATTAAAAACGTGTATTGTAAAAAGCTCCGCAAAATACAAACAAAATTGAATTGCTACGTAATATAAGGGGGGGGGAGGGGTTAAGATTTTTGGATCGTATAAGAGATGTGAGGAGGGAGGGTCTAAATTCACCAAAAAACTAGTGACATATTTTATGGGGACTCCTTAAAACTTTGGGTCCTCACTGTTAATTAATTGAATTTGTAAATTTTCACTGTACAAAATAAAATCAGATTTAGTAAAATTTCTCTATGCTTGGCATCAGTGTCAAATCCTATGTTGAAATTCATAACTTGTAGAAATGCTTACGTATTAAATGAATAAGAGCTCTGTATTGATGCCAAATAAAATGGGCTAAACGTGGCCTAAGACGCAAGTAAATGCATTGAAATAAACTATTTATACATTGCACCGTTCCACTTAATTAAATTATACCAAAAATAGAAACAATTATTTAGTACTGAAATATTTGACGGTTTATAAAGTTGTAAACGTATTGATTTCACCAAAATATCATATTGTGTTTTAATAAACCAAAGTTATACCCCACAGGTTTTATTTTTACCGACTGCAATTAGAATAAAAGAATACTTGCACCAAGGCAAAAATACTTAAATTAAGTAAAACATGGATTTGCACAATACGCAAAGACATTTTAGCTTGAATTAAGAAGTGGATGCATTTAACATAATATACGCTTATACCAAGGCCGTATTAATTTCTATTAAATTTTAGCTATATTGACAGTCAAGTTTTGCATGGAAGCATGCCACCATGGTGGAACTGCCATCTATGTACAAGAAAATGTGAAGTGTAATTTAAGGCCTGAGTTAAATATGTGCGAGCTTTGAATGTGCAGTGACTGAATGTCATTTGGGTAATTTAAAGGCAATAGTAGCATGTGTGTATAGACCCCCATCTGAAGATATGGAAAAGTGTTTGGTAAACATTTTTGAGGAAAATTAGGCTTTGTCGGTGGCAGGAGATTTGAATTTATTAAGTTTTTTGTACAACTTAGGTTAAGATGGTTTGGAACATTTAAATATGTTGTACATCTTTTACGCTTTATAACAAAATATTTATTCTTATACATCCCTATAATTATTCTCAGCAATCATTAAATTCTGTGTTTTTAATCTCCAAAAATTTTATTTAATTCGGCACATTTAAGACTTGAAGGCCATAGAAAACCAATTACAATCATTGTTTTAAATTATAACAAGAAACAACAATTATTGTCGTTAACCGAATTTTTGACATTTTGTTGTTACTGTTTTTTTATAACAATTACACTTAAAATGCGATATTCTACAAAAGAATTAGTACATTTTGTTTATACTTTGGGAGAGTCATTGCCCAAAATTTTCAGAAAAGAAGACATCCTCAGGAAATAGGAATTAAGTGGTTAAAATATCGGATTGAGGATACAGGCAGCATGAAAAAACTGAAAGAGTCTGTTTTTACCGAAATATATGAACTCGTCATTGTTTTATTGTCAGCATAACGAAGGCTGGGTGTTTGAGAAATCAGTGAGAACATCAACATTCAAAAAAACCTTCAGTTAAAGTATCACTTAGAAAAAAACAAGCTTCATCCCTTCCTCGCCATCTTAGCTACACATTGTCATATCAAATTATAAAATAATTATCGAAAATTATCGTGATTTGGCAATGCCGCAGACAATAATAAAAATAATTTAAAGTTAGAAGGGAACTTAGTAGGAGTTTCAATTCTTGGCAAAATATACAGGGTGCTCTATTTAAAAAAAAAATTAGTAAAATTAATCCAATCTACCCGAAATTTGGAAGTGAAATTAGAGCATCCTGTATTAACACATCTCAAAATGATATAAATAAAACTCGTACAACCCAGATGCAATTGGCTGCAAAAAATATTTGTGAAATTAATATCAATAAGAAATTGTGGCATATTTATTGCGACCGTGCAAAAGCAGAAGCATTAGGAAAATAATTAATATCCTGGCAACACCGCAACAGATTGGGAAAAACAATTGGGATTACTAAAACAATAAAGAGAGACACAAATTCTAGAAATATACGACAAACCACTCACACCACCCGCACGTGGTACAACTTAGTGTCCCTCGAATGACACTGTTCAAAAATTCTTTCATTTGGAGAACGTCAATGAGTATAATTTCCAAAGGTTCAAGACCTACGTCAATCGCTTTCTGCGCACACGCACCGCTCGAAGAGCGCCATAAAGGATTTATCCTGATGTGCTGTGCCTGATCATAAAAATAATCATGATTTTTTATCAAAGACAGCTCTTTTTTAGAAATTTTTGTTGTACGGCAATAATTAAAAAAGTATCGGGATATGAATTAGTACTCTAAAATACCTTTACCAGTTACTCTTCAAATAAAATATTAACGAAATGTCACCTAGTTGAAGTTTTTAATTTTTACATTTTTGTTGTACGGCAATAATTAAAAAAGTATCGGGATATGAATTAGTACTCTAAAATACCTTTACCAGTTACTCTTCAAATAAAATATTAACGAAATGTCACCTAGTTGAAGTTTTTAATTTTTACATTACTTTCTTTACCATCCTGTATAACATTGATGCGTTTTTTTTTTGGGTTAAAAATCTATACTGCTGCTGTTTCAAGAAGAAGCAATCTTTAAAAATCTGAAAAATGTATTGAAATTAATGAATTCGTCTTCAAACGTTAGAAGTTTAAAAATAGACAAAAAATACGAGCCGTTTAAATACAAATGCTATTAAGTGGGAAAAGTTTAGGCAACTAAAGTTCGTCACACGGCTGGTGAGCTACGAAAGGAATCCGAGCAAAAAGCGTTACATTGTTGCCGTACTTTTCTCTTTAAATTTCCATAAAATGTTATTTTGTATGTCATTCAAATATATTACTTAAAACAATTAAACGTAGATATTGATTTTTCCCCATCATATTGCAAATTGTAATCGCTTAATATAATTTATTATATTCTTAAAGCGGTGAGGATAGTATGTTTTGATAAATTTGGCAACCCATGCCGAAGTCAAGTAATCAGCGAATATTTCTGTCCCTTATTAATGGCTTTGTCTCTTTATATCGTATATGATATTGAATTAGTAGGGATACAAAGCACATCTGCATACCTTCAGAACTTTTATAGGCATTGCCGGAATTTAAAATTATTATATTTAATTTATAATTAATCATATTTAAACATACAGTGTGTATCAGCCAAATGGAGTAAATTCGATAATAAATACATGGGGGCGTGTCCGAAAAAACGCTCGAACACGTCGATTGGTATTTCTAACTGCGCATTTTTTTCAATAAAAACTTTTTATACAGGGTGTGTCATGTTACAGTGGCCAATACTAACCTTCTTATTTTAAATGCAATACCCTGTATATTATTCAATTTTTGGATTCTTCAGAGAATTTTAGATATATTTTATGTACAATATCCTATACCTATCTTCAACTGTTTCGGAAATATTAAGTGTTTTCAGATTTATTGCAAAAATTAACAACACACTAAAAAACTAATAAGTAATACTGTTTATTTTTTGATAATGTAAAAATGTTACATAACACATCCTGTATAAAAAGTTTTTATTGAAAAAAATGCACAACTAGAAATACCTATCGACGTGTCCGAGGGTTTTTTCGGACACGCGCCCATGTATTTATTATAGATATTTATTCCATTTGGCTGAAACACACTGTATGTATTTTGATGTTTGTAAAATGAATAAATATATAAAGGGTAAAGTTATTCATAGTCAAGATAGGGCAGTAACTGCTAACAAACCAGTAGGTATTTGTTTTTATATTTTACGCAATTTAAGACTAAAATAATTAAAAAAAAAATATTACCTAGCTATTAGCTCTAGAACCGTGTGACGAACTCTAAGTTAGTAGTGTATTTTTGATTCCGGTTATTTTCAAGATATTTTGGAGGAGCCGTTGTTAATTTATTGTGACTATTTTGAAAGTAAGTAGAATAGACTTTACAACCATTGCATACCTACTTTAAAGCAACATTCAACTATTTAAACCACTAAATAATATACTATAAGGTTAATTATGTACTAACCCTATACTTCCGCTATAATTTAATTAAAACTGTCTTATCTTTTAGCAACTTCGCGATTCTAACAAAGAAACCCATTAAATAGAATCCTCTCTTAAAATAAAGCCACAATTATCTCTGGGTTTTGGGAATCCTACCGTCAATTTAATAATCATTTTCAAAATATTTTAAATTCTTGGCTTATATTTAACCCTGGCTTTGAGCAATATTATAATAATTCTGTTAATTTATTTCATTTATATTAAGCTCACTGGCTGGCTTGCCTTGGAACATCTCGATACTATAAATGTTTAGAATTGTTACTGTTTTTAGATAATATGGACCATAAATAATCCCAAGTGAAAATTTATATCAAAACTATTGGGTTTTTGGTATATTTTAACGATCAACAACAATGTTCTACTAATTTGATCTAAAAAAAGGAGTATGTATCAATTAACGGATATTTTTTTTGTTTCTTGTAGAAAATGTAATACTTTTATATTCAATTAGTTCATATTTAGAAAATGGGCATATGGTCTTGCATTACTTGCATTGTTAAGGCTTTGTGTTTGTTCAATTTAGTCTTAACCATGCAAGACGTACTATTTTCATCGGATCATTGGATTTAAAAAAAAGATACCTAAGCCATGTGAATATTATATACAATATATGTTTAATTTGATAAAAAAAAAGTATTGCGCCTTGTTTTTATTTTTATTTTATTATCTGAAATATTTACAATGTGTATATTTATTTAAATATAGCTTTTAATAATAGGTACTGTTGTGCTATTATAATTACGGGCAGCACTTTGTTATATTGTAAATATTACTTTTTTACTCCTCGTACGTTTACCTTCAACTTGTAACCATTAATAATTTTTTTTATGATCAGGCACAACACTGCAGGAATAACCCTTTATAGCGCTCTGCGAGCGGTGCGTGTACGCTATTCATGTTGGTCTTGAATTTTTGGGGATTACACTCGTTGAGAAATACGACCTTAGGGAGGTCGTTTCAGAGTAAGGACGTTCTCCAGATGAAAGAATTTTTAAATAGTGTCGTTCGAGGGACACTGAGCTGAACCACGTACGGGTGAGCTACAGTAGCTCGTCGTGTATTTCTACCATGCACCCCTCTGGGTGGAATCAAGCGGACAACCTCAGTTGAGCACTTGCCATGAAAATATATTTGTAAAATAGAATCAAGTCACCAACCTGCCTTAGATGTTCAAGGGTTTTAAGGTGGTTTCTCAGATCATGGTCACCGATCATGCGAATGGATCTTCTTTGAATGGAAACTCAGGGTATGTTTAGGAGCAGAGCCCCAAATATGTGACCAGTATTCCAGCGATGGTCGAATTTGGACTTTATAGAGCAAAAGTTGTTGGGGTGTATAGAGGTTTTTAGTTCGGAGAAGTATTCCAAACAATGAGGACTAAGGTCAAAGAAAGCAATAGCCCATGTCATTGGACCGATGCACGCATGCCTAATTAAATGTCAAAATCAGCGGCCATTTTGCAGTGTAGATCACAGTGTAGATGCGGCATGCGCATGCGCTAGGCCGGCTCTTTCAAAAAATGTTTTGTTACATTTTTATTATAATTAAATTAAAAATTATTAAGCTTTAACTTAATAATATGAAAATAAATATACTAAACAATTCAGTTGAGTAAATAAATCTTAACTACATAAAATAGGATAACATGATTATAATAATAAACAGCCCCACATAAAGGCTTCCACACACCGACGCGGCCACGGCCACGGTAGCGGTGGCGGCCAATCTAAACACATAGAAACAAATGAATGAAATCATACCAGCGCGGGCAGGTCTAGATCAAGCGGCTTAGGGCAGCGTTCTGATACGCGCCGCGGTGACGGTCAAATACAACGTGTCAACTTTGACTGCTAGAAGTGACAGTAATAATGGCAAATAATATAATAGAATTATTAATAGAAAATGTTAAATTATATCCCATCCAAATTATAAAAATGTAAGGGCTAAAAACAAAGTGTGGGACAAAGAGCTAATAGTAACAAAGTCTCTTCTTCAACATCGTCTATCATAATAACAAATAATAGAAATAAAAATGAAACCTGGACGTTTAAAAATATGTTTTCGTATAAGTACATCAAATCTGTAAACGGCAACTACCTACCGTGGCCGTGGCCGTGTCGGTGTGTTTAAGCCTTAAAAGCAACATACAATATTTATACAGGGTGTTTCCTAACCTCTCTGAAAAAATGACGGAGGTGTATCCTCACATTATATTAAGACGAAAATGTGGTATAAAAGTTTCTCGCATGTCGCTTCGTTTTCGAAATACAGGGTGTTATATTTTTTTTCATTTTATTAATTAATGCCTAACGATATTCCAATGATATTTGTTAAACATAAGGGATTAGAGCACTTTACTTTGGGTCAATTTTAATTTTTACAATTAGTTCATTGGCGGGGCTCTGGGTAAAAGAGTACCTTAATTTTTTAGTTATTTTTCGTATTTTTACCATTAATTAATTATGTTGCGTCAAATGATACGAGTAGGCTTTGCTGCGTTCCATGGCAACCACATTTGTTTTCTCCGTAACATTTGTCTCCTGTTTAACATCTTTCAAATAATATCCTTTTGAATTGTTTTTGAATTTATTTGTACTACATTACATACTTTTCATAATGGCTGAGTTTACCAATCAAGAAATGGCTCAAATTCATTTTATGTACGGTTTGGCAAATGGAAATGCGCTAGAGGCGAGACGTTTATATGCAGAACGTTTTCCTAATAGACGAGTACCGTGTTCGGAAACATTTACAAGATTGCACCTCAGGTAAAAGAAAACAGGTAGCTTTGCAAAAAGCAAAATAGGCGAACGACCACTTACAGTTAGAACCGTACAACTTGAGAAAGACGTCTTAAACATGGTGGAAGAATCTCCAGGCACTAGTACGAGGAATATCGGGAACGAGTTTAATGTGAGTTACAAAACAGTATGGAGTATCTTAAAGGACTATTTACCTTATCCTTATCACGTACAAAGAGTGCGAACGTTGTTGCTTAGAGACTTTCCAGCTCGAGTTAATTTTTGTATCTGGTTTCAAGAAAATTCTTTAAGGGTCCCACATTTTTCTGCAAAAATACTATTTACAGATGAAGCGAATTTTTCCAGACAATACATCATAAAGTTTCACAACAACCATATTTGGGCGGAAGATAATCCTCTTGCTATCATCGAAGGACATCACCAGTATACATTTTCTTTTAATATTTGGGCAGGGATTATTGGAGATAGCTTAGTTGGACCGTATTTTTTTCCAAATCGACTTACTGGTGATGTCTATTACAACTTCCTTAGAGATTAATTGCCAGAATTGATGGAAGCAGTGCCATTAAGAACGAGAACTTTAATGTGGTTCATCCATGACGGCGCTTCCCCTCACTTTGCAGTACGTGTTAGAAACTATTTAGATCAACAATATTCTGCTCGTTGGATAGGTAGAGGAGGACCTCACCCATGGCCACCCCGTTCGCCTGATATGAACCCATTGGATTTTTATTTCTGGGGCAACTTAAACAGCTCGTTTATACTACTCCTATTAAAACTGAAGAACACATTCGACTGCGTATGGTTTTAATATGATTCGCGCCAGTCCCGAAATTTTCCAACACGTAAGAGACAATTTAGCACGTCGATTACATGGGTGTTTACTGGCTCATGGAGGACATTTTCAGCAATTTATTTGACTTTTGTTCATGTGAGTTCATTATTAAAAGTTTTTAAATCAATTATTAAATGATTATTATTACTTTACTAAGTTTTTTTAACACCCTGTATTTCGAAAACGAAGCGACATGCGAAAAACTGATTCAGTATTTTACAACTTCTCCGAGGGACACCTAAATTATCTTTTATTTACATTGTCACTATCCTGTGTTACTTAAAGTAAAATGGTAAAATGTACTATTTATTATTTAAAACAAGCTCTGAAATAAAAAATAGAATGGAAATTAAACAGGAAAAATTGTTTAAAAATGTTACATGCTTTCGGGAGTCAATAACTCATTTTTGCGATTTCTTTCTAATATTCCGATATAATAGTGATGTTTGAGCACACTTAACCAACAAAACTGCAGACAATTGGAAAAAAATTAATAAAATCACAAAAAGGAAAGACTAGACTTACGTATAGTCTGAACTTTTAAGAACAAGAGTGACAGAACAAGTTCAAATAACACATTGTAAAAAGGATAACACGAGAAATGTCAAAGAGTATGGCGATTCTTTCTGCGGGTTTTGCAGCGGTAGCTTTGTGACAGCTGTCATTCTTCTGCTTCGCTTTCTCCCATTTGGGTCTCACCGGGCTTATTCCAAGCTTCTGCGAGGCTGCCTTAGCAATGACCGCAACGAGACTATGCAAAGACATAAAATATGACTCTCCAAATTGACTGTTAATAAATGAATTGATAATATGAACGGAATCGAGTGTCCCGCCATGACTATATCCGGTTCTTCAACATTAACTTTTTTAGAAAAAAACTGTCCCTTGTTTTTTTTTTAGCGTTAAATTCTACTTTGTTACTGTCACCCCAAGACAGAATTTTTTCCAGGTCTTCGTTGAGATGTGAGACCTCTTACTGCCTATAGAGATGTGCATATCCAGTAAAATATTAAACAAATGGTTTGTCAATAGAAGTATAGGATTTTTCCAACAGACCGTTAATGTATAGAAAAAAGGGGGGTGGGCGACAATAAAGAACCTTAAGGGACTCCGGTATTGATATTGAATGTGTCCGAAAGAAATCCGTCCATCGCCACTTGCAGAGAACGGTCTTTAAGAAAGCTTGACAGCCATACTTTTAATGTCTTTACATAATTCCTTAATTATTCTAAAAATGTAAAGGTATCAAAAAATTGCAATACCATTTTGTCAGTTCTTTTTTGTTTACTGCGAGAACTTTGGTTAAATAATTACATATTGGCCCCGGCCTTGGATTAACTAAGAACTAAATTTGTGAGTGTATGTATACTTTCATTTATTTCTAAGCTAGATATTCAGTTTCATTTAGGTAATTTAGGATATAAGGATATCAATTGTCACTGAATATCCTACACAGGGATTTATTGCGATATGTGTAGATGCTAACACTTTGACTGGCAATGACGTTATAGAACGTCACTCAGTATAGGCACGCTGCACGCCCAAGAGGATATGGTACGTCATTTGAACAGCAACCTTTAATCTGTATTTTAAAGGTTGGCGATTTTGTACGATTTTGGGTGACTGGCAAGACCCTTAAATAATCTTAGTTTGAGTTCGGTTTTTGCGGTGCGCTTATCAAAATGGATAAGCCTCGTACCTCAAAGCGGCCTTGTTCTCCATTGGATCTACACAACTAAATATTATTTTTACCTTGTATTGCGTTTTTAATTCAGTAACGGAATGTTATTTTTGTCCAGTTTCAATTTTTTTTTGTTTTTGAGACCATTTTAAAGTACATTTTGTGGCACTATTTGTTATCGGAAGTAAAAATGTTTAGTTTCAATGTTATTTTCTCAAATACATTTTAAATTTAAAGTATATGTAGGTATTGTTAAATACATTTATATAATTAGGGTATTTATTTATTAAATACACCTTTTTACTAAACTGAAATGAATCAATAATTATTACCGGATGGCCATGCATGTCGTTGATTAACGTCAATTCTACGATTACAGTTTGGCGCGCGCGGGAAATGTCCCAATGGGCTCTGGCAGTCAAAGTATTAAAAAAAATATTTATTTACAACCATGTATATAATGTTGACATGACACAGATTTTTTTAAAAGTTTGAAAGAAACATATTTCTATAACGTAAAGTAAAACACACAATCTGCTCCACTAGTTGAATGTAAAATTTTTAAGCCATACATGTTTCGGAGGCATAAACCTCCATCATCAGTGGGATAAAATTAAGTTAGTAGAAGAGAAAGGACATTGTAAGAAGTGCAAATTAAAGATAGAAAAGAAGTATTAGTGAAACAAGAAAAACTTAAACGACAATAGGCTCATCAGAGAGCTCGGAAAGATGATAGATAAAAAGGAGAATACTTAAGCGAGAGACTGATTTATACTTAGGTCAAACAAAATAGTGTTGACTTACCTTGTGTCGCAGAAAAACTTCATCATTTAGTATTAAGCATGGCTGCAGAAATAAAATAGAAAATTGAAAAATGTGTTATTATTTAAAGAAAAAATTTTAACATTGAAAATGTTTATATTATCGCACGGGCACGTAGTATGGGTACGGAATTCGAAATTCTTGTGTTGCATTTGTCCCTGACGTCACACCAAGATAAATGATTGGGATCAGACCAAGTCGTGAGTAATCGTATGGTTTCGCTGGAGCAGTCAGCGGGTGCAGGCTGGCGCGGCTGGAGCGCGCTTCAGATCATATTTGTATTTCGTAGTGAAAGCGCTTATGTATGACTTATAATGAACGCCGATAACATTAGTTGCATGCTGTTGTTGGAGGAAGAAGACGAAAAGGAGATGTTAGCCCAAATTCCTCCATTTCGACAAACGTCATATTAACACTTGAATTTATACTATAGGTACCATATTTAAATCAAAGCTGCAGCATACCAAGTAAACAAATCAATTTGATTAAGACGTCAAAGTATCAAAGCATTTTAAAATTGTATCATTAGTTGGTATATCCGAAAAAAATATCAAAATTAGAAAAAAGTCAGTGGCGTGCATTTTAACATTGAAAATGTTTATATTATCGCACGGGCACGTTAGTATGGGTACGGAATTCAACAAAATTCTTGTGCTGCATTTGTCCCTGACGTCACACCGAATTAAAATGATCGGGATCAGAACAAGTCGAGAGTAAACGTATGGTTTCGCTGGAGCAGTCAGCGGGTGCGGCTGGCGTTCGCGATCGAGCGTAGCAATCGGCCGTCGCCACAAGGTGGTTTGGCTGGCGCGGCTGGAGCAGCGCGTTTCAGATCATATTCGTATTTCGTAGTGGAAGCGCTTATCTATGATTTATAATGAACGCCGATAACATTAGTTGCATGCTGTTGTTGGAGGAAGAAGACGAAGAGGAGATGTTAGCACAAATTCCTCCATTTCGACAAGCGTCATATTAACACTTGAATTTATACTATACCATATTTAAATCAAAGCTGCAGCATACCAAGTAAACAAATCAATTTTATTAAGACGTCAAAGAATAAAAACATTTTAAAATTGTATCATTAGTTGGTATATCAAAATATCAAAATTAGAAAAATGTCAGTGGCGTGCATTTTTTTGTCAATAATATTCGTTGAAGTGTTTCCCGGGACGCCACTGGACTTTAAAAATTTAATCTAGTTAGGGCTAATTCAGCCTCTTATCATTATGAATGACGGTACCAAATTGCAATAAAATCGGGAAAAGGATATTTACAGAAATAAAAAAAAAACGATTTTTTTAAAAAAACTTTAACACTCTGTACATCAAAACGGGGCAACTCCGGACACATATTCAGGTTAGCACTTCTGAAACACCCTGCATACAATCAAATACAACGGTCAAAAACACAAATATTTATATCAAAATATTGATAACAAACAATAACACCAAACGATACAATGCAATAATGCGAAAATCACGGGTAAACTAAATTCAACCCTGTCGCCCAGGGCCTTTTAGTTTTATTGTCGCTTGACCAATCGAAATAGAGTTACGGTTGTCATTAAGTACTGATCAATATTTCCTTCGTATGCATAATCTTGGATTTGAATATGGTATAGGGTAGACGGGGGCAAGTGTAAAAATGGGGTAAGTGGAAAATCAGAGCGCCAATCAGGCAATATTGAAAGTTTACTTGTCTGTGTGGTTCGAGGCAACTAACTATACGTTAGCGCTATTCAATTATCTACTCCCGGCGAGTTACCAGGTGTTTTTTTCTTTCTGAGTAGTCATTTGTAACATAACCTCCGAATCGGTCCGTTGAATAGTGTGTGATATCTCCATAAAAAATTGGTCAAAGGTAAAAACTTATAATTTACTTTTAGTTTTATTGCATTTTCTTATGTTTAGTCAATTGTTGTAGCTTTAAAATCCTATATACCGACCAAATCTAAAAGCGGTTTTTACTCACGAACAGGTTTGCACTTCCCCCATAAAAAACATAATGTGGGGCATGTGTGAAAGTTGTAATGGGGAAAGTGTAAAGGTTAGTTTACACTTGCCCCATTTTCCTGGGAATGCTAAAGTTCATTGGCACTGACACTTAAAGCTTTTATTCTGTACAGAGAGTTGACGTCATGGTACGAAATTATAAAAGAAAGTCCGATAGGGCTGCCTATGGGGAGGCGCAATTAAATGCTGCAGTAAATGCCGTCAATCAAGGTCAATTAACCATGTCGATGGCTAGTACCGAATTCAGAATCGCATACATTACAATCTACTGTAGAGTAACTGGCCGCCGTGGCGAAAAAAGCAAGACACAGGGCCGACCTCCAATACTTTCTTGGCAAGATGACTTTGTAACTTTAAATAATATTTCCAATCCTTTTAAGAACAATATGCCAGGCACAGACTGGCTAATAAAGTTTAAACAACGGCACTTTTTGAGTATGAAAAAAACCACAAAGCTTAGAGTACTGCAGAAAGAAATCTACGGACCCATTCATAATAGACCAATATTTTCTTTTATTGGAGAAGGCTATATTGGAGTTGGGTCTTTAGGATCGTCCTGAATGGATTTACAATTTAGATGAGACTTCACTGTGTAGAGATCCTTCTCGTCTTAAAATTGTTGGCGCGAAAGGCAAACCCTCTTTAAGAATTATTGCTGAATAGGGCAGAGAATATATAACCGTTCTGGCAGGAGCAAGTGCTAGTGGTAGAAAATTGTCACCATTGATAATATTTAAAAGCAATAATATATGGAGTTCCTGGAATTCTGAAAGAAATGAAGACCTCCTCAAAGACACCGTATATGCAGTTAGCGCCAATGGATGGATGACCTCCGAAATATTTAGAAATTACTGTCTAAAGACTTTTATTCCTTTGGTTCGTGATCAGGCACCAAATATTGTTATATATGATGGGCATGTCTCGCATGTGGATTGCTTATTAATTCAAGCCGCAAGAGAAAAAAATATTCATATACTTAAACTGCCAGCCCATACAAGTCATTTACTTCAACCTCTCGATTTGAGTGTGTTTAGATCCTTTAAGGCAATATGGGAGAGGGAAGTAATAACATGGCAAAGACGTCATCAGGGACAACGACTACCAAAAAGGGAATTCGCCACATTTCGAGTGAAAACCTGGGCTGAAGTAGATTCCGGAATCATAAAAACAGGATTCAGAAAGGGTGGTATTGTTCCATTTAATAGACATGTTATTCCTAAAGAGAAGTATGGCATCGATGCCCTAAAAAGATGGGAGGAACACTTGAAAAATCAAGGATCTGTAAGAGATTTATAACCGAGGCCAGGACGCATTGATATTGAAAGGAATGCTGTAGCACCGAGTGTAACAGAAAAAACCGCTACTTTCGAACAGTCAATGTTAAAAACAGTAAAGCCTTCTACATCTGGCGCCTCACTTAAAAGGAAACTAGCATCTAATGCAGAATTACTTACAGCTCCTTCATCAGCATCTAATAGTGCCACCAATCTCAAAGTAATTGTCAGCTCTGATCAAAATGAACAAAATATACTCAATAATCATCAGGATCCTATAACTGAAGCTGTATTACCAGCTACAACCAAAAATCGGCAAGAAAAAAAGACAAGTTTTGATGATCTACTACTTGATTCGCTCCGACAGAGTCCTTCTTCTATTCCAAGGAAACGAAAGCGCTTAATTCAAGGTGGCCAAACCATTGCAGGTACTATCGCAAGTAGTCAGTAAAAACTCTCTACAAGTTCATCTACTATATCTAAACTAGCTATGAAAATTGACCGAAAGAGTAAACAAAGTCGGCCAAGTCCGTATCAATTTGAATCCAGCTCCAGTGAATCAGATAATGAAAGTGTACCTTTTATGGAATCGGATCAAAGCTTCACTTTAGAATCGCATTGCGAAGATCAGATTCCTGAAATAAACAAAGACAATATTTCCATTGGAGACTGGGTACTAGTTAAATACACATTACTAAAGGCAAACAAACATTTCATTGGCCTGTTGACAACGGCTTTGAAATCAAGTTTACTAGAAAATTAAAAGACAATTTTTTATGGCCACTCACCAATGATGTCAATGTAGTACAGCTAGACGATATAGTGACTCGTTTACCTGAACCGGTAGTAACACGCCGAGGAGGTTTTCATTATAATGTGAAATGTGCGGGATACAATATTTAACAAGTTCCATAAAATTATTCGAATTTTTAAACTTTAAGTTTCTTTTCTGTTTTGGTTTCTCCTTGGGAATAATTCCTACTGTTTTAGAGATTAAGCCAAACATTGGGTTTTGAACGGATAAATACGTTTATAAGAATATTATTCTTGTTATTAGGACTTTTTCGAGTGTTATTTTGGATTACTTATTATTTTTCAGAATAAATAATCAAAAAAAAATAATCATTCAAATCTCAAGATCTCAAAAATAATTCATGTGTGCCCTATGCAGTATGAAAAGTAAATATATTAAACTATTACTTTCTTACAAAGACATTTTTATAAATATTGTATATTTAAAGTAGGAAGGAAATAAACTTGAACTATTAAAAAGGGTTTCGCACTTGCCGCAGTCTACCCTAATTATAAACTTTGTAATGTAATGCTAAAAAATAAATAAAATGGTTTTGTACACTTTACCGTTCTTCCCTACACTTGCTGCCACTTTTTTTCATGCATTTTTTTTCATTACAACATTTTTGTAATTTTCGTTCTCGTAGTTGTATAAAGGGGACTACTTTTGCACCTCCTCTATCAAACACTCGTCAGCAATTGCCGAGAACGGTGGCATCATAGTTACGGAGGTCTATAAGTGGCATTCTGATGAACGATCGGTGCTGGACTGGTCTCTCTAGCAGTCCGAACGCAGCCGCTGCAATTGACGGCGAACGCTGTGTCGCTGAGCTGTGGCAGTGAAACCGTGTACATACAAATCGCATTAAACCAGTAACGAGCTACCAATCGCGAACGCCAGCCGCGGCCCCTGACTGCTCCAGCGAAACCATACCTTAGAGGCGCGTTAGAGTTTATAACCTTTATTTTACTATTTTTTATATTATGAATCAATAAAACTTATATCAACTACCTAAATATTACATTCAAATCTATGAGTTTTCGCAGATCTCAAATCTCACAATAGTCACAAGCGTTGCACTCTGCTTCGGCATTTTCAATGTCTTCCCCGGTTGCATCTTTGTAAAGGACTGTAAATTTTTTTTTATTATATCTAGTAGTTAATAATTAAATAGTACTAATTATTTTTTGAATCTTTCGTTCGCAGAAAAACAATTTTCGTCCCATGAGGAGAAAACGAAATCAGAGATACGAACATCCTGCTGAAGTTGTATCAAATGGTAGTTAAAATTATTAATAAAGATAATGTCTGTATAAAAAGTTTGTCTTGTATTTTTTAAAATAAAAACCGTTGAATTTAGTGCAGTTCCCCAATGTCAATGGTAGACAAGCCGGGACACCTAGAGTAAAAAGCCAAACAAGGAGAGAAAAGAACAATGAGTGTTATATGAGGATGGAAGGTAAAAATATTTGTTATTAAATTAAAGTAAGCTTAAATGAATATGTGGATAAGGTAAAGTTTAAACGAAAGTCACTAGATGGAGGAGAAAACTGTACTAACTCCTTACATCATACCACTCCATCTAGTGACTTTCGTTTAAACTTTACCTTATCCACCTATTCATTTAAACTTACTTTAATTTAATAACAAATATTTTTACCTTCCATCCTCATATAACACTCATTGTTCTTTTCTCTCCTTGTTTGGCTTTTTACTCTAGGTGTCCCGGCTTGTCTACCATTGACATTGGGGAACTGCACTAAATTCAACGGTTTTTATTTTAAAAAATACAAGAAAAACTTTTTATACAGACATTCTCTTTATTAATAATTTTAACTACCATTTGATACAACTCCAGCAGGATGTTCGTATCTCTGATTTTGTTTTCTCCTCATGGGACGAAAATTGTTTTTCTGCGAACGAAAGATTCAAAAAATAATTAGTACTATTTAATTATTAACTACTAAATATATAAAAAAAAAAAAAATCTTTAAATAATAACACATTTTTCAATTTTCTATTTTATTTCTGCAACCATGCTTAATACTAAATGATGAAGTTTTTCTGCGACACAAGGTAAGTCAACACTATTTTGTTTGACCTAAGTATAAATCAGTCTCTCCCTTAAGTATTCTCCCTTTTATCTATCATCTTTCCGAGCTCTCTGATGAGCCTATTGTCGTTTAAGATTTTTTTGTTTCACTAATACTTATACTATACTATCTTTAATTTGCAGTTCTCACAATGTCCTTTCTCTTCTACTAACTTAATTTTATCCCACTGATGATGGAGGTTTATGCCTCCGAAACATGTATGGCTTCAAAGTTTTACATAAAACTAGTGGAGCAGATTGTGTGTTTTACTTTACGTTAAAATATCACTCCACTGAGAGATGGACTTCTTCCATAAAATATTTCTATAACTTTAATATTTATCCAAGTGGAAAGTGATAACTTTCCACACGCGTTAATGTCAACATGCATTGAATAACCAAAGTTTTTGTTATAATATTATTGCGGTTTCTCTCAATTGAGGAGGAATACAAATGATTTCTTCTGAATCGCTCATTGTCTTCATAAACACTTTTTTGATGACAATATATCAAAAATGCAACTAATTTAAATTTGTATGGTCGACTTGTTTCGCATCATAGTAACTATTGTCAAAATATCAAATTGACGTTTTTTTTTTTTTTAATTTGTGGATGGTGACGAAGCTGGTGGTGATACAGGGGTCTTATTTTGTTAATTTCTCACATAGTTATTTATATTTATCCCAAAAGACATCATTTGCATTTAGGTGTGGTTGTAAATAAAATAGTAGGTATACAAACCTCAGTAAAAAGTTTCATTCCACTTTCCACCTCGGTATGTAATATACTATTAAACGTAACAGAAAAGCGGAAAAGTATTTACCAATTAAGATAATAAGGTGGTAAAAACTTCTTTTCTTAGAGTGATTATTTATAATTATATGGAACTTTCATGTTAAATAAAGTCCAAAGTGGACTTGTTGGAAAAAATGAGTACCATCATAATAGTCAATAAGTTAATTGTAACGACCTTGGTCAGGTTATTTAAATATTTATAGGTATGTAGGTTTTTATATGTATGTACTTAGATACCTACCTATAAAAAGAAAAATGTATAACTAGACATATAGTTTTATCACGTACAGTAATTAATTAACGACTTACTCATACCCAATTTCGATTTACAACATTGGCAACTTCCAAGCAAAGATAGAATTTGGAGCCTATCTCAAGCTATTAAATCAGAGGCAAATCAGTGTAAAATATCGAAGATCCGCTCTTAATATGCCATACATTGATCTTTTGCAGAAGTGTTATATGGTTCAGTTGTGGTCGAAGTGCCGATATTTCGATGCATTTTGTTGGTTGCATGAATTATTTTGCAGCGTCTTAGATTAGGTTAGGTAAGATAATATGTTCGACACCCGTCGTGTTAAAACAGAACTTACTTTAATCCATTTTTGTCAAAATTAAGATTATTAGACACAGTGATATAGTATATCATATATTAGTTCTGTGTAAGGACTTAAGCTAGTTATGCTTAGTGGGGCTTATTCTGATAGGTATATTAAGGCCCAAATTATCAATATCGTCTAAGGATACTATTGTTGAAGTTTTGTCATGTAAGTTATGTAATCGTTATCGCTAACAGGACATTAAAAATTTTGAATTCAAGCTAATACAATGTGCTCAGAATTAAGATAAAATGTCTATTTAAACACATACAAACCGAAGTCCATGAGGTTGGCTTGGAATCCCAACATGGCAGTTTTAAAAATATTCTATGCCCATCTTTTTTGATTAAAAAAAATTACATTTAAAAAAAAATATTTAGACCATATTGCCAGTAGTGTTTTCAACAATCTCATCAAGTTACAAGTTAGCAGGTTGATTCAGTGCACACCGTTACAATGAAAAAAAAGCAAGCACTTTCTAAATTATTTTTTAACCGGAAAATACCACTTTACCAGTTTAAACCGGAAAGCAAAAAGAGAAACCGGTAAAGTACTTTATCTACTTTCATTTAGTAATATGAATTTTACAGTTCTGTAAATCGTTTTGTAAGGGCATCTATTACAGCACTAGTGCTGTAATAGATGCCATTACAGCACTAGTGCTGTAATAGATGCCCTTACAAAACGATTTTTAATAGCAGGTGCATTTTTATTTAAAAAAAAAATGCCTTTTGCCAAATATTTTTATTCATAGATGAAAGTAGATAAAATTTTGTACAATATTCTTGTTGTAAATTCATATAACTACACTCGATGTTTGATTAAACTCGGCTGATGCCTCGTTTAACAACTTTAACATCTCGTGTTGTAATATGAATCTTTACAACACTTATATCGTAAATAACTATTACCGGTCCCTCTTTCATTATCATTCAATTTTTTATTTAAACAATTTTTTTTATTTAGTCCAAATATTTCAATGTATAAATATTTTCCTGACTGTAGAGTTTTTCAACTGCTCGCCCTGGAAATTGCCTGCATTGTCCCGTAAAATAGTACTTGCCGGTCTTGTAACGGAATATATTATAAATTATGTACCATACTGAAAATAGCGGATTACGGTTTATGATTAGAGATTTTGGAGATCGCGTTCGATCTCATATTGAAACGCAAAATATTTTTAATGATACATTTCCACACCGTTGTCCCTATTCAAAATCTACAGTGATCAGGACAATTCAGAGATTAAATCAACCTGGAACTTGCAAAGATCGTTAACGCTCAGGAAAGCCGAAAAGGGCTGCCAGTAAAGACAACAATTTAAAGGTATTGCTGCATTTTGTAGAATATTCACTACTACAAACGGACGGACGTTTCCCGCACTCCTCTGATCATATAATCACACATCTACTCAAACCCACTCAACTCATACAGACTACCGAGAGACTGGCTCACTCCTGCCCCTCGTATTCAAATAGAAATACACAATATATTAGTTGTGATGAAGCTACTGATTTTTGTTATACACGAGTATATCTTGATTCTTGACTTTACATTAGCATTAATCTTGCCCGGGCCTCAACAATATGGAAAACTATGGCCAGTCCCGTAGGACATTATTTTAATACTCACTAAGGAAAAACTTTTTCTTGTGCGAATTAAAACGCTTAATTGATTTTTTGATAATTGTGTCAATACATGAGCCTATGTTTCATCAAGTGAAGGTAAGATATTTTCCGATAAAAATTTAGTTGATTTAATAAAATTATTTAATTTCCAAATATATATTTATTTATTTATTTGGCCACTTAACCATCTTCTTCCTCATTGACAAACATGGAATGGCGAGATGTCGCGCAGACGAGCCATTTATGTCTTGTACAAGTTTGGTTCCTGGCAACGGTGGATTGTGTGTGTCTCTTGTAGGAGAGACAATAATGGGACTATACAGACTACAGAGTTCAACGTCACTTTCTGGGTGCTACAGAACTGGACACGCGCTTCTATGCTATATCATTAGGGGACCTGAGTTAGAAATGAGATCAGACCACACAAACCCTGCATATCGCTATGACATACCATTCAAGACCGTAATCGACGAACGGAATGCGTGGGGCAATCCAAAGACGGTACCGGAGCAGGGATACGCGGAGTAAGACCGAATAAAGATGCTTATTTCTCCCTGGGTAAGTCTCCCACGGTGTTCCAAGCGGAAATCTACGCCATCCTATAGTGTGCGTATGAAAACAATAAAAGGATTTATCTTAATAAGTGGATCCACGTAAACTCCGACAGCCAAGCAGCCCTTAGAGCGCTAACATGCAATAAGGTGGCATCAAGACTGGTACGGGAATGCCAAGAGGAACTAGTGGCCCTGGCAAAAGCCAACGAAGTAATACTACAATGGGTACCAGAACATGAAGGTATTACAGGAAACGAAAAGGACGACGAACTTGCAAGAAAGGGGTTGGAGAAAACATTCATTGGTCCAGAAGCGGTCCCAAGGTGCACAGTACGAGATGTCATAAAACGGTGGACAAGGAATTAACACAAAATCTACTGGAACAACAGACAGGGATTAAACCATAGCAAATCTTTCATTGGGGACCCAGACCCGAAACTAACAAAACAACTACTTCTGATGAGCAGAAGTCAGCTGAGAATTACCACAGGAATTCTGACAGGACACATGGCCGTTAAGAAGCACATGCACCGTATGCAACTGTACAACGGGGACCTAAGCTGCAGGTGATGCGGGCAAAAAAGTGAGACGGTACAGCATATTATTTGCCACTGCGAGTTGTTGGATCGGAAAAGGCAACAAGTACTCGGGCAACCAAGACTAGAACCAGAGGATATTCCGACAATCTCCCTAGTTGACCTACACAAACTAATGCAAGGAACTGGAATCAATTAGTGGGTTTAAGAACAAACTAGGGTGAGCACAATGGGCCAAACCTGGCCGAAGTGCATCTGGCACTTGGACGGACCCTCGGAAGAAAAAAAAACGGTGAATCGTGTATAATGTATTAGTTTTATTTTCTGCATTGTGTATTTAAGTGATTTGTTAGAGGACTGGGGCAAGGTGGTTATTTTACTGTTTATGTTAAGTTTAGCTGTGCAGGTGTGCTGTAAGAGCAACATTGGAATAATGCTGCTTTCAGAATAAAGTACTAAGGAATATCGTGTTTGCTAAGAGTAACAAGGAACGACTGTTCTACTACGTAAATGTTGACATTATCCAGCTCATCGATAACAATGGTTAAAAAAAAAGTCTCAAGAGGATAAACCCCTTTAAATTAGTACATAGCTGAATAAAGTGCGGCAGCTCTCATAGGCGTAACTGGGGAGGGGTTGCAGGGGGCCCGACCCCCTTTATAAATGCGACGAAATTGGATTCTGTATCTACTTGGCATTTTAAACACTTGCCCCCCACTCCCCCCAGTAATGTTATAGTGTGCTATTAGAGCCTAAGAAGAACTTAGATTTAAAGATTTTTAAACGTAGAAATTTAAGTAAGAATAAAATTACTCGTTGATTATCTGTGATCAGAATGTTATGTTATCATGTATATTTTATAAAATAAATCAAAAATATTAGGGAGGTAGTTGTAAAGGCTATAGTGCGCCACATTGCTTTATATTGCTTTTTAACAACGTTGCTTGCATTTTCCGACAGTTATGTAAGTAAATTGTCGTGTAGTCGCTATATGACTTCACTTATGACTATTATAGTGTCATAATTTTCAAATACATATGTTTGTAGGTATAAGCAATGTATTTACGAACATTGTACTAATAGTTGCAACCGATGCTTTCCTCGTCTTTTTTTTTAGTTCGATTCCGAATATGAGCTATAAAATAATATGCTTTGTTACACATCCCCCGCACAGCCTTTTTGCTGAAAGTGCCTCTAAGGTTAAGCTTAGATTTTTTTGTCAACCATTAAGCATTTAACTAGAAAATCTTTCCAATTTCCCATTTGAATGCGGTAAAGAAAACAGGAAGTATCACAGGATAAATATCTTTAAAAGTAAAATTAATAATTATCTTTTCTTAGCGAATATCACCAGTATGCTGATCAAGTGCTTCTAAAAACAGTAAACAATACTCTACACTATTTTTTTCCATCTGTAGGTTCATATTTACATGTTTACAAACTTTTTTTAAAGGTGGAGCACCGATTTGTTCGCTTTTTGCATACATAGGATGTGACGAATCCGATTTTTTTTTACTTACAAGTAGGATATTTCAACTGCACTAATCTAATCCTTAAAATTTTGCCATTGACCCTAAAATATCACTTGTAGAACTTATACTATACATTTTTTGTTGTTAATTGGGAGGAAAACCAAAGCTAACCTATGATTTTCGATATTTTTAATGCATTACTAATGATTTTAATGTCCGCCTCACATTGCTTTTTAGATTTTTTGACGCGTGTTTATCACATTGCTTCAGTGATTTACCCCTCAATTGTGCAAAATTTGAAAAAATAGTTGATTTTTTTATAAAAGAATTAGACCCATATATATTAGTCATAATTTAAATATTTTTTCATTTTTTTTTTAGTCTATAAATTTTCTTTTATTTTATTAGTTATTTAATAACATACAGGATGTTATTTATGATATGCTAATGTTTAACGGTCTTATTATTGGGGTCATTTTAAGAATACATCTTAACTTTTTGAACTGCAGTGTGTTAAGAAAAAAGTGTTTTAAGAAAAATTGTCTTCAAAAGTATTCAGAGGAAATCCCGCACGAACGCTATTGGTAGAAATAAAAAATAGTTGTATATCGGAAAATGCTTCTTAATGTACCGGGTGTTCCACCTAAGGAGGTAATCGGCTATATCTCAGAAAGTAATAACACTAGACTAGGACTTTGGGAAAAAATATATATCGATAAAAGCGGCCAAGAGAAATTGCTGGAAATTATTTTCAAGTTTGAAAAATTACCGCTTAAATAAAAAATTAAAAAGTTGATGATGGTCGCTCGAATCCGAAACGTCGGATTAAAAAACTAAACCCATCAGCTTGTAGAGGAGGAAAAGTTACTATAAGGAACTGAAAACCGCAACGTGATAATCTTTTGTTAAAGTAGAGATGATTTAATTATTGGTTAATTAATGTTTTAAAAACTGGCATATTTTTCCATATTAATTATTATTATCCCTAATTTCTCTAGTTTAACAAATTATCACGTTGCGGTTTTCAGTTCCTTATAGTAACTTTTCCTCCTCTAGAAGCTGATGGGGTTAGTTTTTAATCCGACGTTTCGGATTCGAGCGACCATCATCAACTTTTTTATTTTAAATACGGACCTGGATTTTTTATTCCACTATTTAATAGCCTTTATAAGCTTAAAATAAAATATTATGAAAAAGTCATATCATAACATTTTTTGATTTTTTTGGGAAAATCCTTATTCATTGAGGAATTACGGAAAAACGCCATCTAGTGGCCACCATCAGAATCAATATGGTATAGTTAATAGATCTACGTGTAGAGGAAAAGAAGGGCTTTTTTTCAAGACCAAGTTGAATAAAATCGGTTTATCCAAAGCAGAGATATCAGCGTTTGAAAGAAAAAAAGTTTGACCTTCTCCCACCACTTTATTATTGAAAATAGAAAAAAACCATGCCTAACATAAAGTTGCATAATTTTATGAAGAATACAATGCTTATATTTCTAACATATTTTTATTAAGAAAAATCAAGGGAAAATCGGCATTTTTATTTTGAAAGTTCTCTTACGCCCCCTAGCGGTCATTTTTCGAACTTGAAAATAATTTCCAGCAATTTCTCTTGGCCGCTTTTATCCATATATATTTTTTCTCAAAGTCCGAGTGTTATTACTTTCTGAGATATAGCCGATTACCTCCTTAGGTGGAACACCCGGTACATAAGGTTAAGGTACAAAAATAGTTTTGGTGGCATCAAAGTTATTAAAAATTGTTTTTTTTTCTTAAAACTTTAACATCAAAACAATACTTTGATTTTACGATTTTTATAAAACTTTTTCACTAAATGTATAATAAATCGAAAACTTGTACTAGTCTTAAGATATCCGATATAAATATAAGATTTTGCATATGAATCCCAGACTTAAAAAGGTTCAAAATATTGATTTTTTTTAATGGAATACTATATACCGGGTCCGCCAACGAAGCGGGGACGGAAGATTACATCCTTGTCGAAAAACTTATCAAAAATACTGAACAGCATGAGGTCTGGAATTAAAAGTGGCATATTTTAAAAATATTTTACATTATACAGTGTGGCTCAAAAAAGTGAGGCGAACAAAACCCTATATCTTACACTATTTTTGAATTGTATATAAAAAAGCATTTTTTTTTTTAGGTGCATTATGAGTCTAAACATAGTTTCCGAGATATCTATTCTTGAAAAATTACATTTTTAAACTATGACAGATTCTAGCTTTTTAACGGTATGTCTTAGATCAAAACGGCTCACATGTTCCTATCTTACTTCTTTATTATCTTCCTAAAAATATAAATTTGCGGTTAAACCGGAAGTACCATATTGGCTCAAAAAAGTGAGGCGAACAAAACTTGTATTTTTTTAAATGGAATGGAATATCTTACACTATTTTTGGATTCTACATGAAATGACAATTATTTTTTAATAAGTGCATTATTATTAAGTCTAAACTTAATAGTTTCCGGATATCGACTTTTGAAAAATTACATTTTTGAAATTTGACAGCTTCTAGCTCTTTACCGGTACGTCTTAGAGTAAAACGGCTTAAATGTCTCTATCTTACTTTTTTATTATCTCCCCAAAAATGTAAACTTTTGTTAAACCGAATATAAGTCGAAAGCCGGAAATATGGTACTTCCGGTTTAACCGAAAATCTGTATTTTTAGGAAGATAATAAAGAAGTAAGATAGGAACATGTGAGCCGTTTTGCTCTAAGACATACCATTAAAAAGCTAGAAGCTGTCATAGTTTAAAAATGCCATTTTTCAAGAATCAATATCTCGGAAACTATTATGTTTAGACTCATAATGTACCTATTAAAAAAAATTGCTTTTTTATGTACAATTCAAAAATAGTGTAAGATATAGGTAGGGTGTTTTTATTTAAAAAAATATAAGTTTTGTTCGCCACTTTTTTGAGCCACCCTGCATAACGTAAAATATTTTTAAAATATGCCACTTTCAATTCCAGACCTCATGCTCTTTCAGTATTTTTGATAAGTTCTTCGATAGTGATGTAATCTTCCGTCCCCGCTTCGTTCGTTGCTATAGAGAATTGATTGACGAAGCAATATTTTACATAAAATATAGGGTGCCCTATTTAAAAAAGTAAAGTGGATATTAAAATTTTTACTTTTGAGACACCCTGTATACTTAAATATTCTCCCGGAGAAGCACAAAAAGGAAAAGAAACAGAAAAAAACATAAGAAGGAAAAGAAGAAAAGGAAGAAGAAACGCAAGACTTCATCCAGCTCAGAAATAAAAGTAGTTTTGTAAACCAAGAACTATTTCTTTTTTTATATCATGAACAGGGAAGATAGTCCGTGTATAAATAGAGTTGGGACACACATTATTGCTTAAAAATTACACTAAGCTTTACCTATACAGGAAACAATAATTGGCCTCGACTCGGCCGACAAAATGTTTTGTAAATAACAACATGGGAACATTTATTTACTAAATAAATAAGCACCGACAAATCCCAAATCGTCGGATTTGAACTCGAAAGTTTTTATTTTTGCCTTTGCACCTCCTCACCTTTCACTTATCCCGGGATGGGATACCCTGTATAATAAAATTCACTTTGATATTGCTGGGTTAGTATACCAAAGGCCATAGTCTCTTCCCTTATCCGCATCTAAGATTAAAGAAAATATAAGTCAGACAACTTAATCGTTAAATTTATGCTTATGTTTACATGAGTAGTTTGTCGTTACGTCTTGTGTGTATATTGTGTACAACTTGATAAGATTTTCCGGGAATTATCTGATCAACTTGCCGTATAAAATATAAATATTTATTATTATCATCATGAGAATGAGAAAAGTGTAATAAGGCAGGAGGTGACTTTATAGAATACTATATATCGTTATCGTTTCGTATATTGATAATATTGATTACATAAAGATTGAAACTATTAGATAAAGATGTTTGTTTATACAGTAAGAAAAGTTGAAATAAATTCGCTTGAAATACACGAATTGATTTCTCGGAAAACACGCGTGTGCAAGTCAATTTTCTTTTGTAGTGGCGCATTGTCGCTAAATCTGAAGTATATTGACCGGGTTATCCACAAAACAGAAGAGTTATCACTTGGTATCGCTAATAAGAAAGCATTATCAGTATGTGTCCAGCCATAACCTTTGTAGTTATTTCCAATTACTGAAAATTTACAATGCCCGGCGTATAGATACAATTGTATTTATAAGTATATTTATATTATGTATCTGATATACCAATTTAAATTATACAAATAGAATATGTAATAGGCCAGTCGTCATTGTGATAAATAATGTATTAATTTATCGAGAGTATATTTCTGTCGCGATCAATACCAATTACCTTTTAAATATATTCGTCTAGTGGTAAAAATGATGATGATGATAAATGATACTTACAAATGTTTTAAAATTTACAATTTAAATTTCTATTTAAAGACGCATCTATTTAAAAGTTGACATAAAGAAAAATTGGTCGCTGGAGAGTCAGTAGTATTTTTTACGCATATTGTTAGTTTAAAATATTCTAAAGGACGATTATTATTGCTTACGAAATAGATCCTCATTAAGGAACATTAGTAGAGTGTTGCTAGTATTATTTTTGAGAGGAACGATGTCATATAAATATTTTTTTTTTCAATACAGTGTGTCTCCTGATGAGGTAACTTTCTTATTTGATTTTTTCAGAAAAAGTCTCTCCCGATAAAAATGTTTGCTTCTCCTCGTAAGTTTATAATTAGTGAGATCAAAGTCACAATAAAGCATACACTGTTCTTAAAACTTATATAAATTTAAAATATGAAATTACTCCAAGTTTTAGGTTTTTTGAAAACAAATTATTTAGAAACAATTTCTTATTTTAATACGTAGAGCAAGATGATCATTGTTGTAGGACTTCCTGCTTCACGCAACTCCATATAAAATCGTCTATGTGATCATGCGTGTTTTTTTAAGGCAGTCAGCATCATTGACCATAGACTTCTGTGATCTCGCTTTGCTGCTGTTGAGAGGGACTTTATTTGAGGGGATTGCAAGAAATTATTCATAATTAATTTAGGTACTTGGTCCGTGGCTGGATTCATCTAGGTGGATGAGGAGGAAATTGTCGTCATTTGTAGGTCATTATGTAAAGTATGAGTCTTCCTGAAACGACGATTGTCATCAATGTTAGAAGTTTGTTTTGGAAAGGCTTGAAATTATTTGTTTTTTTATTTTATTTATTAATTATAAAGTCGACTTATTTAGGGTGCACTAGGAAGTAACATCGTAAACAAGTACTGGCCGAACGATCGCCTTTTACAAATTAGGAGTGAGTAGATGACACCCAGATGTTTTTTTTTTCAAGCCAGCCGCTTGTCGAAGCTCAGAACACTATATTTTCGTCTTTTAGTGCCCCAACAACAAAATTTTTGATTTAAATTTCCTTCATAAAATAAGATCCAATTTTCACTGATATCTACAGCATTTACTTACTTTCGAAATAAAACTCCAAACGACGAGAATCATCTCCTTTCTGCAATTTGTTAATAAAATCCTTTGAATATGAAGTATCAATTTCATTATCCAAGTTATCTGCTCTTTTCCTTAAGGATGCTTTTGATTTTTATGTACAAACTTGAGCACTACTAAGGGTAAGTTAGGCAGCGTCATCATGTGTTTACTACTTTGTTGCATTCTTAATGGTTTTTACATTCCCAGTAGCATTAAATTTTTCAATTAATTTACGCACCTTTTCATTGCATAGCGATAACATGTAGGCCGACGTTTTAGTCTGTGCCTACCAAAACTATTTAAAGAATGTGTATACAAAGATAGCACATCTATGGATGGTCCCTGTTGAAGGAGCTTCACCTATGGCTTCGCTTCCCTCTTAAGGATACCGCGTAGCTACAGACTGGAACGACGTACTATACATATCTAAGTTATGCACCTGTTTTGTTGTTCTCCAAATTATTACTGAGGAAACAATTAGGATTGACATCGCCATATTCGAGAATGGGATTGTCCAATGGTTAACATAGATACCAGCAGTTTATAAGTTGTGAAATTGTATGGTGGAAAACAAAGTTTTTAGCGTTTTTGATTTCCTGATGACTTATTTCTTGTACTTTTAAATTCGGTATAGTATATCGCTTTATGTTTTTTATTTTATGAATTTAAAACCTGTCGTTTAATTTTTCGATCATATACAGTGTATAAAGTCTGGAAACGGCTTAATAACATCACAATTTATTGGCCGATTTAAACCAAATGTGGTACAGTTGTGTAAGAGGATCTGACGCACCGAATGACGATATTGGCGTTGTTGACAGCTTTTTAGTTTATCTGGAATTCGAACGAATTTTATATTTTTAAATGTAACACCCTGTATATTTTTTCATTGATAGTTTTTACTTTAAATTTGTTACACTTCTGGTATAAATTACTTTGTTCCTAATATGAGTAGTTTTCGAAATAACGACGCGTTTTGAAATTATCAACAAATTGTGTTTTATGTATTAATAAATAAAACACCAGTTCAGTTTTGATGTAAAGTCATGAAAGCTGTCATTTTTACATGCAAAAATGTCTTTAACTGAAAGTAAAAGAATTACAATTTTTTTGATGAGAGGATATGGCGATAGGGGCACGTCTAACGAAGAGGTTAAAAATCTATTTAATGACGCATTTCCAAACCGAAATCCAATTTCAAAAGCAACTGTTCTAAAAACTGTCCGACGGTTCGAAGAAACTGAAAATTGTAGAGATAGGCGACGATCAGGACGACCAGCAGTAGTAGATGAAGAGAAAAGTTTAGAAATTTTAGAACGTGTTATTGAAACTCCTGTTTCTTCATTAAGTAAAATTTCTCAAGTAAGTGACATCTGCTTCAAATCCGTCCAGAATGTTTTATTAAAACATAAATATCACCCTTTCAAAATACATGTATTTCAAGAGTTATCAGAAGATGATTATGAGCGAAGAATTGAATTTTGTGATATACACTGCGTCCATTAATTTTGGAATAGGTAAAAAAGTACTCAAATTTTAAACATCCATATCTCCATCAAAATTATATCAATCCACTCAATTTTCGATTTATTAGGTAGGCCGTCCCTTGGACTTTTTAGCACAAAGTTTTCACCTTACTTTATGTCTTTTTTATACAGGATGATGGCTAAGATACCAAGCCATGTAAAATGTGCTGATTTTAAAATTAATGTTAGGAAAATACGAAGCAATGGAAATCAAATTTTATAAGTGTACTGGTTACAGCTTTATGTTAGGTACTTACTGTACAAATTACAGCGCAGTGCTGTTCGTGTCAATTAAAAAAAAATAAAAAAATAAAAAATGGAATAGGTAAAAAAGTACTCGAATTTTAAAATCAATATCTTAATCAATCCATTCAATTTTCAGTTTATTAGGTAGGCTGTCCCTTGAACTACTTAGAACAATGTGTTTGACCTCACCTTATGTCTTTTTTATACAGGATCATGGATAAGATACCAAGCCGTGTAAAATGTGCTGATTTAAAAATTAATGTTTGGAAAATACGAAGCAATGAAAATGGAATTTTATTAGTGTACTGGTTATAACTTTATGTTAGGTACTTACTGTACAAATTACAGTGCAGTGCCGTTCGTGTAAATTAAAAAATCTGTATATTGCAAATTATGTTGATTGAAAACGTTTTACTTCTATTTGGATTTACGTTGCTAGTCAACCAATTGCCCTTGTCAATTTATCAAGATTATAAATTTGTTGGCAGTTCTTGACAAGGCCTTTTGTTTAGTTTCTTTTTTTAAATGAATGCCAATATCCGATTCATATCTCCAGAAGAATGTTCCTATGCAAGAGGACTGTTTGAGCAGGGCCGGTCTCAGTCTGATATTGCCAGAATCATGAATAAAACGCAAGGGGCTATATCAAAAATTTTAAAACAGTATCGAGAATATGGATCGAATCAAAGAAGAGCAGGGCAAGGCCGACCAAGGAAAACAACTGCTAATCAGGATCGGTTTTTAACAATGCAATGTGTTCGGGAGCGATTTACAACAAGTACCAAGCTACAAGCACGGTTGTCAAACGTTCACAATGTTCGACTATGTAAGCAAACAATACTTAATCGCTTAAAAGAGGTCCAACTGAAACCGTACGAAGCAGCGATAGGACCAAAGCTGGAACCGCACCATAGACGTGAACGATTGCAGTTTGCTCAAGAGCATTTGCCATGGGGTGAAGATGAATGGGCTAATGTTTTATTTAGTGACGAATCCCGTTTTTGTCTATACAGCAATGATAGACGTTTAAAAGTGTTTCGAAGACCTGCTGGTGATCGCTATGCTCAGTGTAATTTTAAAGAGCGGGTTAGTTATGGCGGTGGATCAATTATGGTTTGGGGAAGTATATCTCTAGAGGCAAAAACGGAATTGGTATTTGTAGAGCGATTAACAAGTGACAGGTACATTACGGAAATTCTTCAGGAGCATGTTGTGCCTTTTGCTCCCTTTATTGGAGAAAACTTCATTTTTATGCAAGATAACGCACGTCCACATACGGCGAGAATAGTAACGGAATATCTAGCAGAAACGGGAATTACCGTAATGAATTGGAAAGCTCGAAGCCCAGATCTTAACCCTATAGAGCATTTATGGGATCGAATGGGTAGAGAGGTTCGTGCAGAAGCTAACCCACCAGAAACTTTGGCTCAGCTGAGATTGACGCTACAAAGAATATGGGAAAATATGGATCAGGTTTTTATAAGAAATCTGATTCTCAGTATGCCAAATCGTTGTCAAGCTGTCATTAATGCCCGTGGAGAAAATACGCGTTATTAGTTTTTATTCTTATAATTAAGTTGTTTCTTTAAATTGTTATTACTATTGTTAAGTTAGTGTTATATCACGATTTTTAATTTTTTTTAATTAACACGAACGGCACTGCGCTGTAATTTGTACAGTAAGTACCTAACATAAAGCTGTAACCAGTACACTAATAAAATTGCATTTTCATTGCTTCGTATTTTCCAAACATTAATTTTAAAATCAGCACATTTTACATGGCTTGGTATCTTAGCCATCATCCTGTATAAAAAAGACATAAAGTAAGGTCAAATACTTTGTGCTAAGTAGTCCAAGGGACGGCCTACCTAATAAATCGAAAATTGAGTGGATTGATATAATTTTGATAGAGATATGGATGTTTAAAATTTGAGTACTTTTTTACCTATTCCATAATTAATGGACGCAGTGTATAATGTCAAGGTTTGACCAAAATAA
Organism: Polydrusus tereticollis; assembly: GCA_963920685.1. Lineage (NCBI taxonomy): Eukaryota > Metazoa > Arthropoda > Insecta > Coleoptera > Curculionidae > Polydrusus > Polydrusus tereticollis. The sequence goes on along the minus strand of OY987328.1, from coordinate 30,469,668 downwards.
CCAGTTTTTCAAATTTATAGTATTTTCGGACGAAGCAACTAGAATAGTTCAAATTATTCAAACTTTAGTAGCTTATATTTAACTCTGGGTATTAAAAAAAATATATTTTTTTTTTGAACTATGGGTTTTTTGATGATATTAGCTTACACTTAAGAGTATTATTTTTCAAATCTAATTTTCATGCTAATTTATTCGAACTTTTAAAATTTTTAAACCAACAGATTCATCTTTGTTTCTTGTGAGAAAGTTGAGTTGTTGAGCTAAGGTATGTCTATTAATTTTAATTTTAATTATTAATAGTATTTAATTAAGTACCAAGTTGAAAGATCACTAGCTGTGCCCCCCTGAACTCTGAACTAAGCTCAGAGTTCAGGGGGCACAGTCACCGGTTTCGTTAACAAGTTTTGAACGATTCATTCCCATTTATTGTATATAATTTAAGGCCACAAATGGTGGCAAATACAAATTCTTTAAAATATTCATCTTAAGCCATCTTGAGTAGTCACAAGGGCTTCTCTTAGTTAACTACTTTTAACTTGTCCAGTTTAACTATATTATACTGAACAGAAGACGTAATGACGTCTACTAATGGCGATGCACGTGCAGGGATCATAAAATTGAAAAAGTAAAAAAATCTATTTCGTTCATTACTGTTTTACGTGACTTTCCCCGCTATTTTCGTAAACCACACAAAATAAATGCCCAGGAAGATCATTGTAACTAAGTAGACATGATGACATGAACATCAACCATTACATTATATTACACATACTTACCGGCGGATATAATGGTTTTCGGTTAAGTTATTTTAACTGTGGTTTGGTTCGTTTGTTTTGTGAATGTTATACCGTGTTTTGACATTACTATTAAGTTAACAGCAGCCCGTACGTATACTATACGTGTGCAAGGATTGTTAGTTTAATTATTTGATGGTTTTGTTTGTTTTGTCTGCTTTTGATTATAAGAAGGGTCATGGGTGTAACCAGACAATTTTTTTAAGAGTGTTCAGACATGAAATAAAATTTAATAAAATATTATAAAATTATAAAGTTGCCAGTAGTTTTACGTTTGTCATTCCTTATCTTCTAAATTGTAAGTTGATGAAAAGAAACGACACAGATAATCAAAAGGAAGCTTCTCTGCAACGACCAGAGACCTGGTTATAAATACAGAAGTCGCCGCAAAGTACGGTTACGGATCGAGTATACCTACCAACAATTAAGAAACTAAAGGTCGCTTCCTTTGGACAGATCCATCATCAGACGCGTTTCGCCGTATCAAGGCTCGTCAGTGATAGGGCGGGGATATGCATTTGATCGCAAGGAGATGTCGCGCTAAGCTACATCTTACCATTAGTATTCTACTTTTTAGGGCTATACAGACTCTTCGGTGTCGTTTCCTTTCGTCAGATCCTATAGGCTCGCATGGATCTGTCTAAAGCAGGCGAGTAACCTTTAGATTTCTATATCTGCAAAAATACATTTATCAGTAGCCCAGAGAAGTTGTTTCTCAGGTAAATGTTTAATACTTCATATTGAGTCGATCTATAGAATTATAAGCTTTTTACATTAAACTTGTATATTAAATGTAATATCTATCACACAGTATAGTGTTTTTAACACAAACAAATATTTTTTACATATCTTGTTGCTTTTTCAATAATTATTTTAAAGAATTTTATACATTTCTAGACAAGTTTCTAGCAACAAAATTGTAATATTTTATTAATCCCCTTTGAGTACGCGTTTATTATGTTTTCCAAACATTGTTTACCTCGAGTGATTTGGCTACTACGCAGTACATGTTTTCGATAGTGTTTGCAGTATTCCCGCAGACTGGTATTTAAATTAGGGGTGGGCAACCTTTTCCTCAGTTGGGCCAAATTTTAGAAAAAAAAATTTCCACCAGGTAAAACTAAATATTTTTAGTCAATAGGAAAATAAAACAAAACTGAGATTATATACTATACATGTTTATTTTAGATAACTTTCAAAAACATATGAGTGAGACGTCTGACTTTGTTTGGCATAACTAAGTGCATCAATGTTGATCTCAACTGAGGTTGTTGCCACACGCAAACAGTTTTCCAAATAGTCATCAGTAATTCGTATTCTCATTTGTGATTTGATGTGTTTCATCCGACCAAAAAGCTGTTCACATGCATACGTATTTACAAGCAGGGAAATCATCGACAGCGCATGTTTGTAAAATGCAATATGTTTTGTAGAACTCTTCCGAGAACTCTTCTAAACTAACCCGATTGAATTTCTCCTTTATCTGTGCATCACAACGAATTTCACAACCTTCCATTTGTAAACTTACTAGTAATGAATCAGCGTCTGTGAAGAATGGCGTTGTAAATGCAGAAAATAGCTCATTTTTTTTTAAAATCTTGAAATCTGTTTTCAAATTCGATTTTTAAGTCAGATATCAAAGAAGTGTATTTATCCATTACCGTCTGTGTGACGTCTGGTTCGAATCACAAATCACCGAAATAAATTTAGATACGTAAGCTGGGCGTTCCCGCCAAACATTATTATTGTGTTTGGATCGCATTTCGTAGATGGCGCCGATAGTGGCATCGCACAATTTGGTTTAGTTAAGCTCGTATAGATGGCACCACGTTCATTTGCGATTTGCGATCGAGAAGAAGCACCCTCCCAAATTTCGTTGTTGTCAAAAATTTGAAGTGTATTGTCAACTTTCTATTCTGGATTTTCTTTAAGTTGTGTTGAATTTTAATCCCGTTTGTGATCGTTCGGTCTCTGTGTGTACTATTAGCGTGTTTTTTGATAGTTGTTTTGACTTTTTGTTTCGTTTTAGTGTGTTTTCGGTTTGTTTAGTTAAAGTTCGCGTATTTATTTCCGTTATGGAAGACTACGCACCTCCGTTAAAACCTAAAAAATGTTGTGTTCCAAACTGTTTAAATAAACATGGCATGCGACACCGCTTGCCAAAAAGAGATCCGATAATTTTTGATAATAAAAATAATGTTTTATTACCTATTTCGCTTTATTTTAGTCAGCTGTATTTTTTTAAATAGGTAGGTATTGCTTGGTTTAAATAATTCCTTTTTTGCTGCTTTCTATTGGAGCTCTTAGACATAGGTACGTTATTTGTTACTTTACTAACAAGGTATTTACCCCAAACTTAAAAACAAGAGTTACAAATAACGTGTATCCCTGAACTAAAAATAAAAGCAGAAAAAAATGAATATTTAAACCAGGGAATATTTTAAATTTTAAAGCGGCACCAATATCTACCGATAAAACAGATCTCATCAAAAGTTGGTAAAACAGTTTTCTTTATTTTTACCCATAGTTGCCAAACAGATTTCTTTCTCTCCCGCGTGTTTTGGATCGCAAATACTAGGACATCAGCGCCAATTAGTTTTTGACAGTTCTAAGAGTCCAGTTGCGTATATAAATTTATTTCGGCGATTTGTGGTTTGAATGACAATTTTGAAAAATGCATGACATTTTTCGTGCTCAACTTTTGTTCCCAAAGCCCAAATTTTATTTAACATGCGGAAATAAGATCACACATATTATTAATTAACTGACATTTTCCTTGTGGACGAGTATTAACGTCATAAGGTGGCTAGTTATATCGACCAGAAACGAAAAGTCTTTGTCTTCAAACTCTGGTATATTTTTTGACTTGCTTGCCGATAGGTTGTTAGGTTGTAACGAAAATCTATTTAATGTCGACGTAACTGCGTTCAACATCTTTCAGTGGATACAGTGCCGCTAATTCTTCTGTTGTGTTAAAATTGGCATCAACAACCCTGATAAAAATCGCCGCTTGAGTAGTGTCTGTCATATCTGTACGTTCATCAAAGGCCAGAGTGTAAAATATAAATTCAGATGCTCGATTTCTCAAATTATCTTCAATTTGTTTTTCAACGTCATCCACACTCCTAGTAATAGTTTGATGAGACGGGCATATTTTTAAGATATCCTTTTTCTTTTCTGGGCACAGAAATTCACTAACGCTCTTCAAACATTCCTAAACCACCTCACCATCTGAGTGTGGCTTTGTTTTTTTTGCTAGACTCCGAAGTACCTTTAGTAAATATCTGTTGTTGTGCAGAAGGCCTTTTTTTCAAGTAATTTCTTTGGTCTTTTCGAAATTGCCTTTTGTACTTATAAAACCTATTTGCATATTTAGTCTCGTAATGTCGTTAAATGTTATACTTTTTTAAAACAGAAACAGATTCATTGCATATCAAGCATATTGGCTTTGTTTTGAATTGCACGAAAAAATAGCTTATAGTTCATCTGCCTTGAAAACTTCTCAATTCTTCTGCCACTCTTCTCTTTTTTGGTCCAGCGTCTTTACTAGTTGACACCATTGTAGGTTTTTAACTGAAACAAAAAAAGCCACTGGTAATATATATCTAATACTAATAAATACTGCATTTTGTATTAGCAAGTTTAAAACAGGTTATTACCTGCTTTTGGTTTTTGTTTTCAATTTTATTGCTAATTTGTGAAAAAAATTATACCTTGATTTACTTACCTTCAATGTACCTAAAACATAAGACAATAGATAGGATTCTTGTTACAGTAACTTGAATTCTTATTCACCTCGTGTCGATCGCAAAATGTTACGACCATAACCTTGCCCAAGAGCTTGCCGCAGACTGACTGGCAGACTGGCGTGCACTAGAGGTCGAGAGTTATCGATAGCCCTATCGATTGTTATCAATAGTTTTGACTATCGAAGAATATCGATAGTTTTCGATAGTGATATATCACTGTTAACCTGTCACGACATGACGTCAGCGGGGGGAGAGAGATAGAAGAAATTGTGAGAGTATAGACCTATGATCACTACACAAGACAAAAAAACCTCTTATTTGTTTTGTGGCATGATCATAGGTCTATAAACTAGATAGCGCTTCCTTTGTCCTGTCAGTCACTCAAGGATGTGTTCACAATTTTGTAAATTTTTAGGATAAATACAATAATTAATTTGTAGTACGTAAACTCTCGGGCGTGGTAAGAAATGGATTCCTACGGGCATGTAAAAACTTAATTTGTGAACGCTGGAACAGATGTTACAGGGCACACAAGATAATATTTTATGAATGAACTTGGTCATAGAAATAGATGAAATGATGTTCGCAGCCCAGCCGGTCGTTGTCAACAAATAATAACTGAGCGGCGATCTCGCCCACAGAACTCGAAAATTAGATCTCGCCTGAAGCCAGCAAATGTGGACAAGATCACATTTTTTCACAAGGATATTGTTATATCTGGGGGTTAATTCCCTAACGGGGCGTGAATGGAACACTGGCTAAAAAAACATAATTTGTTACCAGGTATCCTGGAGGAAACCCAGCATGTCTCGTCGGGGGTCGTCGGACTAAAAGGCACTACTAGCCTGAGGCGCCTTATGGGATTGCGGCCTGAGGGGCTTTACTTTAACTACGCCTATAAAAGGTAGAAGCGCTCCTGGGGGGAACTAGGGAAGGTCAGGAGAGGGGCTGTGGGTCTACAAAATGTAGAAGCTCTCCTGATCGGAGGTGAGCAAGTCGGAAAGATAAAGGTATCCTGTCCACCCAATGCTCGCGTAATTATACACTGTGGTCCGAGACCTTAATACACGTAGTGGTGGGGACGTGTAAGAAATATAATTTAAATGCGCGTGCCGCCATTTTGTTGACAATATGAATAATTTTTCTAATCCCAATGAATAAAAATATGAAAGTGAAGGTTGTTGTTTATAATCAAAGTACATATTATATTTCAATGAGGCTAAAAGGGGTCAGTGTCGGTTAGAAACCGACTATGGAATACTATCGATGGAGGTGACTATCAATAGTTTTGGACCTCTAGCGTGCACCACAGGATCGATCTCTTACCCCCCCCCTTTTAAAATTAAGTGTACGTAGCGATTGTTCCTTAGGCTTTGATGGTGTTATACCGGTCGAAAAATAATCACTATTTCTAACATACAATTGATTTTTTCGAACCAGCGCCAGCGGAGTAAATTTTGGTGCTGGGTGGGATATTACATAAAAAGTATATAACTAGTAAGCTAACTATCCCATTACCTAATATTTATAGAAATATTGAAATTTGACGCTAGAAAGAGTGAGTATTTTTGAACAAAAAATGAACAACATTCGCATTTTTTTGTAAATAATTACAGTCTACAACATTCACAATGTTCATGTTTGTATCAAAAAACTCTTAGTTTTTTTAGTGCTAATGTAATATGTCATCCTAAAATGTAAAGTTTTTAGCCGACTCAACATGTGTCTCTAAATTCACTTCTGGTGTTCCTACCTATGAAATAGCATTCCTTTTTTCTTTAAAAGTAAACACACGCGATCAGTCTCGAAGGTCTCGTATGCGGCAAGTTGTAACAGCGCTTCGCTTGCCACTCAGGTCAAGGTCAGGCTGTCAGGGACGGATGAGGTTTAGAAAGTAGAAATAAATACGTAAGTACTAAACGATAATTGGCTCACTGTATTTCAGATTTCGGTGGTGTCACGTTGCGTCCTATTACAGTAAGCTAATTACCGTTTAGTACAAAGTTTGGCATCTATTGAGTGATTCTTAATGCCCTAATAGATGAGCTGTCTATTGCATAGCTATCATTTTCTTTACTGGTACTGAATAACCTGAAAAATGTAGTGCATTAAAAAAATGTAACGTTTTTGTTTTCCCTCATTGTAATTTTATAACAATGATTTTCCCACTTATATATTATATTGGCACGACATGCAAAATTATCTGAAACAGACAACCATTGTAATGCGATACATGCGAAAAAAATAAAGGTAATGGGAAAAGCAATTGTTTATTGTTAATTGACGGAAGTTGTTAGAGTGGATAGGATAATAAAAGTTACTTTTATATGCGGAAAAAATAAACAAGCGCATTGTTTGTTTTCTTATGTAAGCACTTTAATTGAATTTTTATCTGAAAATTACCGCTGCACCGACAGTTGGTAAGTGCAATACGAGGGTGACTCGATAAGTAACATGGTCCGATAGGAAAGACAATAATCTGTGTTGTAACTTATTTTATTTTTTGATATAATCTTCCCGAAGTACAACGTGATTGGTCCAAATATTTGTAAAAAAGGTAAAGTCACCAACCTGCCTTCGATGTTCTATAATATAGGTTTTCACGGTTGTTTGTCAGATCCCGGTGGCCGATCAAGCGAATGGCTCTTATTTGAATGGAATCCAGCAGTCTCAGGGCATGTTAAGGAGTAGAGTCCCAAATGTGTTAGCAGCATTCCAGCGATTGTCGGAGTTGGGCTTACTAGAGGGACTGTTGGGGTTCTGAGTTCGGAGAAGTAATCCGAGTTTCTGTTAGGCTGCCTTAGCTATGACCGCAACGTAACTATGCCAAGATATACGACTATCCAAATTGACGTCCACTAGATGAACTGGTGAAGGTAAGGGAATCGATTTTTCTGCCGTAACTATGTCTGGTTCTTTAACATTAACTTTTATAGAAAAAACTGCCGTCTACCTTTGTTTTGCGTTAAGTTCTTTTTGGTTACTGTCACCGCAAGACAGAACTTCTTTCAGGTCTGGCTCGATGAGATGAGAGACTTCGGGCTGAATGCGGAAGTAGTTCAGTGCTAATTTTGGTAACTTTTTGCTGAACGACATGGCTTGAGTGGGCAAAATTTGGATTCATCACTATATCTACACCGGAAACCAAACAACAATCAACATAATGGACTGCACGAGGAGATTCTTTTTAAACAGTTGCAAAAATAGGCGGCAGATGTAGGCATGCGATATCGTGTCTGCTCCGTGGTAAGCGCACGTCCCACCCATCTTGCCCAAAATTTTTCATTTGCACTCATCATACAACATTAAGTATACTCGGTTATCGTGGACTTAGTCAATATTTTCTGGCGTTATTGCAGATGTTAGAGCCCCACGAATCGAAGATGCTTATCGCTTGAATTTGTTGACCCAAAGTCTCACTATCTCGTAGATAGAGCATGGGTCACCCAATATAGTGCAATTCCTTAATGAATACCCTTTTTTGGCGTTGGTATGCCTATTGCGGTTTTGTATAAAGCAAATGTATGTTTTGGCAGAACCGAACACCATGGATACTGGGTATCGTAATTTTAATGTATAAAAGGCTAACCGGGGATCCCTATGAGAATATTGTCGAGTGCTAAAGAGACTGAAGGCGCGGGTCGACTAGCTCTGACAATCGCTAGGTATCAATTTTTTTTTCCGAACCGTTGGCCGGTCAGAGAAAACTATTAGATCAAATGTGTGTTCCTCATAGTTTGTGTTGTTTAAGAGGGAATGGTCGCTTAATTGCATGGTGCAAATAAAGTTTCATTGGTCCGAAACCATCGTTCTTTTAAAACTCGACTGAAAGGAAACGCACATCTGTTTTGTGATTCACGGAGGATACCTCGGTTAATTGCTGCTGTTACTATGTACAACTTACACTTAAATTAAGTTTAATATTTAAAAAAATACAGATATAAACATAATATACAGGGTGTCATTGAAACACGAGTGTATCCCCACACTTTTAATACGCCAAGGTCTGTACTTAATTTCCTTTATCTATTAATATATTGCCCACTAATAGTGGAATCTCGGAGATAAATTCGTCAACGTTTACCATGCGAAATTACAGTGTACTTCAGTAGCGCAACAACGTTATTTTAATCACAGCTACTATACAGTCTCTAATACATGTCGCTGCCGTCCTCTCTTTAAGCCGACTACAGTATACCGGAGAGGTAAACCTGTGCGGGTAACCTGTATAGGCAAATCGGAGCTTGCTCCAGAGTGTAGACCCGGGCGTATGTGAGGGTCGCCTGTACAGGTTTTTGAGGTTTCTGTTGCGAAGTAGATTTCGACTCGTGTGTATCTACTATTTTTAGGCTGATTTCTGTAATTTTTTAACATATGACCATTATTTTTCAGGCCTTCTGTCCCATTTCTCCGCCTACCCACCGTTTCGTTCGTCTAGCTTCAAAAAAACGATTTCTATCTTTTCTCTGGGCCACCCTGTCTAATTGTTTTTTTTTTACCGAAAGTTGCGTTTCCCTAAGCCAGTAACACACCCCGAAAATATTTTCTTCGATTCCATAAACAAAAATTAAGGAACTATTTTAAGGTTTCGAAATCCAGTTGCTACCCATTCATCAAAAGTAACTTGTCAAAATAATTTTAGTATAATTTCCAAAATTCCCGCGCCATCGCCTATAAATAATAAAAACGAACCTGATCATAAATTGAAAGCTCCCATAGTTTTATTATTAGCTGACCGTGTGTGTCCACCTGCACAGGTTCCCCTCTCTGTCGGTATACCGCAACGTCTGTGGTTGGCTTTAGTGTACGAACCAAACTACTGATTGAGTCACCCTCGTATTGCAAGTAGATTCAGGTAATCAGTTAAGATATAATTTATAGGGGAAACTGGGCGAATTCCACGCTTCAAAAAACATTTGCTGGCTTATCAAGATTGGCAGTCGTTATGCTTATAAGAGTTATATGTCAAAAATTAACTTAGTAAGTCTTCACTTTTTCATCCCACACTAGGTCAATTTGGGATGATAGCGATATTTCCAGTAACAATACATTCGAATGGATTATGTCAGTCAAACATGGATTATCAGCAAAAGTTTTAAAAATATAGGAAACTATTCCGTGAAACTTTTTTTTTTTTATGATAAGGCACAGCACTGCAGGATAAATCCTTTATGGCGCTCGGGGAGCGGTGTGTGTGCGCAGGAAACGATTGACGTTGGTCTTGAATCTTTGAAGATTATAGTCGTTGGGGAACACGATCTCAGGGAGGTCGTTCCAGAGTGATGACGTTCTCCAGATGAAAGAATTTTGAAACAGTGTCGTTCGAGGGACACTAAGCTGAACCACGTACTGGTGGGTTGCAGTGGCTCGTCATGTATTTCTACCATGCACCGCTCTGGGTGGTATCAAGCGGGCAACCTCACATGAACACTTGCCATGAAAATATTTGTAAAATAGACTCAAGTCGCCAACCTGCCTTCGATGTTCAAGGCTTTCCAGGTTGTTTGTCAGACTATGGTCACCGATCAAGCGAATGGCTCTTCTTTGAATGGAATCTAGCAATCTCAGTACTCCAGCGATGGTCGAATTTGGGCTTTATAGAGCTTTAGACCTGATTATCTCCATTATGTCAGCTAAAATAATTAATTGTTTATTATTTTCAGTTTGACTCCTAAACAAAAATCTTTCATGTTTTAATAAAGTACATGCGTAAAGCTAATCTATTTTACTACTTACATTATTACCAATTAAAACTAACCATTGTATTAGAACTTTTTAGTAAATTAGCAATTTATTTTTAAAAATGCTAACTATTTTTGTTTTATTTTCAGGTAAATTTTCTGAAATGTACCATGCAACTCATATAAAAAGAACAATGTACGTAAGTATATAGTATAAGTAAGTTTTTCTTTAAACATTTATAGTGTGAGAGGTTTAAGCTGCTGCTCGAAAATCGATTTAAACCATATCGAGGGCATCATAACATAGGGGCGTATCAACAAAATTGATATTATTCAGGAAACAAAAAAAAAACGTTTTAAAAATTCAGTAACTAACCGTTTTATTTTAAATTATATTTGAGAATATAACACAGCTTTGTTATTTTACAACAATATAAATTTTCCCATTTATTACTAAAATTAAAGGTTTGTAGTCGATACGCCTTTTTGTTACGCTATAACGAAGGGCGTAACTTCAAATTGTGTGGATACGCCTTTAAAATTTGTTGATACGCCTAAAAGAAAACAAAGTAAATAAGGAAAATCTTTATTTTTACAAAACAAAACAGTTGCTAAAGACATAATTTAACCAAAAGAACTAATTTTTGCGGCCACTGCGCTTTTTTGATCTTATCCTATTTTTTATAAGGGCCAAGCTTACTTCTTCATCGGCAGTATCTTCATTTGCGCCGCGGGGCAAATCTTTATAATACTGATGGTATATACCCGGTATAACTTCTCCTTTGCACAATTCCTGTAAGTCAGCCTACTTTTTTTTATTGATTGCAAGAAGTTCATTATACAAATTGGGGACTTCTTCCTCAAAAAAATAAGTCTGGGAAGGTCGGCCTGACTTTCTTTTAAGAATATCGACTTCGTGATCATTTTCATCCCAAAGTTCATTTTTGTAAGAAAAGTGACCTTGGGGCAGTCTTTTATGAATTTTATTGCCCTAATATTCTACCAGTTCAAAATGTCTCCCTGTTCTGCAACTGTACAATTGGGCATAACATTTTCACAATAAGCTTTAAAAATTTTAAAATCCTTGAAATTTAAAGATTGCACTTTGTAAGGTTCTCTGTTTCTTTTAGCTAGCTAAATAACGTTTAACCAGTCCTTTGGAATAAAAAAATTTTGCATAAAGTGATGCAGATTCAATTGTTGCGTGCATTCAATCTCACTCCATGTATGTATGGCCCACTTCTAAAAATTTATTTCAATACTTTTAAGAGAAAGATGTTTAAAAGGAGCATATAAAGCATGGTAGCTACTATAGAATTTCTGTTTTGTCCAGGACAGTTATCATAAAACAATATTAGGTGTTTTATGGTGGGCGACATATATTCCTGCATAAACATAGAGACGCATGTCGAAATTTCATTCGAGCCACGTTTCCCATTGGTCTCATCCCAAATATAAAAATATACAGGGTGTTACAAATTCGACATACGAGCATTGGAATCTCGGGAACGGAAAAGGTGTGCAATTCGGTGCTGATTAAAATTCCGCTTTAAAAGTTTTAGAATCCCGAATACTTCCGATATTATTCGAAAAAAATCGAAATTTTGCAAAATCGTTTTTATTTTTTCCTGAGCTCATTTAAATTGCTATTTAAAAATAAATGACACTTTGTTATTGCAACCTTTTCTCAATATGACGTTATTAAACCAAAGATCCGACGTTTCATCTCCGAGCGGCCAAAATGAACTTTATTTTTTCAAATACGGACCTGGATTTTATTTACTGATTTTTAAACCCTCCTACCCTCAAAATGTAATGTCAGTATTACTTTTTCATAATAATAAAAATTGCCTTTGCTTATTTTTTTTAAATTCATATTTTACATTTATCAGTCCGGTCCTGGCAAGTATCCGGAATTTTATAACTTTTAAAGCGGCATTTTAATCAGCACCGAATTGCACAACTTTGCCCCCATTTAACCGTTTCTCTAACTCCTATGGTTTCCGAGATTCCAATGCTCGTATGTTCAATTTGTAACACCCTGTATGTATGTAAAATATAAAATATTTTCTTGTAAAGACAGCTAAAGCCATTGTTATAAAAAATGCTAATTAACTACAAACTACTTACTTAAAATATTTACCTTGTTCTCTAGCCATGGCAACCAATTCTTTTGTTCTAGATAACATTCTTGTTTACAAAAAAACACTTCGCGCATATAACAATGTTGACTATACGAAAATCACACGTCAAATAAAATATAAACATTTTTAAGGTTATGTTTTTGGGTTGGTTCTGTTTTAACTTGTACGATTGTCCTTCAGATAGGCAACCGGAATGTAGGGAATTAAAAAAAAAATTAAATTCCAAAGACAATTATTAAACAGTAGTAGCAGTGAATATTATGTAGTCTAAAGTTTAATTAAGCAATACGCCTTTTTGTAAAAATTTATTTGCTATTACTTCAGCTAATAATATTTAGGCGTATGTACATACGCCAAAATAATTTAAATTGTTTCTGTTATAACAGAAAGGCGAATAAACATACACCTTTTTGATAAACTACATAGCTGTCAATATGTTTATACGCCTAAATATTTCGGCGATTTTCTCGAAAACTATTATGAATGCAAGTACGCCTTTTTGTAAAAATGTGTCTCACATAGAGATCTACCATACGCCCTAAAAACTCATTTTACGAAAAATTGAAGATACGCCCCTATGTTATAAAGCCCTCGAATTATGATTTCGTTGGCGTGTCTTGCGGCGGCGACTCACGACTGTGTCGGGAGACGCACGACTGCTTCAACACAATTCTGTACTTCTGGTTCCGCTGCAGCGTTTGCAACTTGACTGCTGCGCGATTTGTACGAGATTAATGGCGAAAAAAATTTTAATAAAATAAATTCAAAAGTATCCTGCCATATAGCGGGTGATGCACCGTCAGACTTGCCATAGGAAATCCCATAAAAATTTTGCTACGTTCAAATATTGGCTCCCCTATTAATTTTACATTAAAGACTTTTTTGAAGGTCCTTGTATGTTGGACTCACACACCAAATCGTATTATTTTCTAATAAGCCAATTAAAAGTTATTTATTTATTTAGTTTTAAGTACTTGCGTTTATTAAATTAGCACAATCATTATTTTTCTTGACTACTGTAAAACAGGTTGAAAATAATAAAAAATTAAATGTCTAGTAACAGTTGACGGTATCATAATAATTATTACTGGTGGTTTCATTGAGGTATTATGTATCAGAGCCGTATTGAATTTTACGAAGAGTTTTGTTCTAAATAACTTTTTAATTCGTATAGTCTATCTTTAAAAAACGCGAAGTAATAAACGCTCATTAATTATGCAAAACGCATACCGGAGTATCAAGAACAATTTAAACACCATCCCTTAAAATCTATTGTATTTACATTAAATGATACAAATAATGAGCATTCTTTAGGTATAGATCAACCCTGAATTTATCGCAGGCTATTGATATATTTGAGGATTTACGATTGTTATTGGGAAAATCCCTTAGCCAGGAGCGTGTATTGGGGAAGTTTTTAAATTATAAATCTTTAACATGCCTATTCTCCTAAAATTGTATTATATTATATTCGTAGGTATGTATAACCTATGAAAACATTTAAAAAATCGTATTAACTAATAAATAATAATGGGTTGTACTATTTTACATAATATGAATACAAAAACAAGATATACAAACAAAGCATTTTCAAAAATCTTTGTCGTTATGGCTTAGTCATAGTCAGATTCGGAAGATAAACTTTTATTAATATCGCTTATAATAAGCGGTTCAACCATTTCTTCGATTATTAGATCTACCTGCCACATTTTGGCTTCTTCTATCACATGATCGATATACTTTTTTCACTTTTCCGCACCGATTTGACCCATAGCTTCATTAAAGAGTGTTTTTAAATCCACCATTCTATAAGTCGTGTTTTTTCTGACGACATCTCTCTTTATTTGAGCCTATATAAATTCGATCGGGTTTTTAATTCGCAGTGGTAAGGAGGAGTCTGAGCATAACTTTGCCATTTCATTGACTACATATTTTTTGAATGCATTTTGATGTAAATTGGCTGGTGCCAATAGTTCTTTTTTTAAGGAATCTAATGGAAATTCTATTGGTCTTAAACTTAGCCATTTTGTTATTTCACTTTTACGCCATGCACTTGTCGGTAATTTTTCTGTCAGCCTAGAGTAATAACTTGCATTATCCAATACAATTATTGCATCTTTTGGTATAAGATCCAACATTTGCTCGAACCATTCTTCAAATACAACGGCATTCATATCTTCGTGATAGTCTCCTATGTTTTTAGATTGAAACATCAGTAGACCACCTTTAACGAAGCCTTCATAACTTCCAATATATCCTAATAATTAAGTTGTTTCTAGAAAACCTTAATTAGACAGTTTATTAATTTTAATAACAGATCAAGTAATGTACCTATCTATTGTTATTATAAACTGGCATTAAAAATAAATGTGGGTTAATACGTCTCTGCGAAAGCGAAAGCCAAGTTTATGAGGGGTTTTATTACAGTCATTAAGCCAAACAAAATATGTTGGGAAGTACTTTCAGCTTAAAAAATTTAATATTAAAATATATATTTGAAGACAAAACTTGAATTTAATGCCGATACTTGTACTAATTCTGCACAAATTTTAAAATTTAGGCCTATTTAAATCTATACATGCCGCAAAATCTTGAACGCCCATGGAGAAGACGGTTTTGATTGATTTATTACTTCGCATCATTTAAAAATATTGGTATATTTGGTATAGCTTGATCCGCTGGAAAAAATCATCAGTTTATTTCCTATAGATGATCGGTGACCATGATCTGACAAACTACCTGGAAATCAGTGGCGTAGCCAGCGTTTTGGGGCGGAGGGGGCGAACTATCGGAGGGGCGCAGATTGCGGAGCCAAAGCGCCGCAGGCAAAAATTTTTCTGGACCACGCCCAAATTTCGTAGGAATTCACCTTCTTTATGCTCCCTAGGGCATAGGGGTCTGGCCCCAAATGAAGTTAAATTACGCTATATAAAAAAAAAATAAATGTAATGTGATGAGACGCTCTCAAAACCGGTTTTATTAAGTTTATTCCAATCGCTCTTCTTTACTAAAAATAAAATAGACCGATTTTGTTTTTTAAAAATTATTTTTTAAGTAGCAAAGGGGCGCCACGCCAGGGGGGGCGGGGGGGGGCGATCGCCCTCTTTCGCCCCCCTGTGACTACGTCACTGTGGAAAGCCTTAAACATCGAAGGCAGGTTGGCAACTTGAGTCTATTTTACAAATATTTCCATGGCAAGTGCTCAATTGAGGTTGCCCGCTTGATTCCACCCAGAGCGGTGCATGGTAGAAGTACACGACGAGCCACTGCAGCCCACCCGTACGTGGTTCAGCTTAGTGTCCCTCGACCGAACGACAATGTTTAAAAATTCTTTTTTATCTGGAGAACGTCATTACTCTGGAACGACATCTCTGAGGTCGTATTTCTACACGAGTGTTATTTCCAAAGCTTCAAAACCAACGTCAATCGCTTCCTGCGCACACACACCGCTTCGGAAGCGCCATAAAGGATTAATCCTGCAGTGCCGTGCCTTTAGTGTATTTAGGCGCACGGCGAACATGAAGTATTTTTTTCAAAATACCTATATATTTGGGTACGTTTGTTTTTCATCGGTTTATTGCATCTTTAAAGTCGCCTTTGGCTATGATACAAAACGGTCCAGGTCCATAGAATGGTGCATATAAGCAGTACATTAGCAATATCATTAATTTCCTTCTACTGCCTCATGCCCTGCCATCCACATCAAGATGACCTTTTTAGTTGTTGCTTGTTAGTCTAATTGGTTGCTTTTGGTTTCCTGATAGAGTAAACATAAATATTATTTTTCTACAAGCGTGCGGTAAGTAACTACTTACCGCACTAGTGCTGTAAGTAATTACATACTATAAAAACAAGTTTTTATATTATTCAAGTGTATTTTTTTATTTTTAAAGGAAACTCTATTAAACATTATATGTATAACAAATACATACATATTTAAATTTCTAAACTAATCCAAACTTATAAATTAAGAAATATTAAAATTAATTCTAGAATTTGTAACATTTCCAAACGATATTGATGAAGGAAGTGTTTTACTATCCGAGGTGACACAAGAATTGAAATTTACAGATTTACTAAAATATGAGGTTCTCTCTGCATATTCTTCTACACCATTTATTTGCTTTGCAATTCCTATTTTATTTTGCACCGAATTTTCAATATAGCCCTCCGCAACACTGAAGGACTTCCATCTACTAATAATGTAGCTGACGTCCTTCGATAACAATGTCCCGTATATTCTTTGGGTATGGACAACTTTAAATATGATGCAATTTGAGAAGGTATTTTTCTAAAAGTATTTATACCCAGTGGTTGGATAGTGCATCTTCATTTTTTATATGCAATAAATAACCTTGTATGGGCAGTATGATCGGGTCTAAGGGCTCTATACTTCTCGAAAATTGAAATATTATTAATTTCTGATGAAAATCCTTCCACGTAAACCACGAACTGTCGATCTACATGTGTCTTTGTACCCGGGACAGTTACAACAAGGTGGGTTTTAAATTTCTTAATATCTTTAATTTTCATTTTACATAACTCCACTCGGCGACATGCCCCAGCGATGCCCACAATGAGTACCACCTGATACAAGCCAAAAAGTTGTTATTTCAAAGTAGATTTTAAAAAAATCGCAATTATGTATAAATTATTAATAAAAACTCCTCATCTGGTGCCGTAACAAGGAATTTTACAACCTCATTCTTGGAGAATGCCTTTGATTTCTCAGCTTTGTATCCCACAGACTTCCTTTTTAAATATGCCATCAGTTTTGCATACCTGCTTATGTCGACATTATTTTTGATACTTATAGTAGATCTGAGCATTTATTAATAACTCCATAAAGAGGATGATTTACTGTCCTTAAATTTATCCACAAAATAGGCAAGCATCACATCTTCACTAATTGCTTTAACTTTCTTTGATGAACACCAGTCCATGAAGAGCCCATATTCTCATATCTATGCCGTGATTTATCCGGCAATAAATTAAGGGTAGCTGCTTTAGCAATGTCCAGAACTTCCTTCGGAATTTCATCATCACTGCTGCTACTGACTTCCATTTAAAGGACGTAAAACACACTTTCACGAAATTGTTACAAAAATAATTATCGTTTATTCCGTTGTCAAGTTTTACATCTGTCATATAAAAGCCAACTATTAAATTTCTATAATTTATTTCCCTAGCAACCTGATGTTAATGCATTGCTGATAACGACTTACGAGGCACCTACGGGGTAAATTAAAACAGTGCTCTTTTAGAGTTTTTACCTAGTACCTACCGTACTTGTATTGTAATATACTATTATGGTGACCTGTCTCTGTTTGTATAACCTATGATATAACGCCTTCGTTACAGGGATACACAAATTAAAATAAGGCAAGGAGGTAACAAAACGCATTATCTTAATAATGCTGACAAGCACCAATCACCAAACATAAC
Organism: Polydrusus tereticollis; assembly: GCA_963920685.1. Classification (NCBI taxonomy): domain Eukaryota; kingdom Metazoa; phylum Arthropoda; class Insecta; order Coleoptera; family Curculionidae; genus Polydrusus; species Polydrusus tereticollis. The sequence continues at coordinate 30,451,855 of OY987328.1, read as the reverse complement.
AATTATTAATGAAAAAAAAAATAGAAACAATACAACACAGTCATATAACAACGTACTTTTAAATCACCCTATATAAGTGTATAGTATAATATAATGTGCATAATGCGGTAATTTTTTTTAAAACTTTATTTATGCGGTTTTCAAAAGGCCATTGACTTTGATCATTTAGCTTAAAACTTCTTATATCTCGCATCGAAATTGACCCAATGCCAAAACCTTGACCTTTATATTTTAAAGTAATACTTTGAAGCTAATTTTAAACTATCGGTAATTGAATAACTCAGGTTTAGAACCGCGTATTAAAACAGCCATTAAATTATGAATAAACCGTTTCGCGAAGTTTTATGGACTAAAGATTATATTCAAATATAGCGGATGTTAGTAGCTGCATATTTTCCTACGTAGCAGGTAAAGTACTAAGTATTCAACGTATTACTCTTGCAGTTGGTAAAATGGGCAAGATTTTTTTTGCACAAAATCACCAATTTATAATGTTGACAATGCAATCTTGGTTTTAAAGGTTTTGCTAAAAAGTAGGTACTTCTTTTTAAATTTATTTGTAGAGACACTCGCTCTAAATTATTGGACTCAATTTTGGCCACAATATAGTTGAACTAGTTGTCAAGTTATAGTAGTCCCTGCCGAATTGGATATTAGCGAACGACGAAATTGTAAAAACTACTCTTTTTTAAAGATCGCAATTTTTAAAATTGTGACAGTAATAAGTTTCAATGTAAAAAAATGCAGGGTGTTGTTTCATTAACAAAATAAACTTGATTTTCGTACACTTTCTGATCCACTTACTAACTTAGCTGTCGTATTTGATTATAGCGTAAATAGCTACGGAAAATTATGTTACTGTGAAAGAAATTAGGGTTTTCAGCTTATAAGGTCTATTTACTAAATGGGTGAGACACTTAAAAGACAAAATCGATGAAGGCAATTTAGGAACCCCCGTATTTCCGAAGCGGCTGAAAATGAATATCAACAAGAACTATAGGTTTTTGAACTCGGACTGCGAAATGCAATTTACTCGTGTAGCTATTATTTATGAGGGTTGCCATTTAAAAAAAATTCAAAATCTGTCAAATTTATGAAGGTAGATATAGAGGATTTTCAATATTTAGTTAGGCTGTATTACCTAAACTATGAATATTTCGTAATTTTACCGTCATATTTAATTGAATAAGTTAGGATTGGCTTATTAAAATTTATTCAAACTTTGCACATGGGTTTATTATATCGGCCCCTTCACAATATTATAATTCAATTTTTTTTTTAAATGTACAGGGGAGCCAATATTTAGCCACCTCAAAACTTACATGGGATTTTCTATGTTCAACTAAGCCATGCATCATCTGGTATAGTTTTATGATGTCTTTGCGTAAAATAAAAGAGATAAAAGCGTTTTTTAAATTTTGATAAAGTTGGCCATGCACGCACTGCAAACTTCTTCTAGAATATTTATATTAGAAATTTTGACGTTAAAGTCTATATGAAGTCAACTTATACAGCATAAAAGAAAATACAGCAAAAAACGTTTAATGTCGCCCATATTTTTCTATAACAAGCTTACAGTCCAAGTTGACTATCTACAAACAAGTAAATTGATAGTACCCCGCATAATCAAATAACTCCATGCTGTCTCAACTTTGTATAAATTATACCTAGCTTTATTAAACTAAAACAGAATATACGGGGTTCCATTTTAAAACTAACATCTTTATGTCATAATATGTCACAAATGTGAGGCTCGATTGTTTTTTGTGAACCTAAAGTAACACTACAAAACAATTTATAAAAAAAAACTACAACTTTTATATTTACATTTTTCATGTAACTCATCAAATTACTCATACTCGCTTCACTTAAACTTTTATATAGTAATCGCCACATACTATCTACTCAATTAAAGAAAACTTTGTGTGAAAGCCTGGTGTTATCACACTTCACCTATTGCGACTTCATCTATGGGCCTTGTCTCTGCGAGGAGGACAGATACAAAGTGCAGAAAGTACAAAATACATGTTGTAGACTAATTTATGGTCTTCGCAAATATGATCACATTTCGCATAAGATAACTGAGTGCAATTGGCTTAATATGAATAATCGCCGACTCCACCACCTTGGTAACTTCGTACACAGATTACTTAACTCACCCGACTCTTCTAATCTGGTAAAAAGTAAATTTATTCCTAGAACAACTGTACATAATAGGAACATTAGATTTAGGAATAGGTACACAATGCCACAACATGGAACAGCAATGTTTAAAAGAAGTTTTAACATTGAAAATGTTTATATTATCGCACGGGCACGTAGTATGGGTACGGAATTCGAAATTCTTGTGTTGCATTTGTCCCTGACGTCACACCGAGATAAATGATTGGGATCAGACCAAGTCGTGAGTAATCGTATGGTTTCGCTGGAGCAGTCAGCGGGTGCAGGCTGGCGCGGCTGGAGCGCGCTTCAGATCATATTTGTATTTCGTAGTGAAAGCGCTTATGTATGACTTATAATGAACGCCGATAACATTAGTTGCATGCTGTTGTTGGAGGAAGAAGACGAAAAGGAGATGTTAGCCCAAATTCCTCCATTTCGACAAACGTCATATTAACACTTGAATTTATACTATAGGTACCATATTTAAATCAAAGCTGCAGCATACCAAGTAAACAAATCAATTTGATTAAGACGTCAAAGTATCAAAGCATTTTAAAATTGTATCATTAGTTGGTATATCCGAAAAAAATATCAAAATTAGAAAAAAGTCAGTGGCGTGCATTTTAACATTGAAAATGTTTATATTATCGCACGGGCACGTTAGTATGGGTACGGAATTCAACAAAATTCTTGTGCTGCATTTGTCCCTGACGTCACACCGAATTAAAATGATCGGGATCAGAACAAGTCGAGAGTAAACGTATGGTTTCGCTGGAGCAGTCAGCGGGTGCGGCTGGCGTTCGCGATCGAGCGTAGCAATCGGCCGTCGCCACAAGGTGGTTTGGCTGGCGCGGCTGGAGCAGCGCGTTTCAGATCATATTCGTATTTCGTAGTGGAAGCGCTTATCTATGATTTATAATGAACGCCGATAACATTAGTTGCATGCTGTTGTTGGAGGAAGAAGACGAAGAGGAGATGTTAGCACAAATTCCTCCATTTCGACAAGCGTCATATTAACACTTGAATTTATACTATACCATATTTAAATCAAAGCTGCAGCATACCAAGTAAACAAATCAATTTTATTAAGACGTCAAAGAATAAAAACATTTTAAAATTGTATCATTAGTTGGTATATTATAATATCAAAATTAGAAAAATGTCAGTGGCGTGCATTTTTTTGTCAATAATATTCGTTGAAGTGTTTCCCGGGACGCCACTGGACTTTAAAAATTTAATCTAGTTAGGGCTAATTCAGCCTCTTATCATTATGAATGACGGTACCAAATTGCAATAAAATCGGGAAAAGGATATTTACAGAAATAAAAAAAAAACGATTTTTTTAAAAAAACTTTAACACTCTGTACATCAAAACGGGGCAACTCCGGACACATATTCAGGTTAGCACTTCTGAAACACCCTGCATACAATCAAATACAACGGTCAAAAACACAAATATTTATATCAAAATATTGATAACAAACAATAACACCAAACGATACAATGCAATAATGCGAAAATCACGGGTAAACTAAATTCAACCCTGTCGCCCAGGGCCTTTTAGTTTTATTGTCGCTTGACCAATCGAAATAGAGTTACGGTTGTCATTAAGTACTGATCAATATTTCCTTCGTATGCATAATCTTGGATTTGAATATGGTATAGGGTAGGGGCAAGTGTAAAAATGGGGTAAGTGGAAAATCAGAGCGCCAATCAGGCAATATTGAAAGTTTACTTGTCTGTGTGGTTCGAGGCAACTAACTATACGTTAGCGCTATTCAATTATCTACTCCCGGCGAGTTACCAGGTGTTTTTTTCTTTCTGAGTAGTCATTTGTAACATAACCTCCGAATCGGTCCGTTGAATAGTGTGTGATATCTCCATAAAAAATTGGTCAAAGGTAAAAACTTATAATTTACTTTTAGTTTTATTGCATTTTCTTATGTTTAGTCAATTGTTGTAGCTTTAAAATCCTATATACCGACCAAATCTAAAAGCGGTTTTTACTCACGAACAGGTTTGCACTTCCCCCATAAAAAACATAATGTGGGGCATGTGTGAAAGTTGTAATGGGGAAAGTGTAAAGGTTAGTTTACACTTGCCCCATTTTCCTGGGAATGCTAAAGTTCATTGGCACTGACACTTAAAGCTTTTATTCTGTACAGAGAGTTGACGTCATGGTACGAAATTATAAAAGAAAGTCCGATAGGGCTGCCTATGGGGAGGAGCAATTAAATGCTGCAGTAAATGCCGTCAATCAAGGTCAATTAACCATGTCGATGGCTAGTACCGAATTCAGAATCGCATACATTACAATCTACTGTAGAGTAACTGGCCGCCGTGGCGAAAAAAGCAAGACACAGGGCCGACCTCCAATACTTTCTTGGCAAGATGACTTTGTAACTTTAAATAATATTTCCAATCCTTTTAAGAACAATATGCCAGGCACAGACTGGCTAATAAAGTTTAAACAACGGCACTTTTTGAGTATGAAAAAAACCACAAAGCTTAGAGTACTGCAGAAAGAAATCTACGGACCCATTCATAATAGACCAATATCTTCTTTTATTGGAGAAGGCTATATTGGAGTTGGGTCTTTAGGATCGTCCTGAATGGATTTACAATTTAGATGAGACTTCACTGTGTAGAGATCCTTCTCGTCTTAAAATTGTTGGCGCGAAAGGCAAACCCTCTTTAAGAATTATTGCTGAATAGGGCAGAGAATATATAACCGTTCTGGCAGGAGCAAGTGCTAGTGGTAGAAAATTGTCACCATTGATAATATTTAAAAGCAATAATATATGGAGTTCCTGGAATTCAGAAAGAAATGAAGACCTCCTCAAAGACACCGTATATGCAGTTAGCGCCAATGGATGGATGACCTCCGAAATATTTAGAAATTACTGTCTAAAGACTTTTATTCCTTTGGTTCGTGATCAGGCACCAAATATTGTTATATATGATGGGCATGTCTCGCATGTGGATTGCTTATTAATTCAAGCCGCAAGAGAAAAAAATATTCATATACTTAAACTGCCAGCCCATACAAGTCATTTACTTCAACCTCTCGATTTGAGTGTGTTTAGATCCTTTAAGGCAATATGGGAGAGGGAAGTAATAACATGGCAAAGACGTCATCAGGGACAACGACTACCAAAAAGGGAATTCGCCACATTGCTAGTGAAAACCTGGGCTGAAGTAGATTCCGGAATCATAAAAACAGGATTCAGAAAGGGTGGTATTGTTCCATTTAATAGACATGTTATTCCTAAAGAGAAGTATGGCATCGATGCCCTAAAAAGATGGGAGGAACACTTGAAAAATCAAGGATCTGTAAGAGATTTATAACCGAGGCCAGGACGCATTGATATTGAAAGGAATGCTGTAGCACCGAGTGTAACAGAAAAAACCGCTACTTTCGAACAGTCAATGTTAAAAACAGTAAAGCCTTCTACATCTGGCGCCTCACTTAAAAGGAAACTAGCATCTAATGCAGAATTACTTACAGCTCCTTCATCAGCATCTAATAGTGCCACCAATCTCAAAGTAATTGTCAGCTCTGATCAAAATGAACAAAATATACTCAATAATCATCAGGATCCTATAACTGAAGCTGTATTACCAGCTACAACCAAAAATCGGCAAGAAAAAAAGACAAGTTTTGATGATCTACTACTTGATTCGCTCCGACAGAGTCCTTCTTCTATTCCAAGGAAACGAAAGCGCTTAATTCAAGGTGGCCAAACCATTGCAGGTACTATCGCAAGTAGTCAGTAAAAACTCTCTACAAGTTCATCTACTATATCTAAACTAGCTATGAAAATTGACCGAAAGAGTAAACAAAGTCGGCCAAGTCCGTATCAATTTGAATCCAGCTCCAGTGAATCAGATAATGAAAGTGTACCTTTTATGGAATCGGATCAAAGCTTCACTTTAGAATCGCATTGCGAAGATCAGATTCCTGAAATAAACAAAGACAATATTTCCATTGGAGACTGGGTACTAGTTAAATACACATTACTAAAGGCAAACAAACATTTCATTGGCCTGTTGACAACGGCTTTGAAATCAAGTTTACTAGAAAATTAAAAGACAATTTTTTATGGCCACTCACCAATGATGTCAATGTAGTACAGCTAGACGATATAGTGACTCGTTTACCTGAACCGGTAGTAACACGCCGAGGAGGTTTTCATTTTAATGTGAAATGTGCGGGATACAATATTTAACAAGTTCCATAAAATTATTCGAATTTTTAAACTTTAAGTTTCTTTTCTGTTTTGGTTTCTCCTTGGGAATAATTCCTACTGTTTTAGAGATTAAGCCAAACATTGGGTTTTGAACGGATAAATACGTTTATAAGAATATTATTCTTGTTATTAGGACTTTTTCGAGTGTTATTTTGGATTACTTATTATTTTTCAGAATAAATAATCAAAAAAAAATAATCATTCAAATCTCAAGATCTCAAAAATAATTCATGTGTGCCCTATGCAGTATGAAAAGTAAATATATTAAACTATTACTTTCTTACAAAGACATTTTTATAAATATTGTATATTTAAAGTAGGAAGGAAATAAACTTGAACTATTAAAAAGGGTTTCGCACTTGCCGCAGTCTACCCTAATTATAAACTTTGTAATGTAATGCTAAAAAATAAATAAAATGGTTTTGTACACTTTACCGTTCTTCCCTACACTTGCTGCCACTTTTTTTCATGCATTTTTTTTCATTACAACATTTTTGTAATTTTCGTTCTCGTAGTTGTATAAAGGGGACTACTTTTGCACCTCCTCTATCAAACACTCGTCAGCAATTGCCGAGAACGGTGGCATCATAGTTACGGAGGTCTATAAGTGGCATTCTGATGAACGATCGGTGCTGGACTGGTCTCTCTAGCAGTCCGAACGCAGCCGCTGCAATTGACGGCGAACGCTGTGTCGCTGAGCTGTGGCAGTGAAACCGTGTACATACAAATCGCATTAAACCAGTAACGAGCTACCAATCGCGAACGCCAGCCGCGGCCCCTGACTGCTCCAGCGAAACCATACCTTAGAGGCGCGTTAGAGTTTATAACCTTTATTTTACTATTTTTTATATTATGAATCAATAAAACTTATATCAACTACCTAAATATTACATTCAAATCTATGAGTTTTCGCAGATCTCAAATCTCACAATAGTCACAAGCGTTGCACTCTGCTTCGGCATTTTCAATGTCTTCCCCGGTTGCATCTTTGTAAAGGACTGTAAATTTTCTTTTAATGCCATTAGTTTGTATAACTCTCTGCCTGAAGAATTCAGATTATAGGTATAACATTAATAAATTTAAATTCAAACTCCGTAATCATTTGTTAAATAGACAATGATATGCTTCTGAAAACCTCGATAATGTTCTCGTTTTGAACGAATTCATCATGCTTATCCTACTTTTTCTTTATTTTTGTGTTTTGTGTTATATGTATTATACTATGAGCCTACCTTTGGTTAAGTAAGAGTAGCCAGAAGGCTAGACTTCGCCAAACTAGGCTCTGCCTCTTCTATTGACGTTTAAATATTTTATAGATATTTACACATAATTCCTTTGTTAATTTGCTATGTATTTTATTAATAAAAGTCATTATTATTATTATTATTATTATTATTATTATATAGATGGGCGATCCATTACATAACTCACAACGTTTTATCTGGTAACGCACTCCAATAGTCTTCACTCTTCAGGTACCTCCATGTTTGGGACCATAACCAATAAAATCATGCTTCACTCTAGTGCCACAGGAGACAGTTATGAGTGTGGTTCGATATAAAAGACAACCATCTAAGTTTCATTTTATTTTAATGTTTAGGTTAGTTAATAATAACATAACCTCCTTGAAGTTCAACCCACTCGAAGACAGCGTTTTTCCAGGTTCCCGATTTCTTTAGGTGTCAATTTAAACCTTAACCTATATTTTAATAGCATTTAATAATTTTTAGTCCATTTTACCCTATTGCTAACAAAATAGCTGAATTGCAAAAACACAAACTAAAAAAGGCCATTCAATTATGCAAACAATTCCGGAGTTTTATGGCCCAAAGTTCCTTTGCAAATATATCCGATTCCGGCGTGTATATTTTACCGAGTTCGCGTTTTAGGTGCAAAAGAGCTACGTAACAATGCACTTTTTAAAATTAAAAGCGTTTCCGAACCCTGAGCGATTCAGAAAAATGGGTTGCTTACTATGCGGTTTGGTCACGTTGCCAAGTTTCGAAGTGAACATTTTCGTTATTATATGTTTTTAATTTTGACTCGTTTCCGATGTTTAGGCGCGTTTCTTGTTTGTCTGCAGTTTTTTCGTCTTGTTTTTAATAATGTGCGCGTTATTTTTGTGAAGACAGGATAATGTTGTAAACATGTTGAATCCCAAAGGGTTTCATACTTGATATCTAAAAACTGTGACTGTTATTAAAAGTCATCAATTAAAACTGCTACGTCACAGCTATAATTTCTGGAGTTACATGGTTATATCGCAAATCTAATGATTAGATCTGCGATTTCACAACTACGATAGTAATCAGAGTTTTATTTAATAACGATGCCTTGGAAATAATAAACAGCATTATCATCTCGATTATCATTCAAAAAAAGTTAAATAGTGAATACCAAACAAAAATTGAAAATCCCGAATGCAATATCAGAAGGCTGTATATTACTGCTTTTATAAATGTTGTGGGTTGAAATAAAATTATTATAATTTTCTATTCAGTTACCTGAAATGTGTATTTCGGCCCTCTCGGGTCATATTCAGAGTTCAGAGAAGTACAGAGACTAAGTTATGAATATTCTTACAAAGGTATTTATATAAACTCTAATGTAAGGTATAAATATGTGATACAGAAATTAGGATTAGGGGTTACAGTGTGGATGGTAAATTGTCTTTTTTTCCTTTAGTTTTATACCTATATGTGGCTAAGAAAATGTTTTTGTATATTTTTGTATTATATGCTGTTGCTTCGGAGGTAAATTTTTAAACAACTGGAAATATTTTATTCTAATTGTAGGACGCCAATAAGGAGGTTGGGGGACATATTTTAAAATATTTTTGACATTTACCCCCTCCAGAATTTATCCGACTGGTGGCACATTTGAAATGTCAAACAGAATGGTGTTTATTTTCCTCGATAATTCGATTCTCTGTCAACAACTCCGTAAGTAAGCAGAAAATTGTTACATTGACTGTACTGGTTGCTTAGTTACGAATTTTTGAATAAACCAAATTAGAACACTTAAAACTATCATACTACCTTAAAGTTAACGACGATCGTACTACAAAAGATGGTCGAAATGACCTCCATCTACTTCTAAACATTTTGCAATTCTTTATTGACATCAGTAGCGTACGCGATTTAAAGGAGTTACTAAATTACATGCTTGTCGAATATGATCTGGTGAAATCGGTGGTATAGCCATAACTTTATCTTTTATAAGACCCCCCCTACAAGAAAAAATCTAATGAGGTTAAATCCGGTGAGCTTGCCGGTCAGTTCACAGGACCACCACGAGCAATCCATCTGTTTCCAAACATTTCATGTAGTGTATCCCGAGTCGCGCAAAGTGAGTGGTAAATCTTTCTTTAAAAAAATATTCTTAATTTTTCTATTTAGTCGACGGATCAAAAAAATATAGTCCAATGACTCTATCTCCGAGTATACTACCTACATTAGGTATTAACCGACCAAGGATGTTGATTCGGCATAATTCTCATCCAGTGAGGATTCTCAGGTGCTCAATAGTGTAAATTGTGCCGGTTGACCTTAAATTAACAATATCGAAGTCGAGTCACTCGCTACAAAATTAAAACGGAAAATCATGCAGATTAATTTAAATAATTACCTAACCACAATTGGTAAATGTTGTTTCGTCAGAAAATACTGTCTTCCTTAAAAACCATGCGTTTATGTATATATAATCTCTGAAGATTCTAGAACCTTTAATACTTCAATTTGTTACCTTTGGTTATATGAAAAATGTGACCTCAAGTCAAAATCGCCTTAGATTATTAAAGGGAGATTATTGATTAAATTTAAGTTAATTTTAAAGTGAACTAAATAAATTAGAGTTAACTAAAAACCAAAAGAAAATACATCAGTCTGTGCAGCTATGAGGGATCCTGTTATGCAGCTACTTCCATAAACCAATATGGCCCTATGTGGTTTCTTAGGGAAGGCCAAATGGAATTAGACTTTTTCAGGATTATCTGGAGAAGTTTAGGTTGTTACGTGGGCCTTAAAATCCCATCCGAAACCAGCAAAACCCCTAAAAATAATAGAGAAGAAAATTACCCACTGAATCTCAACAAACAACAAACCAAAAAAAAATAAGGAATAAAAGAAGTTTACCTTTAAAAGGGGGGTGAGACCTCGTGGTATTTTGACAAAAATATGGCCTAACGGCGACTGGCTTGACCTTCTTGTCTGAAGGATTTTAAGAAAGTAAAATTAAAGGCCCCGAGAACTCCGAAGAAACCCCCTTCTCCTCCAACCAGCTGACACAAAGTTTTGCCAACTTAACCTAACCCAAAAAAAAAAAAAAAAAAAGAAGAGAACAGAGACACACTACAAACGATCAGAACGATAAGAGGGTCTGGGCTTCTACCAGAACATAAATTAAATAATGAAATAAAGAAAATAATTCCAAACAACTTTGTTTTTACATAAAATTTCCAAGAGTAAGAAATGGGCGCTCTGCGACTTGACGGGGACTAAAACGGAAATACATGGTCAACCTACTTGTAGGGCCTTGTGCAATTAACCAACAGAAAAGCGAACGAACTACTTCTAACCCCACATATTTTGACTAATTTTCTATAAACAAAGATGACACAATTTAATAAACAATTTTTGAACCAATTAACTATATAAGATGCACTTTGAGAAAATATGACCGTAAGAATCACAGGTAAGTCTAACATTTCCCACGAAGTCAATAGTGGCAATTTTAAAATTTCTACAAAGTAGAATAAATGTAACAATGTTCTGCTTACTTACAAAATTGTTGACGAATAATCGAATTATCGAAAAAAAACCTCTCCATTTGACATTTCAAATTCGTCACCAGCCAGATAAAATCTGCAAGGGTAGATGTCAAAAATGTTTTAAAATATGTCCCCAATCTCCTTATTGGCGTCCTAGAATTTGAATATAATACTTTAAAATCCACACCCTATATAATAATATTAAAAATTCAATACTAATAAGTATGCCACCATAATAAATAATGTCATTATCTAAATGCCATAGGCCATAGAGACAAGCAGCAAATAAAGATTTCAATACGGTATATAACTACAAAATTATCAACTTTATGTCCTAAGTTTTATGCTTTTAAAATCGTCTCTTCTTGAAAATTATAAATCTTAAATAAAGTATAGGGTTTCCATTTATTAAAAACCGTCGATGTTGTCGTATCTACTACATTAACTACATGAGTATGTTCAATTTTCCTGTCAAGAACTGCGCAAATAAAAATTAAATAATACGTCTCTGAGCATTTTTCCGAACTCTTTTTGGATTTTTAAATATCAAGTTTGTTGTATACTTTATGTACAGGGTGTTGTCTTTTTGCTGGGTTTTATTAATTTTCTTTTGCGATTAGTGAAGAAGTTAAGTAGGGTATAAAAATATAACTGGACACTCAAACCAAATCAAAAAACATTTATTGTCAAATAATGACGGTGCATAAAAAATTACATGGTTTATAACTTTTATGACAAAATTGGACCGTACGGCGATTATGTAAAACCGGTGGTTCTGCGCTCATATGATATGAGTGCAGAATGGTACAGCCCGTTTAAATAGTACGTTCTTCAAAGTGCTTTCGATTTCATAACACACTAACCTATACAAAAAATAAGAAGAATGGGCTGATGGAAACGGGAGTGGATGCATGTCATTTGAAGGTATCCGTTGGCCAAAAAACCCAGAAGAGCGCGAGGAGAATAGGCTTATTAGATTTGTCAGTTTCTTTGTTGTTCCAATAACATGCTTTTAATACAGTTAGAAAATTTTTTTGGTGATAGGCTCTTAACATGATTTTAAAGGTTGTTCCATAGAGAGGGCGGAACAAAAGAAAATGATTTTGGAATTGAGCCGTTCGGTGTAAAGGTATCTGGAAATTGTGCGTGTTTTTCGTAACGTGGTTGTGTGTGAATTTCATAAGATTGTTTACCAGGTATGGTGGTTTGCGGCTTTTAATTATTTTGTATACAAAAAGATACAGATGATATCGTCTACTATTTTTCATATTTAGGATGTAATTATCATTTAGATACGGCGTTATGTGATTTCTATGTGGTATGTTGAAGAAAAGTCTCATACAGCTGTTTTGAAGTTTTTGTATTTTTTTTGAGTTTTCCATTTTCAATGAGTCTCCACACTGTATCTCCGTAATCAAGCAATGAAATTATTAGACTTTCGCAAAGAAAGTATTTTGTCTTCGGCAATAAATATCTTTTAGGGTGATACAGTAATTTAAGACGCATATAAGCAATTTTAAGCTTGATGTTTATGTGTGATTGAATGCTGAGGTTTGTTAATTTTAAATTATGGTCTCTTTAAAAACTTTGAATGTTTCGTAAATCATAATTAAACTGATCCTAAGAAATTTGTAGGTTTTCATTTGAGAAAGAGATGTAGACCTGGGAGTCATCAGCGTATTGCTGAATTTTTGAGTTTTTGAAAGACAGACGCGTACAGAGAAAAAAGTAAAGGGGACAATATTGAACCTTGCGGTACGCCACTAGAAGTGGGTAAGAAGTTTAACTTGCTACTACTGTTGTCCTTTTTAACTTTTTAACCTAGACACAGCATAGTCGCTTGTTAAGGAAGTTTCTAAAAAACATAATTGAATTTGGAGAAAGGCCGAAATAGTGTAGTTTTGCGAGTAACATATTGTGGCTAGGCGTGTCGAACGCTTTACTAAAATCTAACATGGTGATGCATGTAGGTACTCTTTTTATCTTCTTCATTATACCGAATATCATTCAAAACATTTATCAAGCTTGAAGATGTACTATATATAGTTCTGTCTAAATCCTGACTGGCTATCTGGGATAAGAATAAAAGTATTTGAGAAATGTACTATTTGGTTGTATAAATGATTTTCTAATATTTTTGGGACTTTAGGTAGAATGCTAATAGGCCTCAAATCTTTTGGTTCTTTTGGATCGGACATTTTGGGTAGAGGCATAACGATTGATTTTTTCCAGAGGCTGGGAAAATAATTATTCAGAATGCAGCTGTTTATAATATTTATTAAGGGGTTTATGCAATATGGCAAACATGTTTACATCACTAGTAGATATGCCGTCCTCCCCTACTGCATTTGTACTTATTTTACATAAAATATATTTAAGTGTGTCCTTGTTAAGTAGATTAAAATTGAGTTCTGTTTCTATGTTAGTGTGTCTATTTAGATTATAAAAATTGATTTTTTCTTGAGACGTTGAATCAGGTAGGTTTAAGCATGAGAGGAAAAAGTAATTTATTTGAGCTGCGTCTGAGATGTTATCTGTTAGTTCTAGTAGGACGTTTTTATAAACCAGGTTAAGTATTTTTGAAATTTGCCAAAATGCCGTTCCCTTTTTGTTGACATTTCATTGAAATATGATATTTCTTCCCTAATTATTGCATGTTTGGTGTAGTTTCTTAGTTCTTGATAGTATTGCAGCGAAGCGGCTGTTTTATATTTTAAGTATTTTTTATTATTTTGTTGTAGTCCCGTAACAGTATTTTTTCTTTCTCTCTTTTTCCATGATGTGAAAAGAGGCACATATAAGATTATGATTGGTTATTGTTTCGGATATCGGCATTGAATGTTGTTCCTTCACAGCAAGACTGTTGCTAGTTATCATTACATCTATTAAGCTTGAAGTATTCTGATTTATATTTATACGTATTGGTTAAAAGTTTGGAAAATGTTCTGTAGTCTGTTTCTGAGTGGGGATTCTTGTAAGAAATCTATATTTATATCACCCAGAAGGATGGCATGATCATGCAGGGGTATTATTTGATCAAAAAAAAATCCTCAATACGATCTGCAAATTGGTCCGCGTTTAAGGAAGGTGATCGGTAGATACACGTTAGTATATAGCGTTTGTTCTTAACAGCAAATGTTGATATATTTAAATAGGTTGGAGGTATCAAAGTCAATATCTACCTTGTTGTATATTTGTATATTTTTCCTTACATAAAACGCCCCCCCCCCCCGTCTCGTCCCTCCCTGTCCGTTCTTATAAATTTAAAGACATTACTGCTTTTATTACCACGTTTCCGACAAAGCTACAATATCAAACTTATAGTCGTGTATGTAATTTACAAATTCATTAAATCCTATATTTAGTGATCTGATATTTAAATGCGCAATGTTTAAGGTATCGGATCGTCCAGTCGTCGAGTTATTTAAAGAGATATTTGGCTCCTGCTCGCCCGTGTCCATGTTAACCAACATCCCAAGTCCCCAGCCCCCGCCATCCACGGCACACATCCAATCCCCAATACCAGCCCAGTCACTCACTCATGGGTACACAGTGTTAACCAGCTTATAGTAAGTGTTACGATAACTATTTAACTATTTATTGGGTATGTTTATTTGTATTTGTGGCTAAAAGAACAAGTTAAAACCTTTCCAGGAAGGAAGAGCCAAACAAATCTCGCAGGGTACCCTCTGGTTTTGTTAGGACGTTTTCGTAATTCCTAGTAGTAAAACTTGCTAGTATCTATCGTAGGGCACTATTTTGGACAAGTAGGCTTATCGATGTTAGAAAGCATTCGTTTTCTGATTAAAATTTCATATTTTTTAGCAGAATATTATAATTATTACTTTTGGTTAAAATTTCTTACTTTTATTAATTCCTTAGCTTCAGCTAACTAAAGCTTGTGAATAATTTTCATTTAAAAATCTAACCACATATACAAAAAAATTATCTTTATACACGTTTCCGAGACTTGGTATCCAGTAGGGATATATAAAAATATTTCTGTCCTATTTTGCATAGTTGTCCGTCTTTGTCAAACCCGCATTATTATTTATCATCGTCAAGCACGTCTAGAACGTGATTTTGTCATCTTTGAATTACCAGGGCTTTCATATGCGTGGCAAAGATACAAACGCTTGCAGCAGCCGCGAGTCGTAATTTGTACTATTCAAATCCGGAACGGGACTAAGCCGCATGCATTTGCAGAAAACGTGTACTTTTTAATGCAGATAACATTTTATTTCTAAGTTTAAATGAATTTTAATGTTGGGATAGACTTTATTTTTGTCCCTTACTCTTAGTAAATGTCATGTGTGCCGATTAATAAAAAAAAAAAACTAATATACAACTTTCCGCTATTTTATATTTGATATATAATTAGAATACCAGAAGCGAAACTTCAACTGACAGGGGAATCCTGTATAACTGTATAACTAAAATAAACGATAACCGAAATATGCACAGTGTCCTGTCACATCGTTAACGAGCCCTAGGGATAAAACCAAATATGTCATAATAGTGAGTTGAAGTTTCTCTTCTGGTATTCTAATTATATATCAAATATAAAATAGCGGAAAGTTGTATATTAATTTTTTTTTTTATTAATCGGCACACATGACATTTACGAAGAGTAAGGGACAAAAATAAAGTCTATCCCAACGGAGGGTGGGGGGAATTAGAACCACCATACTTTAGTCAAGGGGTTAGTCACCCCCTAGGCGCCCCACACCACCACTTTAAAATTTCAAATGGCTCCACCCACTTTGTTATACCTTAAATGAAAGGTTTCACTGAGTATTATTTAGCTGCACAAAAAAAATCGATAAAAAAGAGAATTTGTGATTTGAATTCAATGTTAAAAAAAAATCGAACAAAATGCCAAAGAATTTTATTATTTTGTCATTGTCATCAGTTAGTCATTCGAAGTAGCTGGCACTGCAAAGTCGAAAAACGTCAAGCAGTGATATCGTGTTTAAAGAAACATAAATTTTTAAATTTTTTAATCAAGAATGGTTTACAGTTTACACATTGCCTGAAATAATTCAGATAATTTTTCTCTATGGATCTGAAAACTGTTGAGCATTAAGAACTTAGACAACTTATTCTCAAATTCGAAGAAACGGGATCAGTGTCAAACAGAAAAAGGGTTCAAGGAAGAGTAAGAAATAATGAAGCGGCATAGGTGGAAGTGTTAGGACACTTTGCTATGAATCCTGCAATGTCGATACGCCAAGCTAAAGCGGTTACAGGAATTTGTCATGAAACTATTCCTCTATTGGTATAGAATGCAAATTCTTTAGGAGTTGCGTGAGAACGATCCCGACCGAAGAATTCAATTCTGTGATGAATTGACAGAATTGCTGCGTATTAGTCCACAATTATTAGAAAATATTTGTTTTAGCGACAAATGCACTTTTTATTTAAATTGGTCTGTGAATAAACATAACTGTAGGTATTGGATTGACAAAAACCTACATGTTTACAGGGCCCTTCTCACCCAGTATCCGGAAAAAATAAATGTCTGGGCGGGAATACTAGGTGATATTGTTGTTGGGCCATTTTTTATTAATGGCAATATTGCCGGAAATAGGAACTAAGATGAAAATTTGCTACATTTTTAACAAGATGGAGCATCACATCATTATGTTCTACCTGTCCGGCAATTTCTCAATGACGCTTCTCCAGATCATTGGATTGAACGGAGAGGTCCAATGGAATGGCCGCCGAGGTCTCCCGATTTAGCGCCGCTAGATTTTTTTCTTTGAGGTCATTTGAAAACTTTGGTTTTTAAATCAAAACCTAATTCAATAGACGATCTTCGGCAACGTATTATTACAGAATTTAGAGCTATTCCCAGACATGTATTTTAAAATGTCAGAACGGAATTTGAAAGTAGGTTGTACTATTGTTTACAACATAATGGAATGCATTTTAAGCATTTAATCAAATAAAATAATATATTTATTAATTACAAAGTTTTGTGTTATTTAAATTACAAGTTTTCTTTCCTATCGATTTTTTTTGTGCAGCTCAATACTACTTAGTGAGACCTTGTAACGGTTCAATTTGGCCATTGCACATTTTAGTATTTTTATTTCTAAATTTATTGTAATTATGGTAAAATTCTGTCTGCACCAATCTTTTAAAATTAGATCTGTGATAAATTCAACTGTGGCGTACGGACGTCACTGGTAAATATTTTAAAAAATCTTTTACGTCAAAAAATGCTCCTTAATGATCAAAAGGTGTGTACAAAATTTTATAAAAATATCTAAGAGTAATAAGAAAATTATTATAAAAAAGTTATATTTTTCTTAAAATTTTAACCCTGTAGCTCAAAAATTTAAAGGATTAAGACATATGTTTATATTAACTTTTCTTCTTAAAATCACCCAAGGATTCACAGTTCACACCCTTAAGTATCGGCACTAAATTAAAAAACACCCTGTATAAAACACAAAAGGCCCGTTTTAGGAAACAGAAAGGCATTATTCTTGAAAATCTATTTTAAAAAAATACATTTTTAACATGAAAACACATTTTCTTTTAACTACCCATTTTCTTCATCTTCTTCTTCCACGGGCAGCGTGTCTACCATATTTGGTGCAGAATTTAAAATTTTTAGAAACTGTTCATAATACATTTGGCTTGATTTGCTTATAAATGGTAAGAGGGGCTTCAAATCCTTTAATTTCTCCTCGGATATTGAAAGAAGGGTTTGGTTTAAGGGTTGAAGAATAAAATGATTTTCTTTTGCGGAACGTCTCTTTATATTAAAAATTTTAAATTCATCGTTGGAGCTGAAACTTTCCTTGTACAAAATATCGCCTTCCTGATTTTTACAACTGAAGTAAAGCCATTTTATTTTTAGCCATTGTACAGGGTCTCCGTTGTCATCTTTTTTTCTATGGACGTATTGTAATTGTAATAGGTTAAAATGCGTCTTAACACGTCAAGTTGTAAGATGCTAATGACTAGACCAAAAGAAGTGCACGACAAATTAAAATATAAATGTCTGACATTGGCCGTTATTCACATTGTGCAAAAGGGCCAATGTCTGACATTGACCGTTTTTCACATCGTGCAAAAATAAAGTGCTAAAGGACAAAGTGTACATAGGCCGTTTTAACCAAAATAACGATAAAATATAAATTGACATTGGCCCAGGTAAAGGTATTTGCGCTAAATTTATTATATTATTTTTATTAATTATTACGTGTCTGCCTTGAGTCGGAAATCATGCTGGTTGATTTTAGATTTAATACTTTTTCAAAATTATGAGTAAAAAAATATAAAGCATAGATATTGATGTGTGTATTTTGGTAGTACCTACTTGGTACCTATTACCTTATTAATATATAGAGTTCACCTAACTTTAGTGCATTATTCAGCTCACATGCCGAGTTCAGTGTTTTTCTTTACTTATTTATTTCAGGTAGGTAACTAGTGTTGTTTCGGTGTAGAGTAGGTTCCACTAAAATCGTGGGGATTTCCCGCTTTTATCCGTATTTTAAGCGGGTGGCGCTTTATAAAACCCCCTCTCCGCGAGCTAAGGGCTAATTTGCACGCACTCTATACAACTTACTTTGCATCTGAGCAGCCTAGTTTACTGTTACCTTCATTTTCTTAAAATTTCACCTAAGCGGTTACTTTCACAGTGGCGTTCGTCATAACTTCATTGTCAATAACAACAATAAAAAAAGAGTTAAACAAAAAAAAATATCATTAACACACGAAAGTGCGTCGCAAATTTTTGGCGCCCAACGTATATAAATCATTTGAGGTATAACAAAGGGGGTGGTGTGGGGCGCCTAGGGGTGACTGATATAAAGTGGTGTGGGGACGTCAATTATTTTTTGTTATTTTGATTGATAACTTCGGTTTGGATTTACCTAATTTAAAAAGAGCTTTTTCTGTTTTATCGCTAGCATTGTAAACTATGTCTTAATTTTTTGGCAGTGGCCGCTAGAGGACGCTGTTTGACAACTTAAGAGTAATTACGATTTTTATTGGAAATTTTAAATGGTATGGTTTGTTTGTTTAATTAGGGGCTTTGTTTAATAGGGGATAGAAATCCTAAACAGCCAGTAAATACGCCACTTGTGTAACTCTTTATTAACCGGAAATAAGGTCAAACAAATTATAATTGCTCTATAACTATAAGTGCTCCTTCTTCTATCCTCTCTTTCCTCTTCTTCTTCCCTCTTTCAGACTCCCACTGTGTGTTCTGTTTCATTTTACTACCTAATATAATCTAACTAATTACCTATTACATTACAAACATACATTTTATATGCATTTGAACTAGTGATCGACCGATATGACTTTTTTAGCCGATACCGATAATCGGCCGATACTGATAATGTCTTGGCCGATAACGATATATATCGGCATATCGGCCTTTTTTAATTGATAATATTATTAATGTCTAAAATCTGAATATTCTGTAATATAATTTATAATTCTTTAACGTTCAATTTAAAATCACAAAAATTGCACTTTGGCAACACAGCAATAGGCGGTAATTTATGTGGCTCAGCGCCAAGTCATTGGTGAATCCCCTTAATTTGAATTTCTCGGTGAATCCCGTGCGTTTATTGCCGTGCATTCAGTATTGCATTCTTAAAGCAGATCGTTTTAAGTTCGATTATTTCTTGGCGTAATTTAGTTAATCTTTAATAAAGACATAATATTAATAGTTAATAATAATCCTTTGGTGGAGTGCAAAGTAGCGAAATGGATGGAAAAAGTATTTATTGAAAATATTTCATAAAGAATAAATTATACCAGCAGATAAGAAATCCACCGCAAAATGTAAATTGTGTGACATAACCATTTCATTAGGGGGAGTGGGAAAATCGGCGAATACCTCAAACATGAAAAACCATTTAGAGAAAAAACATCCTCAAGAATATTATAAATTGAAAGGGACTGATTCAAGCTCAGGTTAGTCCAAAATTTTTATTTTCCAGTTCACGTTATAAAAATATTTACCAACAATAGGACCTGCTCATTCAGGATTATATTATTATATAGGATTGAGGGGC
The DNA here is from genome assembly GCA_963920685.1 of Polydrusus tereticollis. NCBI lineage: Eukaryota > Metazoa > Arthropoda > Insecta > Coleoptera > Curculionidae > Polydrusus > Polydrusus tereticollis. Next base: position 30,431,627 of record OY987328.1, on the reverse strand, counting down.
AAACCACCCAGGAATTTTTTGCTAAAAATCTAGGGATTTATTTTATTAGGAATTTAGGGAATTTTAAGGGAATTTGTGTAAAAAAATTACTGAAAAAATCTGAAGAATTAAGTAATTTGTTGGGAATTTGGGGAAAAAGGAATTTGTGTAGGAGGGGGGACATTTTTCTTTTTCATCACTTTAAATCGTTTCATTAACAATTAACACCTACGATATGATTTTATTTAAAAACAAATTTCCCCGTTTATTTCAACGCTTTGACTTTTGATCACCCTGAGTCTATTTTTTTTAGAAACGGCTGGACCTTCTAGTAGTTCTAGTAGTACTTCTAACTCTAACTCTAAGCTATTGCAAGTCTCACTGGCTGACTCTTTCAAGCAAATGCAAAAGTGGGACATTAATTCATCCAGAGCGAAGGAGTTTCACTACCTTATAGGTGAATGATATGTTTAAATAATCAGCCATTCAGCATTGTATCAGATGATGGCTTTACTCGGCTACTAAAGAAAGCTATTCCAAATTATGAAATTCCTTCTGACAAATACTTCAGAGAAAAAGTTGTACCAGATATTTACTCAAGATGTAAAGCACAAGTGACTCAAAAAATTTCAAATATGTTGGGAAAAGCATCTTTTACTACAGATATTTGGACGTGCAAATATACAAACAGTTCTTTTTTGTCTCTCACAATCCATTTTTTTGAAAAAACATGTTTAAGTTTAAATCAGAGATCCCATTTTTCACTTGCCTGCAAGAAGTTCCCAGGATCTCATACAGGAGACGCCATAGCCGAAGCATTTAATTCTTTGTTACAAGAATGGAATATAAAAAGGGAACATATTCACTTAGTATTAGTAGACAATGCTGCCAATATGAGGAATGGTTTTGTTAAGGCAAAAGTAAATTATGAAGCATGCTTCATTCATTCTTTACAACTTGTAATACAGGATGCTATACAAAGTCAACGTTCAGTCAGTGATTTAATAGCAAGATCAAGAAAAATCGTTTCGCATTTTAATCACTCTCAAACTGCTTGCGATAAACTAAGTAAACTACAAGAACAACTAAACCTTCCCAAACACAAACTTTTCCAAGATGTACAAACACGTTGGAATTCCTCATTTTATCTACTCTCTCGCCTACTTGAACAAAAACAAGCAGTAAATTTATATATTTTGGATCATGGGACTCTTACAGACTTGACATTTTCCGAATGGGAATTAGTTGGAAGCGTTTTAAATTTTTAAAGCCATTTGAAGACATAACAAAAATTACAAGTTCTTCAGACTGCTGCATATCTGAAGTCATTCCATTTGTTTCGACTATCACTGCCTATCTTAACAAAGAAAACGCTAATTTTGCAGGAGTATGTACAATGAAAGAAGAATTGAAAAACAGCTTGAATAAACGATTTCAGAATATATTTATAAAAAAACATTATACCATCGCGACTTTCTTGGATCCTCGCTTCAAAGACAATTTTTTTACAAAAGACCGTGATTTTATATGCGAATACATAACTACAAATCTAAAGTCCCAAATAAAAGAAAACAATACATCTGTAGAACATTCCAGTTCCCCTGACATTTCGGATTACATTCAAGACCATACAATAAATGAAACTATAGATTCTATAGAAATTGATAGTGATGACAACAAACCACTTGCTAAGTATGTTCGAACTTCTGAACCTGAGACTAGTCGAACATCTGGCCAAAATCTGTTTTGGGAAATCTACGAAGAATTTGCCGGAGAAGGGATGAGCTCCACAAAAACAAAAACCATTCCAACAACATCTTCTTGTGACACAAAATCATCTTCTAGGTCATCCATTTGTGAAGAAGTGAATGCTGAAATTACAGAATATAAGAAACATCCTCTTCTTGAAAGAAAAGCGAATCCTATTTCTTGGTGGCAAGAAAAACGAAAAGTTCTACCATTATTATATAATCAAGCTCTTATATATTTATCTGCACTAGTTGGCAGTGTTGCAAGTGAGCAAATGTTTTCAGAAGCTGGAACCGTTAATTCGGCGAAAAGGAATCGGCTGAATCCAGAAACAACCGAGAAACTAATATTTTTACATGATAATTTGCCCAAACTACATTATTCATATTAAATGCCTATTTCATGTTATATCTACCATAATTTCTTAAGATTAACTTATTTGAAATATTACTTTAAATTTAAATATAAAAAAAATGTTTTAAGCTGCTATGGTTGCTTTTATACATCGGCCGATATAGCCGATATATATTTACATCTATCGGCCGATACCGATAATCGGCTCTCGGCCGATATAGCCGATATATCGGTATCGGTATCGGTATCGGTCGATCACTAATTTGAACCATCCACAAAAGTGTTTTCCGAACTTTTTTTTAACGGCTGCAACAGCACCTACACGATTAAAACATGCAGGACGTTGCAATTATGGCTATTTAGGCATTATATTTTTGTTTTCTTGTAATTTTCTTTTATCATTGGGTTAATAAACGTTCAATTATTATTATCTATTATTAATTATAATTTTAAATGTAGGTAATTCATCTATAATTTGAACAAGTCTTTGTATCTTCTTTTTTAATTATTGTCATTTTATTATATCTGTCTTTTAGTCTTTGGATATTTATTTCCTTTTTATATTACATTTAATAATTTGCAGAGTCCTTTTTTCCCTCACTTCTCCCATATTGTATTTCATTATTAGTATTTATACAGCTTAAATTTAAATAAGAACTAGGAAAATCTATATTTGTGTAAGATTCGTCATCAGATTGGATGTTTTGGTCAAGTTTTAAAAAAATTAGATTTTTGATTAAAATTATCATCAGGGACTTTTTTAAATCTCGTTATTAGTTTTAGTACCTCAAACGTTTATTAAATTTGTTATATCATCTACATATTTAATTGCTCTTTGGGATTTTAATGTTAATAAAAAAGAAATTAAACGTATTAATACCGTGCGAGCAAAAAGTATGTTCATCCAAGAGGGCTTGTACTAAAAAACGTAGGGCTTGGTTTGGATCACAGTTATAAGGGGACAATATATCTAAGTAAATCTAGGTTAAAATTGTGTGAAATTCATATTATGACATGATATGCCAAACTGATAAATATTAAAATAAGTAAACAAATACAAATTTATTTTTGTTGTTTACAGAATTAATAAAGTAAGAATATAAAGAAAGGAAAATAAAAATTATTGAAATTGTTGAAATTTACCACCGCCATTTTTTTTTCCCCAGGCCCGTCCTTATCCGGAGCACTGCGAGGCCTATTGTGCAAACCTTCGTTTTATTGTATCAACTCAGTTGTCTTGGTTCCGTGTATTAGTTTATACAAGTCAACTGCTGATTTAGTGGTTATTTCATTCAGTTCCAGTTTTACTCTCCCAAATATGGCATAGCGTCTGCGATCCAAGGATTCGCATTGACAGACAACATGATAGACAGTTTCCCTATCCTTGCCGCAGAGCCTGCAGCTAAGATCTCCATTGTATATCTTCATTTTGTTCAGGTGGTCCTTGACAGCCATATGTCCTGTTAGGATTCCCGTTTTTGTTGTTAGTTGGTTCCTGCTAATGTTAAGCAACTGTTTTGAGAATTTAGGACTAATGACTCTCTTGCTATAATTGAGTCCCTGTCTGCTGGTCCAGTAGACTTTGTTTTCATTTTAGTCCATCGCTTAATAGCTTCTCGTGCTGTGCATTTAGAGAGAAAATCTGGTTCATTGTTTGTCCACACGGCTCGATCCTGAATGCTTATCTCAAAGGGTGTGTCGTAAACAAATTTTGCTGTCATGTGGTCTGATCTCATCTTCATCTCCGGCACATGTGCTATGTCTTCTATAAGCTCGTGACCTACCCTCTTTACTCTGGAGGTCGGCAGCATCATCTGAAGGCGGTAGAGGCCACTTTCTTGTCTCCTTCTGTATCGTCCAGTGAAGAGGAGGAAGGTCAAGAAAGCGCTCCATCACTGCAGAAGGGGTCGATTTTATTTCACCTGTTATGCCTAAGCAGGCCAGTCTCTGAAGACTTCCTAGCTTCAGCATAGAGGTCTTCTGCAGAACTTTTGGCGACCAGATCACGGATGCGTAGGTAATTGAGGGTATCACCACTCTGGTGTATATCCAGTGCACCATCTTGGGCGATAAACCCCATTTCTTCCCGTACATTCTCCTTATTATTGCAAGAGTTATTTCAGATTTACGGATAATTTTTTCCATGTGGCTATTGCAAGTAAGTCTAGAGTCCAGGATGACCACCACTTATTTTACTTTCCCAGCCAGCTGCAACATTTCTCCTTGAAGGATTAGAGACCCTAATCCCTTGTTTTCCTTCGCTTTGTGAAGGGAACTATGACGGTCTTTTGAGGGCTTATGTTTAGATCTTCCCGTCTTATCCATTTTTCCGCCACTTTAATGGTCACCGCCATTCTCCAGGGATTAATTCACACGTCTCTTCATATTTTCGAAAGTATTGACCAGCATTTCTGAAGAAATGTTACCACATTCTTGGATAATTCTTTCTTGTAACTGTTGCAAATTTTCAACTGAAGTTTTAAAAATATTGTTCTTCAAATGAGGAAAAATGAAGTAATCCATAACCGTCAAACAAGGTGATCTGGGTAGGAATTCAATGTCTGTTTGAAAACTGATTAATCTGTCTTCGAAGAAATTGCGTAAGTGTAAATAGTTTCAGCGGATGTATGGGCGGTTCCATCGTCCTGCTGAAAATAACCAAAGCGTAGTTAATCTTCAAGTAATTGCTCTACAAATGGATTCAAAATATTGTCCCTATACCGCTGTGCTGTAACTGTGTCATGAACAAAAATAGGACTAACGATTCTTCTTCGGGCGCAGCCAACCAGACACCAATTTTTTGAGGGTGCAATGTGGACAAAAAAATGAGGATTTTTACTACTCCATATGCGTGTATTCTGAGAATTCACATAACCGGTGAGTTGAAACCAGCCTTCATCAGAAAGAATTGTCAGGTCTAATAAATTATTTCTTTCCAATAAATTTTGGGTGAACCACTGACAGTAATACCACTGACAGTAATTCTTGCGTCTTTTAAAATCTGTATTTCTTGGATACTTGCACTTTATAAGGAAACCCACTTCTTGAGACAGGCGTCTTACACATTTTGTTGCCGTAATTTAGCATTATTTCACGAACGTTTGCAACAAGTTCTTCTGTTCGTACAGATAGTATTTTTGCTCCTTTTTATGTTGTATAGAACTTGTTTCCCTAAACCGAGTCACGGTTCTTCTCAGGCAATGATAAAAATCCCCGGCAGTAAAGGCGACGTTTCCAAAATACGCTTCAACCATGAATTTTTTGTGCTCTTCCGTAAAACGCATTGCTTATTTCTATTAATTATTCAAGAAATTGGATAAATTAGCGTATACTTGTAACGAATGTTAAAGATGACGGAATAGCTGATTGATTGATAATGCTGGTATTTACTGACACCCAACAGGTATTAAGCTCTACCGCTAAGCAGTATGGCCTTAGATGCAAAGCACACTTTGATGATAATATAATATATTTTTCGTGAGCCCATCTGCTACAAACTGCATTTCACCCAGTCCTCACCAGTAGAGCTATTACGGTTCGATTCGTCGCATATCAGGCGCTCAGTGTCATCGTCTGATTCTGAGGATAACGAATCTTTAGAAGGTCGAGAAGTGACTGTAACTGGACTGGAGGGATTAAACAGTCGTTAGGAACACTGTTAGCACCTACTTTTATTTATATTGTACAGGGTGTCCCAAAAGTAATGGGACACAGAGCAACAGCAGACTCCAATGCGATTTATTCAAACTTGCCTTATCCCAAAATTGATTCAACCAAGATACAGGGTGTCAAAGTTTTAATTTTGTTTTCGTTTTTTTGCGATTATTTCTTAACGAAACGACATAGCAGCACAAAATTAAGGGTTTTGGGGTTTCTTGAGGTGAGGAATTCAAAATTATTCATAGCTTTTGTGTAACCAGTAGAGGGCGCTATCTACGGCATACCCCACTCATTTTAGCTGGCATAACTTTGTTTAGGCTTCTTACATCGATCCGACTAATAAAAAAACAAGTTACTTTACTTCTTTTACATCAAAAACCTATAACTTATTGAAGTCGCTAGGAGTAACCGTTTTCGCGATAATGGCATTTCATATTTTTAATGCAAGAATGCTAAAATATTTAAAATAATTGTTTATTCGTATTTTAGTGTTATTTATCACAGCTGGCCTTGATTAAAAACAACGACGTTTCTAATGCAACAACATGTTACACAAAGTATCATCTGTCAAAGTTATTAATTTTCTAAGTACAATACGCAGATATTATTCAATTTTTTAGTAATGCCTCGACATAATTTATTTTCCAATGCGAAAATGCGTGATATGCCTTGTATTTACGCACAAGAAAATTTTAACGGTCGGAGTGCAGGGCGCAGGTACCAAGAAATGTTCCCGAATAGAGGGCAACCAAACCGCAAATTATTTCAAAATATTTATGACCGACTAGGAGAGACTGGTTCGTTCCGACAAAAAAAAGAGGTTTCAGGCCGTCCAAAAAATATAACACCAGAACAGGAAGAAGAGATTTTAATTCGTGTAGCAGAAAATCCGGAAGTGAGTTCCAGGAGATTAAAGGTAGCTATACAGGTGTAAGTAAATCTTCAATTGTTAGAATATTTCACGATGAAGGCCTGTACCCATACCACTTTACACTCGTATAGTGTTTACTGCCGCCTGCTCTTCCAGCCAGACTTCAGTTTTCTCATTTCTTCCAAAATCTGCAAAATACAGATTCAATGTTCTTAAATCGTGTGTTGTTCACGGACGAGGCGACATTTACTCGACGGGGTGTATCCAATTACCAAAACAGACATGCGTGGGAAAATGAAAACTCGCATTTAGTTGTTCAACGTCACTTCCAACACGAGTTTGAGGTCAACATTTGGTGTGGAATTATCGGAAATTATCTTATTGGGCCCCTTTGAATTACCGCCAACTGTAAACGAAGATTCATATTTGAATTTTTTACAAAATGAACTTGGAGGGCTTTTAGAAGATGTACAACTAAGTGTCCGGCGAAATATGTATTTCATGCAAGACGGGGCGCCGGCACACTTCTTCAGATAAGTGCGAAATTATTTAAATGAACAGTTCCCTGAACGTTGGATAGGCCGTGGTGGCCCCTTGACTTGACCGGAGCGAAGTCCGGATTTTAATTCAATGGACTTCTGCATTTGGGGTTATTTGAAAACCATTGTTTATAACCGTTCAATAAACAACCGTAATGAGTTAAATCAAAAAATTATAAATTCTGTTAATCTGCTCAGAAATGATGAAGATCTCTTGTTTAAAGTCCGATAGTCTTTTGTAAAACGTATAGCGAAATGTATTAAGGACAGTGGTGGCCATTTTGAACAATTGCTATCACGGCGTTACCATTTTTACTTCTAACTATTTTGTTAATTTTAAATCTTATTAAACTAAGTATTAAATAAAATTTTTGATTAGAATAAAATTAGTAATTCCGTCTATGAAAAAGCGTGTTTATTAGAAAAAAATAGTCAACCTTAAGTATCTACATTAACTTTGACACTTAGCAAATGTAGCTGATTTACAATAATTTTACGTTGAACGGAAAGTTTATTTTTAAGAATATTTTTGTGTATTTTCTGTGTTTTGATATAGTATTTTCCATTATATCGTTTATTTTGTGCTTATGAAATTTACTAACATATTATTGGACTTTGTGGATCTGAAAGTATTTATTTTTATTAAAAGGTAAGTAAACATACTTTGTTTAACCATTATGTATTACACAAATATTACCTAAAAAATGATTAATTTTATAAGAATTTATGTTTTGGGGCGACGATTATGAATTTAAACGAATTTATCGTGCCTAGATAAACATATGGCTTTTAACATACTTTGAATTTAGGTTTTTTAGAGGTTTTGCTAATTCTGTTGTTTGTTCTAATTCTGCTTTGGTCCCTCTTTAATCTTCCATATATACGTATCCTGTAGGACGACTTTTAGTCGTCAACTCTAATCTGAATCTCACGAACACAAAAAAGTACATGTTGTCAACGTTCTCGCCTCCTGCCTGTTATTTTTGTAATGTTACTAGAAATGACATACGCTGGCGGCCGCCATTAAAGACGTAGCTGGCGTAGAGTTTGGTAGTTTTATAACCACATTTAACAAAAATATTATATTTATAAACAATATCCAAAAAAAAAAATAATTTAAAATTTATCCGAACAAAAATAATTCCTTATCAGCGAAGATTTTGGATTTCATATTCTCACTGGCTCACGCTACCAGTGATCAACACAACGAATCGTTTAATGACCGTTTCAATAGCGATATATTAATAAACACAGAAACTATTGGGAACTTGTCAACTAACTCCGTAAGTCAACTAGCCCCGGTCTCCCCTACTCTTTATAAAGTAAAGCACAAAATGTAAACTTTAATCTTATATCAAGATTATCTGATTTTAAAGTCTGTAAAGAATAATAAATGACTTACTAGTGTCGCCAACATTTATTTTAAAGGTCATTCACCCTCTATAACAACAACATTATAGTAATATGTATATCTATGCTGCTCTTTCACAAAATTTTAAATTTCACGTTTGTAAGACAACTTAACTACGTAGGTAGGTACCTACTTAACAACGTTTTATTGGATACTTCCCATTAAACATGAGAAACCAAACAATTATACTCATAATCTTATAAAGTTGACAAAAACTCTTCCTTATTTTGGTTTCTCGTCCCACAGTCGCATTATTTAACTTAATCTAATTATAGCTTTGAATTACCCGGTAATGGTTCCCAGTTTCATATTAATGATCATTTTCATAACAACTTTATAATCAGTACAATAAATTGCATCATCTGGCAAAAGTCATGTAACCAGCCTGCTCTTGAGCGTTCCCATTCATAAAATAAACTGGAGGTCACTGTATTTAAATTATTTGCTAAACTGTGATGCAGTGGTTAGAATGTTTTAAGTTGATCACGTGGTTCCGTAGTGTATCGGTTATCACGTTTGCATTATAGGGATGCCCCTCGAGCCTCACCCAGAGTAATTTCAAATCTCTTCATAAAAAATTATAGAATATTGAATAGTCTTCGTTCGATAACATCGTTTTAATTAGTTCAGATCTGCATGAGCAAGTATAAAAGATGCTGCAAATAATGTCGGATTAACAATGAATTTAGGCAAAACGAAGATATTGAGTAAGACTGGGAAAAATATAAAGATAAAATACAAAACTTTAGACAGTGTGCAGGAATGTAATACAGTGTTTTCTGGTTGAAGTTGACAAGAGGAAAAACATCTTTACTATTTTAGGACGAAAAAATATACTTTATAAAAAATTCTGCTTGTCGAAAAAATGAATTTACTATATAATCATTGTAGATCAAATGTACAGGTTTTTTGCCACCCACTTATTATACGAGATACACAAAAAAAATGGTAAATATAATCATTATAGTCTGATTTAAGATGCCAAACACCTCCTCCGTCGTGACATTTGGCACATTCTGGATTGGGTGGTAACAATCCCGTGGTATCCGCTTTGGATATGAAGAAGAGGACTCGTAAGATGGCCAGCGAATAGTCCAGATCTATCTCCTGTTGATCAGTTTTTATGAGGTCTTTTACAAAATAAAATTTATTATAACAGACCAAGAAATGTAATTTTAGAAAAGAGAATACGTAAAGAGATCATAATTCTTAACAGGGATTATCCACATTTTACTCAAGAAACCATTCACAGTAAATTTAGGAGAAATATTCGCAAATGTATAAAAATCAGGGGACTATATCGAAAATAAGAGATAATATTCAAAGTACTTTTTGCTAATTTTTTTTTATCAATAAAATATTCATTATTACGCATTTCTATTTATTTTGCTTTCAATTTATGAACTAAAATATTTTTAAAATGACCGAGTAAAACATAATAAAAGTACATAGTTACACATATTTGCAATCAAGAAAAAAAAATCTTTCCGAATACCTAATAATATACAGAGTATTTGATTTAAAAAGAAAGACCTGCCAAATTTTGACATTTGTGACGCTTTTTGAATTTCCTTGATAACAAAATCAGACTATTTGAGAATAGTAGATTCTGTAACGAGGTTGGAATGAAAATTCGATCCGAGTGGAAGATTCCGAACGCGAGCGTAGCGAGCGTGAGGAACCACGAGTATCGAATTTTCATTCTAACCGAGTAGCAGACTATATTTTCTCCACGACCAAAAAGTACGAATAAAAACAAATAAAATCTGTACAAAGCAATTAAGTTATTTATTCGCAATATTCGTAATTTCAGGTGAAGTATTATCCAGTTCCATATCTGATTCATCCGATTTTTCACTCATTTTTTGACTTGCACTAAAATTTGTCTGAAAATAATTATTACAACGCGGCCATTTTTATCTGACACTGACAGTTTCGAAATTCATGGCAACCTATGTCGTTCAGATCAATTACAGAATATTCATTCCGTATCTTGTTATGGAATGAAAATACACGCAAAACGCATAAGAAGCAAGTGTTTCAGAATAAATATTCCAACTCAAGAGCGAGAATTTTTACATTCTATTATCAAAAATGATTTTGGAATTATTGCATTCAGTAATGGTCGTGGAGAATAGTAGATTCTGTAACGAGGTTGGAATGAAAATTCGATCCGAGTGGAAGATACCGAACGCGAGCGTAGCGAGCGTGAGGAACCACGAGTATCGAATTTTCATTCTAACCGAGTAGCAGACTATATTTTCATTCATTTGCATTCAGTAATGGTCGTGGAGAAAAACTATTACATGTTTGTATTTTCCATTTTTCTGTACCTCTTATGTTAAGGGTGGCAAAATATGCGGGAAAACTCTGTACAGGGTAAAAACATAAAATGCGGTATGAAAGAGAAAGTACCCTTATTTATTGTTTAGACAAAAGGTTCATAGAAGAAAGTTGTTTTTTAACCAAAGTAAAGTCTACAAATAAGATTTCAAATCAGAACTCTAATTTTTAAATTTTAAATAAATACACCCTTCTTTTTTTGTAAACATTTTCGAAAATGCCGTAACGAAAGCAGAATGCTGACAGAGGTAAATTATATTTCTACGTAATATTGTTCGTTTACTAAATAGATTGGATATTTTTTGAACATTTTGTGAATAATGATAAATAATGGTACTTCTCTCGTTGTAGCAATTTTAAATTGCCACTATTGACTATTTGGGGAATGTTAGACTTACAGGCATATTTCCACAAAGTGCATCCTATATAGTTATTTTGTTTAAAATTTGCTTAATAAATTGTGTGATCCTTGTTTACAGAAAATCAATTCAAATAGTCAAAAATTAGTTCAAATAGACAAAATATGTGGGGCTAGTAGTACTGCCTTCGCTTTTCTGTTTGTAATTGCACAAGGCACTGCAAGTAGAGTTGATCATGTATTTCCGTTTCGGTCTCTCAGAACGTGCATTTTTCACTTTTGGCAATTTTATGTAAAAACAAAGTTGTTTAGAATTACTCTCTTTATTTCATTATTCAATTTATGTTCTGGTAAAGCCCAGACTCTCGTATCGTCTAAATTATTTGTAAGGTGTCTCTTGTCTTCTTCTGCGTTTTTTTTTTGGGTTATGTTAAGTTGGCAACACTGCAGTCAGCTGTTTGTTTCAGAAGAATTATTTTGTTAGAGAGACAATAAGGTTAAGCCAGTAGCCGTTAGGCCATTTTTTGGTCAAAGGACCACGAGGTCTCACCCTCCTTTTGGAGGTAAGCTGCTTTTAATTCTTTTCTTTGATCGTCTTAATAAATATTCAGTGGGCAATTTTCTTTTTTATTATTTTTAGGGGTTTTGTTTGTGGGTTCTTTGTTTGGTAGGTTTTTACCGTTTCTACCTTTTAAACTTCTTTTGTTTCATATACCTTTTATTTAATAAAAACTTTATTGACATAGAGAATGAAACCAGATGGCTCCATCTCGTGGTGCTGGTAAATAACACCAATTTCTAAGCATACCTGCGCCATCTGACATGGACTTATAAAGCCACAAATATCAGAGAAAAACCTGCAAAGACAGAACGTCACAATTGCAGGAGTCCTCGCTAGGCAGCGCTATGCCCGAGCTGGGCGTCTTGTCGGTTTAGTAACCGAAAACTTAACACAATGACAAGGGTTTGCTTTTTCCTTCCGCCAGAACCATCCCCAGACGCGTTTCGCTGTATAACAGCTCGTCAGTGAGGCTATAGGTTCTGACAAAAGGGAAAAAGCATCGGCGTCTGTTTTAAAACAGAAAAATCGGGATGAAACAGAGAATGAAACCAGATGGCTCCATCTCGTGGTGCTGGTAAAGAGCACCAATTTCGAAGCATACCTGCGCCCTCTGACATGGACTTATAAAGCCATAAAAACTTTATTGTTGTGTGGGAAAATATTGATTATATTTATTGCATAGATTTCCAATAGGTGCTAACATTCGGTCTATTTTTTCTGGTTTGGACTTCTATCAAACCAGGTGGCGTCCAAGGCAAGCCAACGACGAAGGAAGGTGTAAGTATGAAACGGACCATGACCTAGTGCGTCCACAATAAGAGCTACCATACGCAGAGAGTGACAACCTGTTGTCCATCACAAAATAACTTCATAAGGCAATGGCGTAGCCAGCATTTTGGGGCGGGGGGCAAATTATGGGAGGAGTGTAGATTGCGGAGCTATAGCGCCGCAGACAAAAATTTTTTGGGACCACGCCCAAATTCACCTTCCTTATGCTCCCTAGGGAACGAGGGTCTGGCCCCAAACGAAGTTAAAATCCGCTATATAAAAAAATTAATATAATATGGCGCGCTCTCGAAACCGGTTTTATTAAGTTTATTCTCTTCTTTACTAAAAATAAAATAAGACCGATCTTGTTTTTTAAGAATTATTATTTAAGTAGTAAAGGGGCGCCAGGCCTCCTCTGGCTACGCCACTGGGACAAGGTGTTTATCGTGCCATTAGAATCGGAAAAGACACTCAAATAGCGGAAGCGAAACACTGAATCAAAACAGCTTACAAACAGCATTTGGAAAATTAGGTCAAACCCCGACATTTCCATAAACCTCAAACGAAAAGTTTTCAACACGTGCAGTATCGCCTATCACAACATAATAATATGATCTCGAGACGATGGCTATGACCAAGAAGTGTACCAACAATTTAAGGAGTAATGGAACGGGTTATTCTGGACATTAGTCTAAAGTCTAAGAGATATGCCTTTTTTAATAGTTAACAAATTTTCAGGAATAATTAGTTAAAAATTGATGGCATTATCAAACTAAGCTGCTTATACTCTATAACAAAGAAATAGCAATAAGAAGTAAGGTAGCGGACAAATACAGCGAGTCGCGGAGATTAAGTGGCAATGTTTATAGGGCACGTAGCCAGACTAAGTGTGGATTGATGGACATCTATCTAAATTTATACACTAGAGATCACGGCAGGTATGTATAAGTGTAGAAACACCATTGAAGAGATTGCTGGACGATGTTAAGAGTACAGAAGGAGGTAGATGGTACCATGTAGAACAAGACAGAACAGCGTGGAAATAAATGAAAGAGGATGTTATTGAGGAGTGGACAAATCTCTCTCTCCCCTTCAGCCCAATCCGGTTCACTACTGAACGTAGGCTTCTCCGAGTCTGTTCCATGTTTGTCGATTTTAGGCTAATTGTGCCCAGTTTCTACCAGCGACTTCCCTGATGTTATCTAACTAACGTCTCTGTGGTCTTCCTCTATTTCTTTTTGTTTCTCTGAGGGCCAGTGAATTACTTTATTGGTCCATCTATTTTCGTTTTGTCTTGCAACATGTCCCGCCCATCTTCATTTCACCTCGGCCATATAACGGCTTATGTCGGTTTCTTTTGTTCGTCTTCTTATTTGTTCGTTTCGGATCCTGTCTGTTATGGAGACTCCTGGCATTGCCCGTTGTTGCGTTTATTCGGCCCGCACTGCGCTTTGTGATTGTCATTCTTTCGGGGCCATATATTGCTTCTGGTAAATTGCACATGTCATAGCAAAGTTTATGAAAATGCATGTCTGGATTTCTTAGGACGTATTTTAATTTTCCAAAAGCAGCTCAGGTTAGTCCCACTCTTCGTGTTATTTCAAATTTTTGCTAGGTATACGTAGTCGTCGACGTATTCAATGTTTTCGTTAGTTAATTCTAACTGAATGTGATTGGATGGCAACATCTTAGTTTTATTGATGTTTTTGATGATGTTTAGCCCTACATTTATTTTGGACAAATAGTGGGTATTAAGGAAGAACAGAACATCTCAGCTGTCTGATTTTTCTGCAGGGGCCAAACTCTGCAAAATTTTCGTTTTGATATTTTGCGTAGAAAGATAGTTATCGGGCTGAACAAACATAATCAGCGTCGATTTCCTATCAATAGGCAACATAAAATACGGAATCGGTTCACAAAAACAACTGATGGTAATAAAATAATATTCATAAATTATTTTCTTCTGACTTGCCAATAAAATAAACAATAATAATTAAAACTCCGGATATAAGGATTATACAAATAAAAGCAATTAAATTGATTTTATAATATTTGTAATATTTACGCTAATCGTAATCTGCTAGCTATAAATCCTGTTTATTTCATGGGCGTGTTGGAATTATTTTTAAATAAAACGGATTATACGTGAAACAAGGGATTAGTGCCAGTAGGATTTAAAAACCGCAGTAACAATAGTCATGCTAAATGCTGTTCCCTACCACGATTTTTTAAGTCCATGGAAATAAAAATATATTTCTTATACTCGTAAGTTGCTGAACAAATTTAAACGGATAAGGTTTTCTAGCTTGCCGTCATTATTTTTACTATTCGCTATAGTATAAGGCTGGTTCGTTGATATCTGCATAGATTCCATTAAATTCAGTATTATAAACAAATAACATATATTTACTGCACTTAAACCAAGAGAATACTCCTAATAATTTACAAACTTTTACCACACGGCACTTTTGCGATGTGTGGGATTTATATATTTTTATCTTAATGAACTATACACGTCTGTGTTAGACAAAAATTACCATAAACTGGCAGAAGAAGAAATCTATTCTTTTGACTCAAATAATTACGAGAGTACTGTACTTCTCGAGAGGTCATAAGAGAATTGGAAAATTTCCCGTGAACCGGCAGGAAGAAATCCACCTTCTTCATTCAGAAGTAATGAGTGAATAATTTGGTAGACGAGTCGGATTACCTTCCCACCCCGAGTCTCCCGGTGGAAAACCAATTAGCTTTCAGTCTCATAATCCGTTGTCATGCCAATGCGGCCATTATTTTTACTTACCAATCAGAGATTATTATTAGAAATATTAGATATACTAGAGTTTTTACTACCGCGGCTCGGATCTGTTCTTAAGTACCTAATTTGCATCTCGTTGTTTTCGAAACGTATCTTTCGGCTTACAATAATCTATAAATATACATGTTATTGAATCTTTAACCGTTTTTGCGGCCTTTTAGGGGAAGGATATTTTTAAACTAAAAATTTTAAGAGGTATATTTCGTTGTTTTGTTTGGCGGCTACTCGATTTTGAGCTGAAGAGGTTTTTTTTTACCATTTAATTTTTAGCTGAAGAGGGTTTTATCGCGATAAAAAAGAATGCACCTTTTTTATCGATGTCAAAGTGATAAAAATGCAAATGTCAAATGGACATTTTATTGTAGGAGTGAATTTATCGTTGTGAAAGCAATAATAAATTTAATCGTGTGTAACGATTTCTTGGCGCACCGCGAGACAATACGTATGTGTAGTTATCGACCGGCCGGAAATATTTTTAAATCTTCGGTTTGCAAAGGATTGGAATTAATTCAAGAACTATACAAGTAATGTAAATAGAAGCTAATTATAAAAAGGAACAGGAAGGAAAGATTTTACATTAGGATATAAACTGGACAAAATTAACGCAATATCATAAATTTGCCACATATTTGATGCTATTTTTCTGAACCTATGATTGGATTTGAATGATTTTTTTTTTGTATTGTAGGTTGGCTCCATGACAATGTCACAGTTCTTACTCTTTGTGATAAAAAGTTAATTTTCGTTTCATATCGGTTGTTATAAAAATAATATGTTTTTTTCCGAAAATTCGTATCACCCTGTGGAGTATACTAGCAACCGTAGTTTTTAGTTTACTTTATTATCTCTATTATTAGAGGAGATCCACGGTTTCATAGCTCAATATGTTTTTATAAACTCGATTATCAAGTACATTACTTGTGTAACTGTATAATTTCTGCCTGTCATGATAACCGAAAACAAGATTAATGAGTCATCTTATTTATTAAAATAATTTAATTGCAATATAAAAATTAAAGTTGAAATCAAAATTACATATGAGTTCATGGAATACAAATTTTTTTTTTTGGAAACGAGTGAAACATGAAATATGAAAATAATCGAAAACAATAAAATTGATGGACTCTAATATAATCTTAATATCGTGTATCGGGTGTCCACCCTTACTTAGAATCACGACATTCATAAGCCTAGGCATACTGGAAATTAAATTTCCAATTGTATCCTGTTAAATATCCTCCCATTCTACATTTACTGCATCCACCATTTGATTGTGGTTACTACAGAGTTCAAGTAGTCTATAACTTGCCTATATAGTTACGTGGGGACGAGCATTATTGTGTATAAATAAACCATCCGGTCCCAAAGAAGGCACAAATGACATTACATGTTTAATTACAGTGTCTTCTAGATAAAAATTTTCGTCTATTGGCATTAACAGTCCAATGTTGATAATTTCTGGCAAGACGCAATTTTTTAACTCTGTGCTCTCTGGTGAGTAATGGTTTTTTGCCGGTCTAGTGTTGCTTAGAACAGCTTCATTTAAACGTTTTCTGACTCTTCGAGATGATATTATATGATGGTGAGCAGTTCTAAGCTCACTTTTTAACACAGTACTAGTGATCCTCCTGCCTCGTAGAGCAGTTTGTCTAAGAAGACGCTCAACCCTTGGATCGGCATATCGTTTTCGCTCTTGCCTACGAGAGTAAGATCCTGCCTCGTTAAATCGTTCAACCAAACGACTTATAGTAGAACGATGTCTTACTATCATATTAGCAGCATGACACATTAAATAACCCTCATCCGCCAAAGTTAATGCTCTTACTGCTTCTTTTACCGATTAATTATTTTGTCAAGTCGTCGGCACTCGCAACTGGGCATACGAAACGAACGTTTATAAGCCGTTTCCTAACAGATTTTTAGCAGTCTAGCGAACTTCATTTAACCTTTGTAACTTTAAAACACAACATTTGTTGACAGATCGCTGGAAATGTCAGAGGAGGTTCATAGTCTACTTGCAAATGAACGTATGGAATAATCAAGTTTATAAAAACAGGTTAGCTCAACATGTTGAGCTATAAAGCGGCGTATCCCCTCTTAACAGAGAAAATAAAGTAAACCAAAAACAAAGAATGTTGGAGAAAGATGGACCTACAGTAATTTCAACTGCTATATGTTACGGTTGCTATAGTATACTCCACAGGGCGATACTCATTTTCAGAAAAAAAACATAATTTTTATCACACCCGGTATATAACGAAAATGAACTTTTTATCACAAACAGCGAAAGCTATGATATTGTCAAGGAACCAACCAACAATGCAAAACAAAATCATTCATATTGGATCATAGGTTCAGAAAAGAAAATTGCATCAAATATGTGGCAAATTTATAATTTATTTCAGGAGTTTATTTGCTACAAACTAATTTTTTAAAAAACTAAGACTAAGTTTTCAAATCTTTTTCCCGAATTGTTTCTATTTGGAATAGGGTAACGGGTACAGTCATTAGCCACCCACTATAGTTATTGGCCACTTTACAATTATTCTAAAATATTAAGATTTGCGGACAAATTAAAGAAATACATTTGTTTGTATTGGCGTCTGGCAACGTTGCTTGTTTCCTTTTCCAACGGTCGTTGCGTCAGTTGCCATCGAATACAAAGTCACAAGTGGTTGTGTTTAGGCGTCTTCCAAGTCATATGCAATTTAAAGCGAATTATAAGAAATTCCTTAAGGAACTCCATTTAGAAGGTAAGCTAGTTTGCTTAAAATTATTATTATAATTTAGCATATAGTTGTTTTACGGTGATTTATTGAGTTAATCGTTACATATCAAGAGGTTTTGGAGGTTAAGTTACAATTTTTGGCGGCAATTTTAGGTGGCCAACAACTGTAACAAAAATATATCCATCTAACAGTGATTGGCCATCCCGGCCAATCACTAGTACAATATAAAATAAAGTAATCTTATTTAATTTGATGTTTTTAAATTAGGTGCAAGTTGAAATGTTTTCTAGTGTTTCTTTTTATTTACTTTTATGAGATTTACCAGTTGTTGGCCGGCGGCCAATCACTAAACTATTGGGCGGCCAATAACTGTAACTTCCAATCAAATGCTTTTTTCGTATGTGCGGAATGGCAAACCTACCTAGGTATTTTTCCGTTTTAGAAAAGAAAAATGCCAAATGTTGAAAAGGAAAAAAAGTATAATAAAAAATACACAGAGGAAGATATCCAGTTAGCTTTTAAATGTATTGAAAATGGCATGAGCCAGAGAAAAGCTGCTGAGCAATTCAAAGTTCCCAGAGCCACACTCCAATTCAGATCAAGCGAAAAATTAAAAAAAAAAACTACACTTGAACCAAATCCCATTCTGTCCCTGGAAAAAGAGAATCGCCTCAAAAACTGGATTTTTACATGCCAGAAAAAAGGTTTTCCCGTAAGAATAGATGATATACAAGAATCAGTCAAAGGTTTTATAGACGAAAATCCTCGTGAAAATCCGTTTATTGAAAATAGGCCTGGAAGGGGTTGGTACAGGTCTTTTCTTAGACGAAATCCAGATTTAAGTCTAAGAACACCAGAAGCAATAACAGCAGCTAGTTCAGTTATTTCGGAAAACGATATCAAAAAATGGTTTACTGGTGTTGAAGACTACTTGCATCGTAAAGGTTACAGTGATGTTCTTCAAGATCCGACACGAGTTTACAATGGTGATGAGACCGCTTTTTTCTTGTGTCCAAAGAATAAACGAGTGTTGGCCATAAGAGGAAGCAAAAATGTTTACGAGATACAACATCACCCAAAAGTTAATTTAACGGTAATGTTTACAATTGCTGCTTCTGGGGATATAACCCCCCCAATGATCATTTACCCATATAAGAGAATACCATCTGATGTTGTAAGATCAGTACCGAAAGATTGGGGTATAGGATGCAGTGACACAGGATGGATGAAGAGTGAGACTTTTTATGAATATATTGGGAACATTTTTTACAAACATCTTGTTGCCAAAAATATTAAATTTCTCATAATTTTGTTCGTCGACGGACATAAGACTCATCTAACTCTTCAAACCAGCAAATTGTGTTCAAAGTTAAACATAATTTTAGTTGCATTATATCCTAATGCCACTAGAATTATGCAGCCAGCTGATGTTGCGGCATTTAAACCGCTTAAAATCAATTGGAATCAGGCAGTTTTAAAATTCAAACGAGAAAACCCAAACTCTGTTATTACCAAAGAAAACTTTTCTGTGGTGCTAAATACGGCAATTGGTGCATTAAAATTACAGTCCATCGTTAATGGCTTTAAAGCATCTGTACTATTTCCATGGGATCCTTCGGCCATCGATTACTCCAAATGTTTGGGAAAGGCCAAGGATCAAAATAATGATTTAAAGGAAACTCCATACGAGAAAAATTCAATATCATATTATGATTTTGTCTAAATAATCGGGGCAGCAAAGATACTGGAATTTGAAAATGTAAATAACTCCGAAGGTCTTATGGGAGATTCACAATTGCTTACAATTTATTTAAAGCATTTAAAAATAAACCCTATACAGTTACTTTACCGACGGGTCAGCCTACAGAGAACGATGAAATCATCTACGATATAACAGATATTCCCGTTGTTGCAGAGGATAATTTATGTTTGGATTTTCCATCGACATCCAATATTGCGTCTCCAATAGAAGTAAACTTCCTTGAACAAATCCCAAAGCAACCCTTTTGCCAAGACACTGATGTTAATTATGGGCAGGTTAACACGTCTATTGACAAATTCTTCATTTGCCCGAAAACGCCGGAAAGAAAGGGTAAGAAACAAACAGAAAAATTGCCTTTCGTGCTTACTTCTTCTGATCGTCAAAATGCAGAAAGACGTAAAATCCAGGAAAAAAAGAAACAAGAAAGATTAAAAGAAGAAAGAAAGAAACAGCGAATGCAAAAAAAAATTGAAAGAAGTGCTAAGAAGACCAAGCAAGGAAAGGTGAAAATAATCAAGTGCAAAGACACAGGAGAAAAAATGAATAAAAACCACACCCATTCCAATAAGAACGCTAAACCTCCAAAGAAGACTACTGTTCAAGAAATAAATACTAAGGAAAAATTAGGATATTTTGATCTAAATGATGATTCCTTACATCATAAAACAAAAATTTACAATGCTAACAATGCAAAGATCTTTGAAGAAGACGAAGAAGTCATTGAAAGCACCATTTTAAAGTGTGGAGTCAAAGTACACATCCCAAAAGTTAATATTTCCAAAGAAAACTCACTTTTCTTCTCAAAACTAGAGTCTAAAGATGTTAACGAAGACAATCTACTGAAAATCAAGCCTTTCAAGACTCAAAGAAGGTTTTTGTTGTCTCAGATATATTGATTAACTGTGGGGAAAATAGAAATTTGTATTTAAAGAACAGGGTTAGTTCAGGATTATGCTATTCCTGTCTGCTCAACATAACTACATCAAAAATTGGGGTTAAGTGTCAGTTTTGTCTGAGAAGCTACCATATACAAAATTTCGATATTTTTTTGTGTTCTAGTTGCAACGATAAAAAAAATGCTAAAAGCGATTTGGGTAAATGTTAAAAGTAAAGATTTTTAGGAGTGGCCAATGACTATAAGCGAATATGCCAATAACTGTATTCATATGGCCAATAACTATGTTTTATCTATGTTTTCAAAATATGGTTAATTTTTAATCTATGTAGTCTAAAAGTTGGAGAATAAAAATATTTTTTCTTTATATTAATGTTTAATTAACATAAAAAAATATAAGACAAATATTTGTTTACAAAAATTTACACGGTACATTAAAAATTCAACTAATAAATCCTTAAGTGGCCAATAACTGTTCCCCTTTACCCTATATCTATTTTCCATTAACACCGTTATAATACCCAAATCTCTTCTACTATAATGATATCGCCGATAACATAGTATTTCATATTACCCAATTTTACTCTAACTGTGATCAAGCTGATAACTAGTTAGATATTAAAATATCAAATCGAAATTGTTTATCACAACACATTATATTTCATTCTGCATACTTTAAATTCCCAATTCCGGGATTGCGAAATTGTGGAACAGTGGAAGCGACAGCCAGTGCGTAACTTGCCCCAGGCCACAAACAAATTTCTTGTCCACCCTGGGCAATGTCATACCCGTGGTCGGGCGAAGACAAACTACAAGGGCGGTCGCTTATGATATATAATTGTTTAACGCCTTTCAAGGCTTACTTTTCATACTACGAAAATTTTTAACAAAATGTACCTGAAATGAGTCTGGGATTCTTTCAGTACACAAGTTTATATAAGTATACTAAAGTAGTCTCGTTAAATAAATTACTTGACGATTTTCTTTCCTCAAACAAAACCCTGCTGGATATAGGTCTCCCCCTATGACCTCATCGTTCTCTGGCTTAAATGCAGTTGCTTGCAATTATTTTCAGGTCAGCGGTTAGGAAGTTGTTGACCTTCCTCTACAGCGTTTATCGATGCAAGTTCTCTATTCTAATACCATGGCGCATTCGGGCTACATGCCCAGCTAATTCTATTTTAGCTTGGCCGTTCTTTTTTAATAACATCGGTCACTTCGTTCTTCGCGATAAGTCTTTATTTTTAACGTGATCTCGTAAGGATAGTTTAAGTATTGACTTTTCGATTTTGCGTTTGGCAGTTTTAATATTTTCCGCATTTGATGGTTAAAATTCAAGCCTCTGCACCCGTTATGTAAGGATAGACAGAAGGCACTGATCCGATACAATTCTTTTCAAACACATTGGGAGGTCGCTTTTGAAGATATGTTTTAATTTCCTATGAGCTTCTCCTCTGGATATCCTAATGTCATGGCCTAAGTATATACTCATCGACCTGTTCGATTTCGCTGTTCTCGATGACTATAAACTCGCTCATTACAAGATTTGTCATTACTTACTTGGTTCAGTTTTCAAAAAGGTAATTTTCAGATTAACCTCTGAATATGCGGCATTAAGTTCTTATGTATCAGTTTGTCAGCTATTAGGACTAAGCAAAGCGAAGGTGACTAAGTTTTTAAACATAATGCATAGAACTGTTATACCGGGTTAGTTGAAAGTACCGGAACGCTTAAATATCTTCAAAACCGCTAAAGCTGCGCTTAAAAAATTCGGCAGTTAAAGGTTTTTTGGCATGCGGAATCGAAAAATGACATCGGCACTGTTGCCAGATTTCCCAGTTTTGCGCTACACATAGTCGTTTCGTTATTTTAAATTGAATGCCCCATTTATTTTTACTCCAATGAATTTATTTATAGTTATTATTTATACACTAGTTGTTAATTAAATGCTTAAAGTGGGCCCCATTATTTGCCAGACAGTACCCAAGTCGACCATAAAACTCTCGCAGTGTGTTACTCAACATATTCGGTGTTATAAGAGCAAGTTCGGTGCGGATTCTTTCGCAGAGTTCGTTTAAATTTTCTGGACGATTTTTGTAGACACGATTCTTCAAATTACCCCACAAGAAGAACTCCAGTGGAGTCATATCAGGAGATCGAGGTGGCCATTCTAATACACCACGTCTTGCAATCAGTCCCCCTGGAAATTGGTGGTTTAGAAACTACATGGCTACCCTTGAATAATGGAGCGGAGCACCGTCTTGTTGGTACCATATTTCACCTACATTTCTATTTTGTTGAATGGCAGGAACTATACAATCTCTAAGGAGCTCCAAATACTTCTGTCCTGTTAATGTACCTTCTATGAAAAAAGGTCCGATAATATTGTCACCCAATATTCCCGCCCAGATATTAACTTTCTCAGGATATTGGGTGTGAAGTTCTTCCATCCAATGAGGGTTATCTCTAGACCAAATTCTACAATAAAATTGTGCCTATTAACTTGGTCGTTCAAGCAAAAAGTAGCTTCGTCGCTGAATACAATTTTATGCGCAAAATAAGGATTTCGGTTCATATTTTCCATCATGATTGCGGCGAATTCATTACGGTGGTCAGGATCATCCTCTAAAAGTTCTTGAGTGTAATGAATCTTGTACGGCTTTAATTTGTTTCCCTTCAAGATAGTCCTTACAGATTTTTGGCAAATTTCGGCATTTAAAGCTAACTGATTGGTACTTACTTTTGGATTTTCCTCTATTTGTAATAAAACGTTTAATTTATTTTCATCACTTGTAGCAGTTTTTGGACGTCCGGTTTTAGGTAAACTTTTTATGGAACCTGTTTCCTGGTAACGTCGACAAGATCTGTGTACGGTGGACTTTTTAATGGGTTTGTTAGGATAGCGGTCAATAAACAAGTCGCAGACTTCTTGATATGTCCTTGTTTTATTTCCATATCCACGAAAAATCAAAATATCAATACGTTGGATCTCTGAGAGAACAAAAGTCATAATAAAATTATAATTTCATAATCAATACACTTATTAAGCTGTTTAACGGACAGTGATGTGTTTAATTTGTCATTGTTGTAGCATGGTAACGCGACCGCAATTGTTTTCAAAAAAACTGAAGCAGCGCCTACTTGTTCATAAGGTATTTACTTTTCGGGCGTTTCTGATAAGTTTAATGCTCATTCTAGAATAGGTAACTATCTCAGAATTTTTCTGACTAGTATCTAATAGTGCAAACAGAACTTTGAAAATTTGGGATCTTACTAAGCTTAAAATGCCAAATGCCGAATTTTTTACGTGCAGATTTAGCGGTTTTGAAGATATTTAAGCGTTCCAGCACTTTTGACTGAAAATGCGGTGTTGTCATATCTCAGCAACTAGTAGAGATAAAATTTTAAAAAATTAGGATCTTGCTAAGCTTGAGACGTCTAATTCATTGGAGTAAAAATAAATGGGGCATTCAATTCAAAATAACAAAACGACTATGAATTTCCTAACAGTTGATCTTGTGTTGCTACTCGTGACATTTAGATGAGGTGAGGCGAATTTTTGGTGTCTGACCATATAGGCAAAGCCTATAAATATATGGAATATTTTTATGGACCACACCCAATTTTACTAAATTTAGTAGGGCCTTTCATCCTCAGATATCTTAATAAATCCAAGTTTATTTTGCAATTCATCATAGGATGTTTTTTTTTGTCTTTTTAAATTTTTGTTTTGAAAAAATTACTTTTTATAAATTAAATTAATACGCCTATCTTTTAGGGCCGCAAATCTGTCAATTATATCATCATAAAATTGGGCAATATTTTCACTAAGATTAATTAATAATTATTTTTCAATTGACATGAGTTCAGTCTGTCTTGTGAGATTGTATTACGTAAATAAGTCTTAAGGCGCTTCAAACAAGAAAAATCTCGTTCAGCTTGTACGCTAGTAACTGGAATTGTTAAAATTAATACTGCTAACTTATAGACTTCCGAAAATATAGAGATCAATTTTAGTTCATTTATTAGTTTAAGTGTGTCAAGTATGGAAATATTTAAAAATTGTTCATCTCGATAAATTATGCTCAATTCATTTTTTAGACGCTCTTTGTCAAAAATTTTAGGGTATGTATTTTCTAATGAGTTTAATAAGTCGTTAGGAAAATTAGTGGAAAACTTTTTATAAATTGTACTATTAAGAAGTTTTACAAATTCAACTTTGTTTAGATCTTCAAACCGTACATTAATTTGAAACATTATACAATCCAAAATCTCGTAATACAAAGTTTTATATTTTTGAAATAATTCTGTTTCACTCATTCTGGAATTTTGTCGGTTAGAAACAACACAGTTATGTATTTTTACTTCGTCAATAATGGACTGTACTATACTTTCGCAGCGGATTTCTTGTAATCAAGTAACAGCAATGTTAATTTGTGATTTACCATAATGAACATCTAGATTACTTAGTTGAAAAATTTGAAAAAGGATATCAGTAATTAAAAAAATGTTTTTAAAGGTAAATGTTAAAAAGGCAAATTCAAAATCAAATAAGTCTTTTAAATAACCCTTGGCCATATGAATTGTTTCTGAGTCTAATTCTCTGTTTTCTACCATATATCTTTAAATACCAAAACTAGGCCTTCCCAGTTATTTACAACAAAGAATAAAATTTTTGACCTAGAATACCATCTAGTGTCATTGGCTTGAGGCACTCTTTTTTTTATTATTTTATCTAAAATAGAAGTTCGCTTATAAGATTTATGAAAAAATGACGGCAAACCTTTTAACGTTGCAAAAAAGATTCGGGTTTCTCTAATATTTTGTGTACCTTGTTGTAATATTAAATTAAGTCTGTGTGCTGCGCAATGTGTATAAAGTGCCCGAGGGGCATCAGATTTAATTCGCGCTTGTAGTCCTGTCAGTTCTCCGGCCATGACAGCTGCTCCATCGTAACATTGGGCTACCAATTTTTCTTTAAAATTAAAAGGCCAGGACAGTAGTTAGTAAATCATATAACGAAGAAGCCCTCGTATCTAAACTTACATCGAAAAATCCTAAAAAACGTTCCTTAATTTCTGCTGATTTATTTACGTACCGTAGTGTAATGGAACACTGAGATATCGCTACAATGTCTGTTGTATCATCCACTACTACAGAAAAAAAAATTGCGTCCGATATTTCTTTTGTTATTACATCTTTCATATACTCGGTAATACAAAAAATTAGTTCGTTTTGAATAGTTTTCGACTGTCCAGTAAAAACATGTTTATCTTTTAAATGATTGACAAGCTCATTATTTCTCTTAATTAAACAGTTAAAGATTTCTTTAAAATTTCCTCTATTAAGCGAACTTTCAGCTTCGTTATGTCCCCTAAATGCAAGTTCTTGCTTTCCTAATATTGTGGTTGTGTCAATAAGGTATGTCATTAATAAACGGTTTTTCCTAACATCCTCGTTATACAACAATTTTTATTGGCTGGCATTTTCTTGCAAAGCGTCTTTAATTGTGTATCGATTTTGGGATAAACGTACAAAACCTAAGGAATTCTGAATATGCTCTTTAGACGCGTCGTGGATTTTAACTGCCCTGGAAAAATTTTTAAAATCTGCATAGCCATCAGAAGTCCACACGTTTTTAGTTTTTCCCAATAATAAGCACGGCCAACAATATAAGCGCTGTTTAAAAACGCTACCACAAATCCAGGTATGAGTTCCAGTGGCGTAGCCACAGGGGGGCGAAGGGGGGCGATCGCCCCCCCGCCCCCCTTGACCTGGCGCCCCTTACCACTTAAAAAATAATTCTTAAAAAACAAGATCGGTCTTACTTTATTTTTAGTAAAGAAGTGTGATAGTAATAAACTTAATAGGACGGTTTTGAGAGCGTCTCATCACAATAAATTTATTTTTTTTATAAATAGCGGATTTTAACTTCATTTTGGCCAGACCCCTGGTCCCGAGGGAGCATAAATGTGAATTCCTACGAGGGCGTGGTCTCAAAAATTTTTTGCCTGCGGCGCTTTAGCTCCACGATTTGCGCCCCTCCGCTAGTTCGCCCCCTCCGCCCCAAAATGCTGGCTACGCCACTGATGAGTTCCGTACCAAGAACTTTGAAAACTGCGGGTATAATGGGTATATTGTTTTCCGTCTTTTTTAAGAGTACTTATCTGAGGGGTAGGCCTCTCGCAGCAAATGATTTCTCGTTTTTCTTGTTCGTCACGTCTTGAAAAAGACGTTTCCACAAGGGACATCACAATATCATGCCACGGATTCATGTTCACTTCGAGAAAAATAGCGACACGCGACACTAACACTAATCAAAATCAATTCACGACTAAAACATAAAAACTAATTAAATAAAATCGATGAACTCAAAGCTCTGGGAACAGTGGGAACCACCGAATAAAATAAAGTAATCTGACACCTGTGATCTACGCTACGACCTACGACCCATGCAATGCACGTGTACAATAAACGGAAAATATGCGCAATACAAACACCGGCGAACTTATGGTCGCCTCTGAAAGCAATAAACTACGAAGGCGTAGAAAGGCCACCCGAAAGAAAGAAACATTTTGTGTAATATTCCGACTTTATTCTCGGAATTCCGACTTTAATCTCGGAATTCCGACTTTATTCTCGGAATTCCGAGTTTTAAGTTTCATCTCGAAATTCCGACTTTTATCTCGGAATTCCGACTTTTATCTCGGAATTCCGACTTTATTCTCGGAATTCCGACTTTAATCTCGGAATTCCGACTTTATTCTCGGAATTCCGAGTTTTAAGTTTAATCTCGAAATTCCGACTTTTATCTCGGAATTCCGACTTTTATCTCGGAATTCCGACTTTAATCTCGGAATTCCGACTTTATTCTCGGAATTCCGAGATTTAAGTCGGAATTCCGAGATTTAAGTCGGAATTTCGAGATTAAAATATTTTTTTCTTTCGGGTGGCCTTTCTACGCCTTCGTAATACACAAACGTGTATGAAGAAGTGAGATAAATATATAGCGTAAGTCGGAACGACGTCTTGGGCTTTTAAATGCATGGGCATGAATTTCGAGGCGAATATTATTTCGCTGTAGTGTGTCATTGCACTTACTACGTTATACGCAAAAATAACGTATTCGTTAATAAACAAAAACTATATTATTATGTATATTATGCATCAGTAATACTGATTTGGTCTTGGCTAATGTTAATGTTTATTTTTATTTCGTAAAGAAGATAATATTTATAGAAAAATTAGGGTTAATATAATTTATTTTTTATTAATGAATTTTTATCAAAAACCTAGTGAGGCGGCGCCTCACTTGCTTCATCTGACGAACCGCCACTGCAATCAAAACTTATTTCCGGAGAACAAGGCGATGTGACTCCACATTGTCGGCGTTCTGGTGATCCCATCAGGCTTGAGCAATAGAAATTAGATTTTAAAATCGCGTATTTATGAATGAAAACGGGCACAACATTTCGCGAATCCTTGCACTTTTGGAATGAAATCGGCAAGGCAGCGCGGTAGCGTGTGGGGTCCCCCGAGATCTCTTCTAATGAAATAGAATATTTATTTAACAATTTCAGTCGTTTATAGGATTGCCAAGTGTCCTCCTTTCGGGTGGATAGCCCTTCTTTAAGTCGTTAAGTCCTTCTTTCTCCTTTTTCACCAAAATGTCTTCCTTTTCCTAGTATAATCATATTGTGATAAAAAAATCGTTGTCCAACCAAATAAAAAACAAAATAGCTGAAACCACGTTGCCACTTCTGCTAAAACATTTTTTCTGCTTGAATAGTAATTTCCTACCATTTCAAATTTCGCACAGCCATACCAGCTTGGCGTGAAATATTAGTTATATGATGGATTATCGACAATATAGTATAGATGTTAATCAACCCGAAAATGTGTTTAATATATTTTTTGTTCTTTGTTCAGTCAGTTTAGTTTAAGTCCTTCCTTTGTTCCTGAAGGACTTGGCCACCCTAGTTGTTTAGTGCCGACTTTAGTGTTTAGTAGGTACAGTGTTGTAATTTTTTTTATTTGCATATTTTGCTGAGAAAAATCACCATAATAGTTATTTACGATATAAGTGTTAAAAGTACATTTTTAAGGCACGCATGTGGAAATTTGCAAAACGAGCGAAGCGAGTTAACTGCAAACCACAAGAATGCCTTAAAAATACTTTTAACACAAATATCATACAATATTTTTTCTACAAACGGCAATAAAAAGCATACAATAATTCAAAATTAAATGTTTAGAATCTCTTACATCCAGGTAGTTTCTAATAGCATCGTATATTTATATTAAATTAGTTCACATTTGTCAATAAAACCTAGCAACCATCATTGTTGGCTGATTTGTTTACAGAAAAATTGAAAATTTTAAAGGTCCTGTTAGTTTTATTAAAACGCTAGCGCTGGCTGTTGTGATTTGCCAAAAATGCAAGATACAAGAAATCGATCCACTTAAAGACATAGAAAAAGCTGCTAACAGAGCTACCTTGGATTTACTGCCACGAAAATCAAGAATTCAATATGAGATTGCTCATAATGAATTTATAAAATGGTATAAAAACAAAGGCGTTTCTGGAAAGTATACCGAAAACATATTCCTTGCCTATTTTGAGGAAAAGGCAAAGGTGTGGAAGTCATCTTCTTTTTGGTCCCATTATTCAATGATCAAAACTATGCTACGTGTAAATAACGACGTAGATATAGCAAACATTTTAAATTGATTGCCTACTTGAAGCGTCAAGGAGAGGGTTACCAGGCCAAAAAATCAAAAATTTTTACTAGAGGCCAAATTGAACAGTTTCTGAAGTGCGCACCGGATTATGAGTACCTTCTGATGAAAGTAGCTACGATTGTAGGAGTATTTGGTGCCTGCCGCAGGGAGGAGCTTTGTCAGTTGACTCTTGACAACGTGGAAGATATGGAGACTTCATTTGTTATTAAGATATCAGATACCAAAACCAAGGTACTACGAAATTTCACTATGGTTGAAAAATTTTATTTGGATTTTTATCGAAAATATACTGATCTTCGTCCAGCAGATGTCGTACATCGGCGGCTCTTCTTAAAATATGTAAAAGGTAAATGTACCAGAAATCCGGTCGGAATTAATGCGTTCGGAAAATTTCCTGCTGCTATAGCAAGATTTCTGCAACTTCCAAATTCAACATTCTATACGGGGCATTGCTTTCGCCGTTCCTCTGCGAGCTTACTTGCCGATGCTGGAGCAAATTTGACGACAATTAAGCGGCATAGGGAATGGAAATCCTCAACCGTTGCGGAAGGGTACATAGTGGATTCCTTGGAAAATAAAAATTCTATTGCTCGAAAATTGCTTACAGTACAAACGACATCAGCCGATGATCCTTCAACATCAAGTGGACATGCTGCTGGTTCTGTTCAATCCTCCTCTCCTCCTCAACCGCGAAGAACAGCAGAACTGAGGAAGGAATTAATTTTTTAAATAGTACTATTAATATAAGTGTAAATAAATAAAATAGAAATGTTTTTTGACGTTTTTTAAAAAAAATTGACATTTTACTTTTAACACTAGTGCCTTAAAGTAACATTTATAAGGCAAGCAGATAGTGTGAAAAGTTCCATTTTGAACACGTTTGTAGAAAAAACAGTTTAGGGTGATTTTTAGGCGGGAATAAGTAAGTATTGTCACGTTATGCATTACATTGTTAGAGTCAGCAATTTTGGAGCCCGGCGCCGTTGGCGGGAATGCAGGGTGTTGCCGCGGAACCGGCGGGACACTTAACTTTTGGCGAGCCTGAAGCCAAGAGCGTCCGTGTGATTCACACAAACATTTGCTTCGTTAAATTGATAATTTTTGTCAGTGTCGTTTGTTTACTTCTTGAATAAATTGTTTGTACTCATTGAACTGTTTTTGTCAATGCTAGACTATACCGGGTGTTAAAGTGCTTATAACATTTATTTAACATTTTAAATTTACTAACTCTTTAAATCAGAAGTGCGATTGTGCCCTCGTTCCATACTTTTTGTGGAACAAAGAAAACCAACGTCATGGAAGCTTTATTGTCGGAGATGTTGGAAAGTCTGAAACGCAGCAGAACGGCTCCTGAGCAGGTGGATTTGCCACTTTTTCGCCCTGATATTGATGACTCGACTGTGTGGATTCAACAAGTCGCCCAGATAAAAAGGGAATTTGACTGGTCTGATCTGCAGGTATTGGTAAGAGTTGGTCGCTTTTTATTAGGGGATGCTCATATTTGGTATGAAAATTGGTCGCCGTCTGTTAGAGACTGGGGCAGTTTTAAGAATGAATTTTTAGAATCGTTTCCCCAAAAGAAAATTCTTGGTCGTTTATTGAGTGAAGCTTCTACTTTTAATAGCTCAATGTGTAATACGTACATTGCTTATGTCCATAAAAAGGTTGCTTTATTGAAAAATTTGCGTGCTCATTGGAATTCCGCTGATTTAATTGAATTGATTGTTTATGGAATTCATGATAACAAAATCCAAGAATCTGTAACTATGAGAGATTTTAATTCAATTTCGGATTTGATTGCTTATTTAGGTACTATTCCAAAATGTGTATCTAGTGAAAATAATGCTAATACTTCAGAAACAATTGTTTCTCCAAAAAATATTCGTCATGAGTTAACAAAGTCTAAAATATCTTGTTATAAATGTGGTCGCTTAGGTCATGTTAAGCGAAATTGCCGATCTCGCAATAGCAATTCTCTGAATTTTAAACCCGATAAAAATGTAAGAGTTAATTCTTTTATAAAACCTATCCATAATGAAACTTTTACCGATAATACTGTTTCAGCTAAAAATAACAAATGCAGTTTTTGTTTTAAGTTGGGTCACGTACTTGAAAATTGTTTTCTTAAAAATTCGATTGATAAACGCCGAAATGTGAATTTTATTTTAAGCGAGAAAAACAGTGTGCCCACCAAAATAAACATTGATAAGTCAACCTATATGGGTTTAATTGATACCGGAGCTGAAGTGTCTTTGATGTCGGATAAATTTGCTGACAAATTTAAATCAAGATTAGTTTCACAAGAATTTTTTATCACAGGAATAACTCGTGATACTTTTGTTTCAAAATATAAACTTGAAGCTGATGTCGAGATTACGGGTCAGCACACGAAGTTAATGTTTATGTTAGTGCCATCTCATTATTTAGAGTATGATGTCATCATAGGTTGTAATTTATTTGCTGATAGTAGGCTTGCTGCTGTAACAGATTGTGATGGCACGTGTATTATAAAACGACAGTTACCGGGTGTCTTAAGGATTTCAGAAGATTCTGAAAGTAATTTAGATCAGTTAAAAGTTCCTGAAGAATATCGGGATGATTTATGTAATGTTATTAAAAAATATTCTGATTTGTTGTCTATAGGGTTTTCGGTTTCTGCCGTAAACAATTGTTTTATGCAAATCAATTTAATTGATAACTTTATTGTAAATCGACGACCATATCGACTCTCAATGAGTGAAAGAGCGGAAGTACGAAATATTGTTGATGATCTTCTTAATCATGGCATTATTAGGGAAAGTACTTCTCCTTATTCCAGCCCTATTTTGCTGGTGAAAAAGAAAGAAGGGTCTTACCGAATGTGTTGCGATTTTAGAGAACTTAATGCTCATACGGTTAAGGACAAATTTCCCTTACCACGGATAGATGATCAACTTGATCGTCTAGGATGTGGTAAATTTTTCACTTCGTTAGATATGGCTTCCGGGTTTTATCAGATACCCATCCATGCTGATTCGATAGAAAAGACTGCCTTTGTTACTCCGGATGGGCACTACGAATTTCTTCGAATGCCTTTTGGCCTGGCAAATGCCCCATCTGTATTTCAGAGGTCAATTAACAAAGCCTTGGGAAATTTAAAACACACCGTGGCGTTAGTGTATATGGATGATATCCTGATTCCATCGGATACTGTTTCACAGGGTTTGATATATTTAGAGCAAGTTTTAGAAGCTCTTAAATCGACAGGATTTTCCCTAAATATTTCAAAGTGTTCCTTTTTACAAACCAATATTGATTATCTCGGTCAGGAAATTTCTGCAGAAGGTATTAGACCAGGACTGAGAAAAATAGAGGCTTTAACGAAAATAACGTCACCAAGCAACGTTAAACAAGTTAGGCAATTTTTGGGTCTCGCGGGATATTTCCGAAAATTTGTTCCGGAGTTCGCAACTCGAACGGCGTGTATGACCATGTTAACCAAAAAAGATGTTCCATTTTTATGGACCCATGAACACGAGGAAGCTAAAAAGTACGTTGTAAATTGTCTTACTTCACGACCACTTTTGGTAGTATTTAATCCTGATCTTCCTACTGAATTACATACTGACGCAAGCTCCGTGGGATACGGAGCTATATTGATTCAAAAATATGATGCGGAAAGCAGAGTTGTCGCATACTTTAGTAAACGCACTTCAACGACGGAAGCCAAATATCATTCATATGAGTTAGAGACTCTAGCCATAATAAATTCACTGAAACGTTTTCGCGTATACCTCGTTGGCATCAAATTTAAAATAATAACTGACTGTAATTCTGTTAAGGCGACTGTCAATAAACGCGAAATTGTTCCTCGCATTGCAAGATGGTGGACATACCTCCAGGATTTTAATTTTGAGATTGTATATCGAAAAGGCTCATCTTTAAGTCATGTGGATTTCCTTAGTCGAAACCCTGTAAGTGTTCTACGAGTATCGAAACATAGTTCTTGGTTGCATATTGAGCAGAAAGGGAATGCGGAGATTCAACAAATGTTAAGAGATTTGGAGGAAGGCAAGCTTGATTCAAATCAATACGTTACAAAAAATGGTCTCTTGTGTCATCAACAAAATGGTCCTAATAATCAAAAAATATTTAGGTATTTTGTCCCCAGACAAAGTAGGCTAGGTCTTTTACGTTTGTTTCATGATGAACAATGTCATATAGGTACGGAAAAGACAATCAGATCAATTCTAATGCATTTTTGGTTTCCTCGTCTGAGAAATTTTGTGAAAAACTATGTAAAGCACTGCCTTGTCTGTGCAGTTAAAAAGACCCGAACAGGTCCATTACAAGGTAAGATATTAACACCACCAAAACCAATAATTCCTTGTCATACAATACATCTTGATTGTTTAGGTCCATTACCATCAACAGCTGATAATTTTAAGTATGTGTTGGTTATAATCGACGCTTTTACAAAATACTGTAACTTGATACCCTTAAAATCAGTAAAGGCGGATGAGACACGGCAAGCTCTAGAAAGGTTTATTTCGTGTTTTGGCACGCCTAAAGTATTTGTAATGGATAGTGGAACGAATTTTCACAACCTTAGTTTATGTAAATTTTTTGATGAGTTTAATATTCAATATCATTTCATTACACCTGATATTCACAGAGCTAATGGACAAGTAGAACGGTATATGCGCACTATTATGAATTTCATAAGAATTGAAACGAGGCTTAAGGTTGAATGGCCGAACGTTCTATGGAAGATTCAGTTGGTTTTAAATTCAACATTTCAAAACTCAATAAATTGCACCCCTTTACAAGCTCTAATTGGCATAGAAGCGACAACTCCATTAATACAGGCAGCTCTCACTGACCTATCCCAAGACTTGACGCCTGTCCGCAACCTTAAGTTGGACCGGGCAAGAATCGCCGAAAAATGACAATCTAAAAGTGATGATGTCATAAGCCAGATGAATACAAAAAGGCGCGATACTGTGCAGTATGCGGTCGGTGATTTTGTTTTGTTATATAGGGCGAGCAAAATGCACGTTAGCAAAACTAATTTTGAATTTATTGGACCTTATGAAATTGTAAGCATTACCAAACAAGGCAGGTATGAGTTAAAAAGAGTCGGTGTAGGCAAACACAAAATAATAAAAGCAGCCAAGGAACAGTTACGACTTTGGCCGAGTGAATGGTCGTTAGGAACTGATTTACAAGAATTAATGAATCTGTTTGAAACCAAAGGTAAAGTAAGATTTTTTTTTTTACCAGTAAATGGGTTTTTTAATATTGAAATGAGATCTGAAGCATGGGGTCAGCATACTCCCATGGTATATTTTGTTTATGTTTTCCGGGATTGAAACAATATCTCGAAGCATGGGGTCAGCATACTCCCATGGCATATTTTGTTTGTTTTCCGGGATTGAAACAATATCTCGAAGCATGGGGTCAGCATACTCCCATGGCATATTTTGTTTGTTTTCCGGGATTGAAACAATATCTCGAAGCATGGGGTCAGCATACTCCCATGGCATATTTTGTTTGTTTTCCGGGATTGAAACAATATCTCGAAGCATGGGGTCAGCATACTCCCATGGCATATTTTGTTTATGTTTTCCGGGATTGAAACAATATCTCAAAGCATGGGGTCAGCATACTCCCATGGCATATTCTGTTATGTTAGCCGAGATTGAAACGATATTTCGAAGCATGAGGTCAGCATACTCTCATGAAGTACATTCATTGGCAATGGAGCAAGATGCCTGTGTTTGTACAATTCCTTTTGATAAATCCTAAAATGTTGTTTATTACAATTTACAGACAATAAAGACGCCGCAATGGTTGCAATTGGTACATGTTTCGAGAGCGAAGCATCCGTCAGTCAGGCCGTGTTAGAGTCAGCAATTTTGGAGCCCGGCGCCGTTGGCGGGAATGCAGGGTGTTGCCGCGGAACCGGCGGGACACTTAACTTTTGGCGAGCCTGAAGCCAAGAGCGTCCGTGTGATTCACACAAACATTTGCTTCGTTAAATTGATAATTTTTGTCAGTGTCGTTTGTTTACTTCTTGAATAAATTGTTTGTACTCATTGAACTGGTTTTGTCAATGGGTGTTAAAGTGCTTATAACATTTATTTAACATTTTAAATTTACTAACTCTTTAAAACATAGTTATTATGAACGCTGTTAGTTTTATAATAAAATGGTAATTTAGCTAGACTATAAATTAAAAAT
Source organism: Polydrusus tereticollis (assembly GCA_963920685.1). NCBI lineage: Eukaryota > Metazoa > Arthropoda > Insecta > Coleoptera > Curculionidae > Polydrusus > Polydrusus tereticollis. Next base: position 30,395,868 of record OY987328.1, on the reverse strand, counting down.
TATAGTAGTGGGCAAGCAAACCCTGGCCATCAGATTTAAACCTGGCACAAGTTAGTGAACGAAAAGCACAAAACAGACCTTTCCCCTTAATATTAAATAATAATAATAATAATAAACACTCTTCATTTCAAAATTACATTATATAACATGAAATGAAATAGTGTCAGATATTATAGGCAAAAATCACGCTATCAGTTTGAGATTTTTACAAAATACTCTTCAATATTATGCGATTGAATGCCTTTTAGTAATTTAAACACTTTCTTTTTTGCTTTTTTAATATTGTTACAAATTTTGATGCATCTCGAAAGACTGTGTATAGTTTGATACAGTTGTAATAAACTAACCACTTTTTAATGTCAGTTTATGTTTAGGGAAGGAGGATCGTTCTTGTTAGATATTTATTTTGTGATTCACCGTATCTAAACAAAGCTCTGTTTTTAAAAAAGAATAAAACACACTTCCACACTCCTGTATGTAAACTGCAGGGACAGTAAGAAGATGGTTCTCTTTAAGTTTACCTCTGCAACTTTTTTTGAAATTGAGACCAAACATTGTTCTTACTGCTTACTGCTCTTTTTTCAACGTCTCCACACTTTCCATACAGAATAATTCCGTATCTGATGTGTGATTCAAAACCAGCTTGGTAGACCATTTTATATGTTTTCCTATCCAGGCCTCCAGCTAAAATGCGTAAAGTGTAACATACCCTATTCAGTACCCTATTCAGTATATACCAAGAATATATTCCACATATACATACATATAAGTCCCATGATAGAGTACTAGCCAAGACCATTCCCAAAAGCCCCGGCGTCCCCGACAGCTTTAGCTAAATTCCCTTAAACGTATAAAAACATTTCTGTAAAAACGACCTACTAAATGCTCTAGCTATGATGTCCATAAATACTAGAAATGCGAATTTTTTGCCTGCGCCGCTAATTTTGGGCTTTCGGCGCTTTACCTCCGCAATATGTGGCCCCCTATACTTAATCTCCACCAGCCGCCACTGCTTTCCCCTCTACCGAATTCAATGCTAAATTGCCGGTTTTGTGTGTTTTAACGATATAGTAGCATTTTTGTATCTTTATAGGTAGGTATTGAAAATTATCGTTGAATATCTCTAGTCAATACGACATTACTTATAAGTATTTTAGTATTTATTATATCATTTAGCTCAAATTTAATAAACCAATCTGTCATTTGAGGTACATTCTTATTGAAATCGGGAGTAAGAGAGTTACTGATGATTAAGTGTAACCGACATTTTCTTTGTCCATTCATCTATTTTTGAAATATTCCTGCCGTTGGAAAAAATTCTGCAAATAATTTAAGCAGTAGTGGTTGTGACAATATTTAAATAAAATAATTAAATACTATTGACGAACTTGTACGTCTTATCTTTAAATAGATCGAGGCCATGGCCTGCCTAATTGTTTACTTGTTAGGCGAATGAATATAAAATTCTGGAGCGCTCGCGTTTCCACACAAAAATAGTAAAAGTCAGCTGGTTCCGTAGTGTAGCGGTTATCACGTCTGCTTTACACGCAGAAGGTCCCCGGTTCGATCCCGGGCGGAACCAATTTTTGATCAAAAATCAAGCGATAATATTGTACAGGCAAAAATAGGACGATTTTTAGATTTTTTTTTAGTTGAACACATTGTCGTACGGTTGAAAAAATTTTTGTTTATTAAAGTATTCATGTATACTTGATAAGTTTACTAACATATTTTATTTATTACACTTTTTTATTTCATCAGTGTCGAAGTTGACTTCTCCGCGAAGTCGTTAGTGGGTGGTGCAGGTCGTGTCTACTATACTCGTAGTCTTATCTGATATCAAAAAAATGAATAAGATCTCAATCTCGAAAATCAAAATAAAGTTAAATCTCGCCAACTCGCCATGTTTAATATTTTGATTTTGCGCTGTCATTACGCCGAAAAGTTTCGAGTTCAGCTCTTCGCGTAACCGTGACGTACATGTTTCTTTATTGCTGTGTATTTTAAAGTGTTTGAGATATTTATATGGTGGCTCGTTTTGAAATAAAAGCCCTGCATTATAATATTAATTTACACTTTTTTAGGGGGGTTCGAAGTAAAAAATATGAGATTTATTTAATTATCATTGATTCGCACTAGGTATACCATGTTGAAATTGCTGACGCATCGGCTGGATTGTTATTAAAATTTTTCCTGCGCCGGTTGAAAAAAAAGTAATTTCGACGAAAAAGCGTTCCAGTTTCGGACTTTAAATTTACTAATAGAACAATTACTTACGAATAATCGATGATTCCGGGTTCATAGTTCATACCATATCCCGCCAGCTTCTTCAAAATCATCTTCCTCAGCCGGTTTTTCGTTTCGGCAACGTTTTTATTCTTGCTTGTCGGGAGTGGAAAGGTTTAAAAATCCTTGGAATTTTACAGCAAAAATTTAGCTGTACATTCTTAAATTGAATGGGACTAGGGATTGCACTACCGGTTTACCGATTTACCGGTTTACCGATTTACCGCCTTAAAAGTTCTTTAAATTACCGACGAGAAATCGACATTTTTTACCGGTAATTTCGGTAAAAAATGCCAAGCTGACAACAGCGCGGATCCGTTGTTTCTGTGATGAATGCGCAGCGAGGAAGGGATGAATCGTAAACAAAGATTGAACAGGAACGCAGGTCGCGGCATGTTGACTGTCAAGTGAGGAATTAAGCGCTTAAATTTGCATTTAGTACTTAATTCTGTGAGTGAATTTGCACTTTGAAGGTATAATTATTTTATTTTAAACAGGGGTAAGTAATAAAAACATCTTTCTTCTTTTCCTTGCAGTTGTAGCCAATAGCAAACAATGGATACAACTTCTGTTTGGCAACATTATAACAAAACTAAGGATGGGGGTGTGTGTAAACTTTGTTCCAGACAAATTAAAGCTGCTGGAGGAAGCACTAGTGGTTTACGCGGTCATTTAAAGAGTCAGCATGAAATAAACTTGTTAAAAAGAGGAAAATCTATACCTTTATCTGGAATTTCTGGAAAACGCGACAGCCAGCCTTACAAAGAAATATCTACAATTACGTCGTATTTTCAACCGATTGTAGATGATTCATTTCCAGCAGTAATTGCACGTTTGACTGCACTGGACGGTTTGCCATTTAATAAGTTTTGCACTTCAGAAGATTTAAGAAAATTATTAAAAGTAAAAGGTTATAGAGATATACCGAAATCACCAAATACCATAAGAAAAATTGTTTTGGAATATTCTAATAAAATGCTTCAAGAAGCAATAAACGAGTTGAAAGAGAATAAACTTCGGGGAGAAGTGTTTAGTTTGACTTTCGATGAATGGACATCGGTAAAAAACCATCGCTTCATGAACATAAATGTCCATACAAAGGATGCCTTTTGGAACTTAGGATTAGCTCGGGTTCATGGATCCATGCCAGCGGAAAAATGCGTGGAGATTTTGAACAAAAAGCTTAGTGAGTTTCAACTTGGTTTTACAAACATTGTATCAATTACTACAGACGGTGTTTCAGTAATGAAAAAAGTGGGAAAATTGATAGATCCACACCACCAATTATGTATAGCACATGGCATACAATTAGCCGTAATTAAAGTATTATACAACAATAAAACTGATTTACACGAAGCTAATAAATTACGTGACGAAAATATCGATGAAGATAGTGAGTCCGACACAGGTAATGAATCTGATTCCGAATATTCCGATAATGAGGAAAATGAAATTTTCCACGATGATTTTGAAATTGAATACGAAGCTGGTGGAACCATCGATCAAGCTCTGCCAGTGCCAACTTTCTTATCAAATATTGAATTAAATGGTTTAATTACAAAAATTCGAAAAGTCGTTAAAATTTTTCGCAAATCACCGACTAAAAATGATAAGATTCTACAAAAACATGTAAAAGAAGAATTTAATAAGGAATATTCTTTAATACTCGACTGCAAAACAAGATGGAACAGTTTGTTAGCAATGCTGGAAAGATTTGAAATGTTAAGAAATTGCATCAGAAAGAGCTTAATAGACATTAAATCAGAAATAAACTTCACAGAAGATGAACTTGAGTTACTATCTAGTACAATTTTAGCATTGCAACCGGTAAAAGCTGCAGTAGAGCAATTATGTTGCGAAGATGCAAATCTTTTTATAGCTGATATTACCTTAAAATTCATGATTGATGAGCTTACAAGTCAAAACACAGTTTTAAGTATTGAACTGAAAGAAGCATTGTTAGATCGTATAAAAGAGAGACGGACCATTTATTCTGATGTTCTTCAGTACCTGCATAATCCGTTTCCTGAGGAATCCAGGGGTGAAGATTATGGAGTATTTAATAAAACCAGCGAATCTACAATAAGAAATGCAATAGTGGAAGTAATTGGGCGGATTTCAAAACAAAACCTAGAAGAGTCATCAGAAAATACAAATAGCATTGACCTCGATGATTCCTCTGATTCTGATGAGGATAACATCCCCCTCAGTCGGGTTTTGGGCCCATCAACATCAAAATCGGTTAATGCTGCATTGTCGATTAAAGAGAAACTTCAACTAGCGATAAGAAAAAAAATTGATATAAACAGTACTCTTTCAATTAGAAGACAGCAGAAGCCTAACAGTGTTCATCAATGTGTGAAAACAGAAATGCAATATTTTCGGAAGGAAGGAATTCAGGGGAAATACCTAAAAATGGCTTTCGCAGCACTCATGACAACTCGGCCTACTAGTGTGGAGTCCGAAAGAGCCTTTTCTGCGGCAGGAACAATTTGTACTAAGATTAGGTCGCGGCTAAGTGATAATAGTATTGATAAGCTGTTTTCTCAGGGCCTTTTTTATTAAACAAAAAAAATCGAAAGAGTCGTTGGAGAAGTAAGAAACGATAGATATTTTTTTATTGAAATTGCTATTTCGAATGTTTTAGAGCCTGTTATTAGTTTTTAAGTTAGGTATATTAGTTTTTTTTAAGTTTACCTAGAGTTTTACTTTTCTGTTGTTATTATTTAATAAGAATTAAAGTTTGGTTATTTATTTTGTGACTTATTTCTGTGTTATTTTTTTATGTCGGAAAAAACCGGTAAATACCGGTAAATCGGTAATTTTTAAAATAATTTACCGAATTACCGGTAAATTAAAATTCGGTAAATTTGCAATCCCTAAATGGGACATTTGGGCGCGGGACATTCTGACGCTGGATTTTTTTTCTAAAAATATAGGCGAATTGGCAAAAAGATGGATTTGAAGCTGATTAGCGCTAATTCAGCCAATGTAAGTCAAATTTAATTAGCCACCCAAATAAATCTTAAAAAATTAGACTTGTTCTACAAATTTTTTTTTTAGTCTTCTACATTACATCAGTTGTCTCCTCATCGATATCATAAAAATCTTCATCTGTTGAAGTTGATTCAACATTGGAGCAAGACTGGCCTTGGCAATTAGTACATACTGGTGAACAAAATAACCCGACTTTTTTACAGCTACATTTTGCACTACAACCCTTTTTGCAATTGCAAAAGATGGTGTTGAGAAGTCTTTCCGGAGGAGGTGGTCTACTTTACTGCATTTTATCAACTCCACTAAAAGCGCGGACTATTTCTTCAAATCAATTTCAATACTGTGTTTAATTGTTTTGATAGATTTAATCATTATAGTTTCCTCGCACATTTAAAGTTGAACGTAACGCAGCGAAATTTTATTTGAATCTAAATCTTGAAATGCCTGGTTGACCGGTTGTAGCTACCATTCTCTTACTGGTGATTTATAAATATTTTTTCTAAAGATCAAATGGCTTAAGATCGGGTGATCTCGGTGGCCAATTCCGATAACAACAGTAACTTGATACAGTACATGATACTGCATGTCACACTGACTGACAACCGACCGGAAATAACTTTTCCAAGGAACCTTTTTCAATAAACGCTGATAAGTCAGAAACAAAAATAGAAAGGTAGGTATAGGTATAGTATTCATAAATAAAGAACAAAGTTCAGCAGTCAATCAAAAAATGAAATTTTTTACATTTTATAAACAAACCAAAACACCTGCATTTTAATAATACCCTGTATATGGCAACTAAGATTTGGCCATGAAGTAAAAATCCTCTGGGTATTGCCTAACTCGAAACCACATTTTAGCGCCTTAATATGTCAGATTTCAAGAATATTATTAGCATTTGTTAAGACCATGAATTTTGGAAAAAAATGGAAATTAATTAATATCTCGAAAACGGTAACAGATAGTAGAGATTTTAGAAATAAAACACCGCACACGATAATTCATTAAAAATTCACAGGTTGCTGTTACTTTCGCCATAATTCGGCAACATCGCATCATCCAAAATATTTTAGAAACGTAAAAACCTTTTGTATCTATCTACAGCCAAATTTTCAAAATAAAATCTCATTTAGTTTTCTATATACCTTTAATATGCCACTTAACTTCGTACTTGCTACTTGTACAGGGTGAGTCAACCATAGAGTAAAGTTCATTATCTTATTTGTTCCGGGGTTACCAGAAAACGTTAAGTACAAAAGTTTTAGAGAATGTTCAGATGCACAGTTTAAAATTATTTACAAGTATACACGGTGGTTCAAAAAAGCGTGGCGAATATAACATAAGTTTTTTTTAAATGGAGTACCCTATTTTTTAATTTATTTTTAGATTCTGCATGAAATTCTAAAACTTTTTTGTTAATAATGTTATATATCTAAACCTAGTAGTTGTTCTAATATTTTAATCTTTCTACAAAAGTTTGAATTGGCTTGAAAGTATTATCTACTAATTTCCAATTCTCGGTCCAGTTGGACTTGATAGTATACTCGACATAAGTGTTGACTAGCAGAAGCAGATGTTGGAGGAAGACAAGATAATAGTACTCTTTTATTGTTCCGTGTATTTTTTTACAAAACTTAAATATCTATACTTGTCTAAACAATCAATTTTTTGATTGGAGCTCCATCACAGATTAACCTAATACTCCATATAGAGCAAGAAGAAAGCGAATCCCGTTTGTGATGATGTTTTGTGGAGAAGAGTCGATCTTTTAAAATACTTTTGCGCAATTAATTAAATCATGTTTTTTAAATAATTTAAATATTGTTGTTTTACCCCTTCTGCCAGTTATTGCATGTAAAATAAGATATGATTTTGACATTTTGGAGAAGCAGATAAACTTTTTTACTCACATTAAACATCCAATGGTGTGTATAGGCGGTTCAGCGTATATAATATTGTTTTCGGTGATTTAGAATCGCAATATCTCAGGAATGATGATTCTAAGAATGTAAGTCTAATTTAGTTAGCCACCCAAATAAATCTTAAAAAATTAATCTTGTTCTACAAAAGCCTTTTTTTTTTCAGTCAAAACTATGGAAACCGGCAATTTAAACAAAAATAGAATCCTTCTTCCTTTAGGTTAATTAGCCCAGTCTGCGGGCAATTTTTTAATGTTGCTAAATGTATTTAACATCCAATTAACTGTGGAGTCATTCGGGTGGTGCATGAGAGACCAGATTTGTTAAACTGGATAAAGTTCTGTTAACCTTGCATACCGCCGTTAGCACTTGGCCATATAAACCAGCTTGCAAAAAAGTGTAACAAAAGGTTGCTGTTAAAGATTTTCAGGTTTGGTGCTCTCTTAATGTTATCGGGCAGATCGTTAAAAATACGAATCCCATCGTAAAAAAGAGTTTTAAGTAAATACGTTGTTTTTACCCTGGGGAGAGTATGTTGTCCATTTGACCTAATGTTGTATTCATAATGATTTGATCGCTTTTCTAGGTATCCTTGTAAATAATCGGGCTGTAATTTATGCTCAATCGTATACACTAATATTAAATTCGCTCTTTTAACGCACTGCTCAATGTGTAACCATCTGAATAACCGCAATATAATATCATTAATCGGGTTATATTTGTCACATTTGAACAGCATTGTCTTATTTTGTAGTACCTGCGGTCTTTGAATTTGCTCCTTAGTGCAAGAAATATAAAATAAAAAGCATGCATATGAAAAATGTGGCAATATAATGGTTTTATACTCTAACATCTTAGTCCACTGAGACAAAGAGATCGATTACCGATTAAAAACCTATATTATTTTACCAGTTTTCCGACACATACAGTGTGGCCCAAATTGTACCTACCTACCTGAATGGGGATCTGAAAACTATAGAAGTTAGAGAAACGGCTTAATGCGAAAAGTTTCAGAGGAATATATTGGCAACTTAAAGCCGCTTCGTACGCGATTCTATCTTTTTTTGTTTTTGATATATTTTAAAAGAACCATTAGGTTGCATTTTCGAAGATATGCTGTAGCTTTTTTATTTTTCACTGTTTTGGCAATCTGTAACAACATTTTTAAAGCACCTTTTTAGGTAGATTTTAGTTCTGCAATTGGATTTTGAACACGACGTTTCAGTTATTTTATTGGTAAATGTATGAAAGTGACTTGAGAAAACAAGAAAATTCATTTTCGCAACACGTCAAACATGACTGAGGGTCGTCTAACTGCCTGTTTACAAGACTTAACTCATCACTCTCTAGGATAGGTAAAACCATATAAAAATTGTTCCCCCTCCTAAGCGAACCTGATTATTTTTTGTATTGTGTTTTTTTTTTATTTTTCCTACTAGATAACTAAGCACCATCATTGAAAAAAGGGCGTGGCACCCAAATAATTTTCGCTTATGACGCTATATTTAATTAAGCCCCTTCCTGAATTTTTTCTGGTTGCTCAACTGCTAGAGGGTAACCCACAACACGGAGATCTTTCAGAAGTTTAATGTTTAGTAAACTATCACTTGTTCTTTTATTTCTCAAGCCATGCATCATTTTCTAAGCTCTGTTGGGGAAAGGTTCAGTTATCTAGTTGTATAATTTAATAACAAAACAAGTATCAATATAGAAAGAATGGCAACGTTGCTGTCTGCAATCTTTCCGAGAATATACGCCGTCTACAACCCCAAGATTCATTTTCTAGAGTATTCGCAGAAGTAAAGCAAGCGTACATGAGAAAAAACAGGGTGTGAAACAGATATATATGTCTTGGTTGAGTAGTGCAACCGCGGTAAGAACAGGAGTTTATTGGTAGGCAACTAGATATACTTACGTGTTAATTGAAACAGTGTCCTCTTCTGACGTTCTCAAAAGCTCTAGACCGGAAATCGGATAGGGGTTAGAGATTATTGAATTCGGTTTCATAACTACATTTAGCCTACGTGACTGGAAGTTAGGAGAGATCAAATGTAAAGATGAGTAACTGAATAACAGAAGTAAATAGATATAGTTTGTGTGAGAAAAGGCCTTTTATTTCAAATGACATATTTTGAACCACGCAACCTATGGAAATACAGTAAACAATTTATGTTTGGCCAACAAGCTCCGATAAACTTAATGTTTTAAAATAGGCCTCATGCCAACATGTTACCGTCTTTTATTTATGCTATCTAGTTTTTAAGCTATACCCGCAGCATAGAAGTTATTCATGGTTTTTTTTAACACCCTAATCAGATTTTCCAAAGTCGATATTTGTAAAGTCTGCTGTGTATTTCTATTTGCCAACAAGTCGTTTTAATCCTTTCCACATTTTTTTTCCATCTCCCGTCGCCATCGCAGTTATCACTGTTTTTGTTATACTATTGTTCCTTCTCGCTCCTAATTGTTGAGATCGCTTTATTTCTTTTAATATTGTTGTCATTCCAGTCATGCACGTATGCTACCTGCATGCCTTTCATGTTGTGCCTCTTTAAATTCATGTATAATCCAAGGAAGTCTATTCACGGGAGTGAGTTTTTTCCAGTGGAGCTCATCGACGGTCCTCTACAGAGTGTCTATATACCAAAATCAGAATATATATTTACATTAGTTGACGTATAATTCCATACGACAATACGACTACTCATACATACATAAAGAACTATAAAAATGAAAAAGTGTAAATAATTAGGCCTGGCGCGAAAACGTCCTGGCGCCAAAACGGCGGTGTCAAAGCGGCAGCGCCCAAATGTCCCTAACTATTGTTAAAGGTGTACCTATAAGTACTTTGGAAATTTGTAAAATAAATGTTTTCTCCAGTATTGCAAACTCAATGCTAAGAGTAATATAGGTAATCCTTTGATTTAACTAAATGTTTTATAAAAGTTTAAAAAGTTAGGCCTGCAGCAATGATGAGTCTCAAAGGTCAGAAATTGTATTGCACCTAATACGATTAACTGAACTGTTTAGTCAGGTTCGACTAATCACACCGACAATACAGTCGAGGAACGGTCAAGCCACTGATAAAAGTGTATTATTTAACAGGCGTGTAATATTGACTATTACTTATAAGTTTGAATAGTGTTGTTCTTCTGAAAGCACATTATCGCTTTAGAGTCTTCATGCACTGACTGATTTCGAATATACGAATATAATCTCCAAATATTTAAGACCAACGTAAACTGCTTCTGTCACACACGCACCGCTCGAAGAACGCCATAATGTTGTGCCTAACAAGAAAAAAATATTTTTTTTTACCTTTGAATGATTGAAATCGTAGTCTCTGTCGAGGGACCGACAGCTTGCTCTGTCGCCAGAAAATCACGCCCCGCTGTCATTCGGACAATCACAAGGTAGCATATTTCGCGCCTTGTCTTCTAATAGGCTATTTATTGTTCCGCCATGTTTTCTTAGGACCAATTGTTATTTTTCCCGTTTTGTCTACCGCGATTTACTTGATCTCCTGGCGGCAAAGCGTGTCAAAAGATATACGTTTTAACATTGAATTATGTTGAGTGCAATATGGTACGAAGACACCCTGTATAATAAAACAATGGATTATGCATCATTTAATAATAGTAAACTAGACAACGACTCAGCATATAACGAACTTGCTGAATCCTACTATTTCACGACGGTACGACAGGAAATTGTAAGTTGAATGAACAGAGAATATACAGAGTTCAATAGCACAGTATGCGTTTTATTAATATTTAAAGAACCATCGAACATAAATTATTACATGGCGATCCTGCCAGGATAAAAATTTTATTAAGATGAATTAAGAAGAGTAGCATTATAAAATGGGCAATAAAAACTCAAAGGACGAAATAATTATCGCTCAAACTGCAAGTGGAGATGCAACAAGCCAACTACATAAAGGTCTTGTCCTATCCGACTATCTATTGATTGGGTTGACGGTTTTGGTCATTTTGATAATCATATACACGACTCACAAGCGTTACCAGAAGTCACTCAGAAGAGCTATAAGGCGTGAAATTCATAAAAATGAAATAAGCAAATCAAGAAATAACGTAACCGAAGAGGACCAAGTATAAAAATTTTTTAGGTTTTTTTTTTCAGAAACAAAAAATGGCAATGGAAATGGAAAATTATTATGGTAAACACTAACAAAAATGGACAATTCAGAGAAAAAAAAAAGTGAAGACATTTATATGTGATATTGTATTATAATATTAGGTTGGGATAAATATTATAAGGTATTTTAGTAATAGGATTATTAATATTATTATTATTGGTTTGGGTAAATTTATTACATATCTATTAATTATTATATATATTACGATAACTACTGAATATTGATCCAAAAAACAAAAAAAAAAAAGGAGTTATCTATACAAAAAGAAATACAACCGATTTATGGGACTTTCTAAGTTAAACGATATTCAACAAACACTGACACAAATTAGGACATATTTAGTTAAATTAAATTACGAAAGGCGGAAGGCACCGATTGTACAAACTAAGCTTGACGAGGCAAAAATTATTTTTACAGAATTAAATTCCGTAGTTTCTGACCTCAATGAAAAAATTAAAAATTCCGAAGTTGATGACTCCGAAATTTTAATAATAAAAAATCTAGTTCAGAAAATAAAAACAATTTACAAAGAAATTCAAACATTTGGAAAAAATTGGGAAACAGAATCTCAATCTAAAATGGCCTCTTTTGATTTAAAAGTCGCGGTAAGCCTCTTGCCTGTTATGGACGATAGGGAAGAGACTACAAACAAACTAATTGACGCAATAGAACTTTACGACTCAATGCTAAATGATGAAGGGAAACCTTTGTTAATAAAATTTGTTCTCAAAACGCGTTTATCAAATAGTGGCAAATTACGTTTAAAAACAAATTATAGTGACGTGAATACATTAACCAATGACATTAGAACACATTTTCTTACGAGAAAATCGGACACCGCTATCCAAACAAAATTATTGCGCACAAGACAAGGTGAGAAATCCATTGAGGAATTCGGTAAGGAATTAGAAGATCTTTTCGTTAACCTTACTATTTCTCAAGCTAATGGCGACAGTAATTCTTATAATGTATTACGCCCCATAAATGAAAAAACAGCTATAAAAAGATTTGCTGACGGTCTCAAAAATCAAAAATTAAGTACAATAATATCTGCTCGTAACTTTTCGTATTTAAAGGACGCAATCGTCGCAGCCCAAGATGAGGAAATTACGTCAACAAATAACTATTCACAAGTTATGTATTTTTCAAAAGGAAGTAGAGGTAACTCTAATAGACCTTTTACGCGTGGCTCTACTTATAATAGAAATTTTACAAGAGGCAACAACAATAATTATTTAAATAGGTATTCAAACAACTCCCAAAATAATAGTCAGTCACATAATCATAATTACAATCAACGGTTTCAGCATTTTTCGAGAAATTTTCGGGGACGTTCATTCCCTCGAAGAAGTAATCATAGAGGTCTGCGGGCGTCTACACCGAGGCACAATATGCATTTCGCAGAATTAACTGATACACTAGGTCAGGGACATTCGACTCATAGCAACTCAGAGAAACAAGATATTTCAGAAAAATTTTTTCGTCCCTAAAAATTCATGTGATAAAAAGCAAATGTTTACTTTTCTAAATAATTGCTCAAACTCTGTTAGTTTTTCTGTAGAAAATAAAAAATTAAACTTTTTGATAGACACAGGAGCTACTCTATGTGCGATTAAATCAGAATTTTTAAATCCAAATTTCTCCTTACATAACGAAACAATCGAAATCAAAGGAATAGGCGGAACTTTATTCACTAAAGGTTATATTTATTTAAAACTTAAGGTAGAAGATAGCGTCTTTAAAGAAAAATTTTATGTTTTTGATTCGCTAACTTGTTGCAATGACGGCATACTTGGCGAAAATTTCCTAAGAAAATATAACGGTATTATAAATTATGAAGAAAATACGATATCATTTGAAACATTTGGAAATAAAATAATGTTACCATTAAATTCTTATAGCACTAACATTTTAACTATACCCCCACGATGTGAGACTATTTAATATTTGTATACAGGTATGATAGAGGAATGTGTGGTAATACCGAATGAACTGTGTACAGGAGTTTTTATGGCAGGTATCTTAGCAAAACCAAATAAAGGGAAAATTCCGGTAAAAATTCTAAATACCCGAGAAGACGAAGTTACTTTAACAAACTGCATTCCAAAAACACAACGGTTAAGCGATTATGAATTTTGTCAATTCCCTGAAACGAATTTGTCAGTTGAACGGGTTAAAAAATTACTCAATTTATTAAAATTAAATTATTTAAACGATGAAGAGCAAACGTCAATAGAAAATATTTGTGCGAAATTTAATGACATATTTCATATTCCGGGCGATAAACTATCTATTACAAATCTTTACAAAGAATCTATTCATCTAAAAGACAATTCTACACCTGCTTATGTCAAACCATACAGACTCCCTCATTCACAAAAAGAGGATATAAATGCAGAAATTCGTAAAATGTATGAAGAAGGTATAATCGAGAGTGCGCAGAGTGAATGGTCATCCCCCATCCTACTTGTTCCAAAAAAGATGGATGCTAGCGGAGAGAAACGCAGCAGACTTGATATAGACTACAGACTTCTAAATCTAAAACTGGTAGACCAAAAATGGCCGCTTCCAAATATTACTGATATCCTAGATTCTCTTGCAGGAGCAATATACTTTTCCCATTTAGATCTTAGTCAGGGATACTATCAGGTTGGGCTAAATGAAGACAGTAAAAAATATACAGCTTTTACCACAGATAGAGGTCAATGGCAAATGACAAGATTGCCAATGGGTTTAAAAACTAGCCCCAGTGCTTTTTCAAGATTAATGACAGTAGCTATGGCAGGCTTAAATTATGAAAAATGTTTTGTTTATCTTGACGACCTTATAGTATTTGGCAGAAACCTTGGCGAACACAGTAAAAATCTTATAAACGTTTTCACTCGACTTCGAAAAGTAAATTTAAAACTAAATCCACAAAAGTGCGAATTTTTAAAAAAGGAAATTCTTTATTTAGGCCATACCATTACAGATAAAGGTATTTTACCAGACCCGGAGAAAATAATAGCTTTAAAAAAGTATCCAGTTCCAAAAAACGCGGACGAGGTAAAAAGGTTCGTTGCTTTTGCAAATTATTACAGGAAATTTATACCAAATTTCGCGGAAAAAACTGTAGCTCTAAATAAGTTATGCAAAAAATATGCAAGATTTGAATGGACAAATGAGTGTGAAAAATCCTTTAATTATCTTAGAAATGCACTAAGCCACCCTCCTGTATTGGATTACCCAGATTTTTCTGATAGTAACGAATTTATTTTACAAACGGATGCCTCTAACACAGCTATTTCGGGAATTTTATCAAATAAAAATAACAAACCAATTGCATATGCCAGTAGAGGTTTAAATAAAGCGGAATTAAACTACCCCACTATTCAAAAAGAATTGCTAGCTATATACTGGGCAGTCAAACATTACCGTCCATATTTATACGGACGACATTTGAAAATTTTAACTGACCACAGACCTTTACTATACTTATTTAATCTAACCGACCCCTCTAGTCGTTTAACAAAGTTTAGATTAGGGCTAGAAGAATATGACTTTCATGTTGAGTATATAAAAGGAAGTGAAAATGTAACTGCGGACGCATTATCCAGAATAATCCTCACGTCCGACGAATTAAAAAGCATGAATGAAAATGTGATTGCTGTTATGACCAGAGCACAATACAATAAAATAGAAAATAAGGAAATCCAATCACAAAACGAGGATACTACGCATGCTTGGCCTGATCAACCAAACATTGTAGAAATTCTTAAAAAACCACAAAAATGTACCGAACTTATTCTAACATCACTTGAAAAAATTAAACAATTATCTGAAAACATAACTCTAACCTGCGGAGATTTTTATTACGTTCCATTACACTCTACCTTATATTTAAATCAAAATACTCGATCGATATTGGCGCGAGACGAAATATTGAGAGATTTGATTAAAATAGGCAAGAAAATATATATTGATGAATTAGTTATTTTAAAAAATGAAAATAATAAAGATTTTATTAAACGGCTAGCAAAAGAAATAAAAAATTACTCCAATTGGACCGGTCCCCGTATATGTATAATAAAAGGAGTAACAAAGGTAATGGATAACGATATAAAAAGAATAATTTTAAATGATTTTCATTTACTTCCCACTAGTGGACATGCAGGCATTAATCGAATGGTAAATAACATAAAAAAGTATTACTATTGGTCAGGTATAGATAACGATGTTCGAAATTTTGTAAAAAGGTGTGACAGTTGTCAAAAACAAAAACATTCAAACAGGTATACTAAAGAACCAATGGTTGTGACTACAACAGCATCTTTCGCGTTTCAAAAATTATATTTAGATATAGTTGGGCCTTTGCCAAAAGATATTAACGAGTTTTCTTATATTCTAACACTTCAATGCGAACTCACTAAATTTGTAGAGGCTAACCCCCTTAAGCACAAAGATGCAATCTCTGTTGCAAAAATTCTCGTGGAAAATTTTATCTTGAGGTATGGTATTCCCCAGGAAATTGCTACTGATAGAGGATCAGAGTTTATTTCATCTACTTTGATAGAGGTGTGCAATCTTTTACAAATAAAACAAATTCAATCAACTGCATATCACCATGAAAGTATAGGAGCTTTAGAAAACTCACACAAAGCGTTGGGCGCATATCTTAGAAACCAAACTCAAAATCACGACGCTGCTTGGAGCACATGGGTTCCATATTGGTGTTTTAGTTATAATACTACCGTGCATACCGCAACTAAATATACCCCCTTCGAACTCGTCTTTGGTAGAAAATGTGAAATCCCAAGTAATCTCAATAACACGTTAGAACCAATAAATAATTTTGAGAGTTACCCCATCGAATTAAAATTCCGACTGCAAAAAGCTAATAATGACGCAAGGACAAACCTTATACAATCAAAACTCAAAAGAAAACAAACGTATGACAAGACAAAAAATCCCATCAATTATGAAAAAGGGGATATGATTTTAATTAAAAACGAAAGTGGAGATAAGATATCAAAACCTTGTTTTTTGGGTCCATATGTAGTGGTCGAAGATATATCTCCAAATGTAAAAATTATTAAAAATAATAAAGAAGTACTAGTTCATAAAAACATAACCTTCATTCTAAAGTGTAAATATGTAATATATAATTATTTAGTTTAGAGTATACACTGTATAATTGATGTTATTTTAACATATTACTGGTACTATATATTATATACTTTGTTCAATGATGCACAAAGAAAAAATTACTTAAATATATCAATTAACCATCTCTAATAAAACAATTTTCATTCCAATAAAAGAAAATTATTTTAAAAAATTCCGGGGAGGTGCAATATGGTACGAAGACACCCTGTATAATAAAACAATGGATTATGCATCATTTAATAATAGTAAACTAGACAACGACTCAGCATATAACGAACTTGCTGAATCCTACTATTTCACGACGGTACGACAGGAAATTGTAAGTTGAATGAACAGAGAATATACAGAGTTCAATAGCACAGTATGCGTTTTATTAATATTTAAAGAACCATCGAACATAAAATATTACATGAGAACACTTTTTTGCTCAATTAACCGTAGCGACAGGCCGCTCTTTTAGGATAATATTTGTAAATTTTTTTGTTTGTCTGGACGAAAATATTATTCGTTCTGAAAACATTAAATGCATTTTGTTTCTCTGTTTCTCTGACCATTGAGGAATTGTGTTGCTAATGGAACATTTGAGAAGCAGTTATTTTATTTAGACAAAAAGTAGCATTGGTTCTAAAAACATTGGTTGCATTTAACTTCACTATTTTTATTGCATTTGAGCAATCGTTTCTCCAACAATAATGGATACGACCATTTATAAGAAAACAGATAATAAAGGGTTTAAAACACTGCAGAAACGCGAGTATGGGAGAAATTAAAATTACTGTAAAATTATCAGGTAGGTTGAAGTTTCTGGACGTCATTTATTTAAACCTGTAACTAAGTTGCATTGAAATTTAAACTACAATAATAAAGAAATATTCAGAAAAATATAATAGTATTAAAATTAAACTCGCGGATAATGGATATTACTTATTCGGTTCAATTCCTCCACCTGCCTACGGCTCGTTCTTTATGAGAAATATAGTAAATGATTCACTCTCATTAAATAATTTACGATTATCAGTCACAGATAATCGAGGTGGAGGTCACTTCATAAATAGGTGAACAAATCTCAAAAAGGTATTTACTTAAACACAATAAATACGAAAGTATATATGCTTAAATACATTTAAATAAAAATAAATAGATTTAAATAAAATTAAATACGAGTAAATACATTTTTCCACTACTAACCTATAACATTGCCATTATTGACCGATTATTAACGTGAGAAATCGTTTTTCTCTACCTTATAAGTTATTATTGACCATGGGCATTGAAATCCATTATTGACCGATCTTCAAGAATCTATTTGAACGCAGGTAACTTGATTTTTTGATTCTATAACATGAATTCATAAACATGAATAACCTGAAAGGTGATTTCTTGTGGTTAGGCAACCAGATAATTATCAATACATATTAGATTATTAGAGATGCTTGATATTGTAAAATATCGATACAATCAATAACAAATATAGGGTATAAGAGACAATAATTCGCCATATTCATTAGGAGGACAGATTCGGGTCGTAATAACAAAGCCACCTGACAAAACAACAAAATATTTTGCCAATTCCAAAGCGCAGGTAACTTGATTAAAAAATATACTTATAACTACCTATAATTTTTTATAATTATTAATACTGTATGTGCGGACTCACGTTTGTAACAATGAGCTACACAAAACTTTAACCTGTATCTCCACAAGTCGGCTGGTTCAAATTTGTTGAAAAATTGGAAAATAAAATCCTTTTTCAATTTTACTGCATTACTCCTTTATTAAACGATTAATAATACTCCTCCTCTGTTCACCCTAGCATGGGCTACAACATATAACAACTTTCAATGTGTTGTCTTTGTCCACTCACTTAGCGGCGACTTAACTTTCTATACTTTCCACCTGACACTTTGTAAACAATAACAAACTTTTACATGAGGGCTTTCTCCCTTCACGGAGCGGTGACTTATATCGTTCGATCTCTGCCAGACACACTGACTTGTTTACAAACAATATAATATAACCATACTCAAACACTCCGACCAATCAGATCCTAACACGTCGAAACCAAGATGACAACGTCTTACATCAGGCCACTGTCGATCGGCCAATCAGAATAGCGTCTCCTTGTTACTACGCACGTGACGTATGTCGTACTTAGAATTGCGTTTTAGAGAATATTATAAAATAGCAGACAGTTTTTTACATTAGGATTTAACTTGAACATATATTTTTATGGATTTGTACAATGTTGCCACCACTTTAATATGCGGTGTTGCCATTTATATTGCATGTGAATTTAATGTATTTTTCTCTATTTTTTTAGCATTTTGTTGTTGAAGAAAAACATAGTAATTTAGCACGAATGCGACGTTGCCGCTTGGTTTAGTATTACATTGCATTATATCCCCTAAGATTGATTTCAACGTTTTTACTTTGCTTTCCTACTGGGTCACGACAGAAATATGAAGTGTGTCCCAAACACTGTAAGGATAAATGTCTTATAAAAGTTTGTATATAGTAGTGGAAAAAATATTATATTAACCACGGTTTAGACAGCTTATAGCCCTCGGGCAATAATGTTGGCTGTCTAAACCTAAACCTTGGTTAATAATATACTATTAAATATACATCAATATTTTTAAATAAAATTAAATACGAATAAATAGAAGTGTAAATCGTCGATTCTGGCGCGAAATATTAACAATGCACACGCTATCCAAGTTAGAACAAGTTTTTTTACGGGTCTTATAAATTATAAATAAAGTGATTTCGAGGGTAAATTATGTGTAAAATGCAGTGGGTAAGTAAGTTTTTTATTCTGTTAATTAAGTAACACAATTTTGTGTCCAATTTTATGTATAGTGTTCCTGGAAGTTTTTTTAAGCTTTTCTTCGGTATGTTCGTACCCTAAAAATTACGAGATCGGTTAAATGAGAAAAAAGGTGCTTTTACTGATGACCATTTACACTTTTACACAGGTACAATTTGTTTGGGAAACATGTTTTTTAATAATCAAAGTAATAAACATAAATTAATCTGTCGCAACGACGTGTGCTAACAAATTCAAAGTACGAATCGGCAACGCTGCAACAAAATATTTTTATTCTATTTTACTGACAAAACCGCCAAGTGTCTAGCCTATCGGTAAAAATCATTAGTTTTATCCCGCTGTATTGTAATTCTTGGAAAGTTTAAACTGTAAACATAAAAAGGTGCTATATTCTAAACTAAATAATATTAAATTCACTTCTACGAAAACCATTAATCGGTAACTTTGCAATAGGTTTGCGGCTTCGAGAATATGTTAATTAGTTTCTGTGATGTTTTAGACAAAGGGTAATATCAGTGCAATGCTTCAACGGTTGCTTCAATTTCCTTATTGGCAGTAAACAAGTAATCTGCCAACCTCGGCGGACGCGACATCCGCTGGTTGGTCAAGAGGCTCCACGTGACCACATGTGATTGGTGGACCTCCCAGACTAGAGCGCTGCAGCACCAATCACCATAAACCAGGGTTGTTATGTTTAAAACAAAATGTTTAAAACATTTGTTTTAAACATGTTTAAAACACTTACTAGTATTTTAAACAGATTTGTTTAAAACAGTGTTTTTTTTTTAAGTTGTTTTTTTTGTCAAGTTTTACTGAAAATCTGTTAAAACAAAAAATAATAAATTAAAAACAAAAATAGCAATATTTATATCTAACGTTTAATATTAAAAGTACATAATTATAAAAACACGTTTAAGGCTGGCTCTAGGTCTTAGTTTATCTACCTACCTACAGTGTGTGTACCGTGTTCCAATAACATAACCAAATAAAAAATGTAAACATATAAAAGCGCCTTATAAAAGTAACAAAAGACAAACAAACTAAAAACTAAACAAAAATTCTCCTAGTCATTCTACTGAACTTAACTCTTGATTTAAATTAAGCTGTTTAAATATGGTTATAAGTTTCGCGGCATTTTCTGTTCCTAATCGATTTCGAAGCTTACTATGAATTATGCCAAATGTCGAGAAAAGGCGTTCGAGTCCTGCAGATGAAGCTGAAGCTGAGTGAAGATAATAATTTAGTAAAAAATATTATTTTTTTCGATGAAGCTACGTTCTCTTTGATTAGTAATGTAGACAGAAAAAATTGTCGTCATTGGGCAACAGAAAATCCGCATTGGATGATGCAAGGTTTACAGCCAGTACCCTCAAAAAACAAATGTGTGGTGTGAAATAGTGCGCGGAGGAGTAATTGATCCATTTTTCTGTAACTGGACCAATATATCTCGAATTTCTCCAACTTAATTAATTCCGGCATTAGTGGCTTTATTTCCGAATCCATTGAACCCAGACTTCCCTGACGAAGACCTATCGAATGACCTGCTAGATCGCCAGGCGTAACTCCGCTGGACTTCCTTTTGTGGGCTTACCTCAAATCGAAAGTGTGTGTTGACCGGCCAAACAATTTGTTAGAGTTGAACGAGATGATCTGAAGGAAAATGCTTGTCATAACTCTGGAATTGGTTGAAAATGGCGCACATTTTCAACATTTAATTCGATTTATTGTTCTGTTATTTTTAAAAAGCGGGTCTTACTAGATTGATTTTTTTATTCAAACTTTAAATTAAATTTGGATGTGATTAAAACACGTTTTAAACATGTTTAAAACTTGTTTTTTTTTCATGAACAGTTTAAAACAGTTTAAAACAAAAAAAAACATGTTTTTAAAAAGTTTTTTTTTTAAATAAAGATGTTTTTTTTTATAACCCTGCCATAAACAAATCAGTGTCCTGTTAGACTTCAAAGTAAACAGATGCTCCACGTGGCTGAAATAATAATAGCACGTGTTTTGGATCTGAGATGTGTGTCAAGCAAAGTTATTTTCTAATGTTAAAGTAATTCATATTTTGGGGATGCGTGCCAAGTAACACAGGTTACTATTCTTTTAAACGTACAGTAAAAGTACCGTGAATTTCGCAGTTAAATAGATTATATTCTTTGTGTTTGGTTGAGACGTGCAAGAAGTTGCACCCCAGTGTTTTGCAGTTGTGTCTTTCGAGCCCTCGTGATATTCAGACGGCAGTGAGGCCGTAATTAATTCAAGTTCTAATTAATTTTCTACGGTAAAAACCAATGAAATCCTAACGCTATCCCAGTGCAGTGCTTTAGGGTTGTTAAGAATGTTAAGATGATGTATTCTTGTTTAACAATGTAAATATTGTAATATTGTAGGAAGTGGTGTTTAATTGGTCTATAGCAAAAATAAAACGAACAAACCTTATACTTTGGGTGATACAGTAACACAATTTAATTTAGGTTTTATTTTATATTACGTATTGAACCTTTTCACCTGTGGAAATCTTATCTATAACTGCCACCAATAAATTATTTGAAGTTTAAAGTTTATACAATGTTGCCAAATTGGTTTCAATTTCTTAAATTTTGGGAGAATATGAAAAATGTTGAAAATTAGTTCTCTTAATAACTCTAAAACCATTGATGCAGGCGAAAACCCAACACACAAGCATTATTTTCGTCTCTCTACAGAAGAGTTTTACCCGAGGTCTTCGGTTTAGTGCTACAGGAAATCGACACACATGTCAAATTAAAATTGTGACAAATATTTGCTCGAGCATTATTTAAATATGTTTAAATACATTTAAATGCAATTAATTGCTGCTAAATACAATAAATACATTCAAGTACCCTAAATACCAACATATTTATTTGTTTTATGGAAGTAGTCAAGTAGTTTGTATTTACAAATAAGTGTACAAATTCTGGCGAGTGACCTTCCCCTTGCAGATAATCCAAATGTGTGATTCTTAGCGGTGTAATTTACACATTCACATAATATATGTTAATATGTATTTCCTCATTTAATCTTGTTTTGTGTATTTGTTATTACTTTTATAAAAACGCAGCAAACCTCAAATAATATTCAATTGCTTTTATTGTCATCCATGCGTTTTGCCACAAGCAGGCTCGAAATATTCTCCGGCTTTTCGCAAGCTTCAAAAATCAATAAGTTTGCCACCCGCGTTCCTCCACGTGGCACTAATGACCGGCTACCGTAGGTATACGCACCACGTGGGGAGAAATAATATGTCCACGTGTGTAAGATTTCGCGCACTTTATGTTTTACTTCCATCCTCCTTCCGTTAAAAAATTACTTAATGTTGGCATCATACACAGAGTATTATTTTTTTATATGATTGGTTTTATTGTGAATGGCGATTATTGAGAAGACGTGACGCAGTCAGTTCCATTCTGAACAACTTATGTAACCCATTTGTAAATAAAAATACTAAAGGTGGATTTATGTAGACTAGTTATTAATGGCCGTTCTCATCACCTAGCTTAAATTTTAAACCTAGCTAGGATTGACCTTAACTTAAAGTTGACCTTAAATTAAAATCCGTTGCACAAGCTTCTCTTCCCTGAGACTTATAGCTACGATGTTCGTAAGTATGGCGACAACGTAAATCTAGTGATTGTTTTAGTTATTTTTAGTTTTTATTTCAATATCAACGTCAAAACATTCTTGTTTTGTCACTTTCAACTTACATTTAATTTGATTTTATGATTTTATTTTCGTTGCGTGTTCAAGAAACCTAACTACCTAAATATAAGGTAAAATGTTTAAAAAAACAGATATTTGAATGAATTGAAATCCTCTGTATGTCTTATAAAATGGAAAACTTAGAAAAACGTACACCAAACTTTCTTTAAGTAGAAAATCGTATATTACAAACCAAGGGACCAAAGTGACTCATAAGGCACTTTAGTCCCTTGGGATTAAATTACCCGCTTTAATGCAATAATCCATAAATCGTTTATAATTTCCTTCATATTTCATCCAAGACTTTTCCGGCAACAAATTTAACTCAATATTTTTTGCCACCTCCCTTATTTCTGGAGGAGTAGGTACTTCTAAGTCGCTATCACTGTCCATAATATAAATATACTGATATTTTTCCACGAAACTTGCAGAAATTTCATAAGTTGTCAAACTATAATTATTAATTAAACAAGCAATCAATTCGATTTAACTGCCTTATTTGCTTGTTATTTCACTTCCTGATATCTTCTTGCTTGATGTTTCTACCCCGAGATATCTAAAATTTAATACATACTGTTTTATCGTGTGAATAGTTATTTAGTGTCTACTAATTTCGATTTTCTCATGCAGTTGATATTGCCATACCTATCGTAAGGTAAACGAAGTATTTCGTGGAAGAATCTCGTAGGTCTTGAATTACTACTCTTGAAAAGTAGCCTGGGTAAAAGGTAGTGATTGAAAAATAAAACTGTCAAGATCTGAAGTTTTTATTTTTAATAACAAAAAACTTTTAACATATGAAAGAAAACACTAATTGTTTTTTGATTTTCACTTTAATATGTCATTGTAATAATGTATATTTATTTATACCTCTCCTTTGTTAAATTTAAAGCTTTGTCGTTAGGACGTCTAGTTATTATTGGAGGGACTAGAGTACCTACTTTAGCCCCGGAACCACCATAGAAAATGTATTCGCAAATATAATAATACAGTTCACAAATATATCATAGAATATAAGAAGACTGATACCCATACGTGGAGAGAAAAAGAAAAAGGGAAAAAGTGAACACATATTTTTAGTTCCAAAAGTACAGAAGACTTTTCTAGAAGCAAATAACGCTAAAGAAAAATTTATTAGAATAATATAATTGAAGAAAAGCGTTCCAAAACAAGCAGCAGAGGAAAAAAAAGAATTTTATAAGACAGGTGCAGGACTACCTAATTGTGGTACTACAGGGACCAGTCATATAGATTTAAAAATATTGAATGTTATCGATGAAAATAGTATTATAGTACAAGCTTTATAAAGCGTAATCTTAGCGCACGCGATAACGAGCCGCTTGCTGGGGTTGTCTAACATGGCAAGTGCGTTTGTAGCTTTATAAAACTTGTACTTTATACTATCTTTTGTATTTTCCATTTTTTTTTTCAATAAAAAGCCATAATCAAAAATTGCGAAATATATATTTTTATTCATACCTAAACAAAAAATGTCACGGGATTTAAGCAAAAATTAAGGTTATGTTTCTATCCTAAGCAGCTAAATTTTTTTTTTTTTTTTGGCAACGCTGGTTTGAATGTTGCATGTTGTTTATGTTTTGTTCCGTGTATATTTTCGATATAAAATGTTGTAAATCATGTTTTAAAAGTTCCGTTGCATTTTCATAGTTGACTTACAGTGTCATACTTCTGTAAATTTTGAGAAAACCGCGGAATGAGACGTGTTTATAGTGAATTCTTGTCTATATATTTTTTAACCTGTTCCCGCCAAATTTCTACCAACGCCAGACTCCGCCTCTAGAACGAGTCGATTTTGCACTTTGAACCTTGCAACGTTGCCATCGTGAGTTATTTATCTTGTAATGGTATCTTATTGCCTACGTTGCTGATTTTACTTTTTATTGGGCGATATGTCGTTGTTTCCTTGCTCCAAATGCGACACACAGTGTGTTTTTAAAAGTAGGCCTAAGGATGATGAAACTTTCGGAAGCCCATGCGATTGCTGCAAAAAAAGCTTCTGCAAAGCATGTGCTAGCATATCGACCACTGAGGCGCATGCCATATCTCTCGTCCAAAGGAATATCTTATTCTACTGCCCAGACTGTAAGATCCAGATTCTAGACCGGCAGGGTTTAAAGGAACTTATAACAACTTTGGAAAAATACAAGGCCGAAAGCAGAAAAAAGGGCATTGATATTGAAAAGCTCGAAAGGAAACGGGAGGACACTGAGAACGATATGCAGCTTGAAATAGATGAGTTGCGTACCAAAATTAAGGAAAAGAACAAACACATTGAAAGACTTAAGCGAAACTCTTCAGTTTTCGAAGAAGCTGTTACAAATGCAGAAAAGGACTTCGAGTTGGAAATACTGAGACAAAAAAGTGAAATAAAGAGCCGGGATCTACAGATGGTGACACTTTTAGACACAAACAAAAACCTTAACGACCAACTTTGCGAATTGGAGGCTAAGATGAGGACCATTGAATCAGAACTCGGCGAGCTTAGGGCTCTGAGAGTGCGATTGCTAACCAGCATCGAGGTTTTGAAGGCCCAGGGCGACTCCTATGTGGAAGAATTGAGGGAAGCAAAGCACCAGTGTTTTCAATTGCAAGAAGAACAAAACAGGCGCGTAAACAATATCTCCTCTTCGGACTGCGGTACACAGTGTGAGTTGGATCAATCTATGGATGATAAGGAATCGGATAACGTAGCGAAAAATACAGGGCTGCCCTTGCATCATGGTGGGTCATCACCAAAGCTCCTCATCTTGTGTGATGAGCAGGGAAGACATCTGGACTCTATGTTACGTAGACGGTTATCTGGAAGCTTAAAACAGTTTAGTATTATTCAATGTATAAAACCCGGTGCTAGTTATGACAGTGTTATCTGTGATGCCCATGCGTTATCTAGAGATTTTGGTAAAAGTAAAAGTAATTGTGCTCGCAGGGGGTAACGATTTTTATAGGAACAACTTTCCTTCTACTAGGAACATTCTCAAGTTTATACAGGAGTGTAGTCACACAAATTTAATTTTTACATCCGTTGCCTATATGTTTAGCGATATAATTAATTCAAATGTATTTAAATTCAACTGTAAATTGTATGAACTTGTTTGTAGAATTAGCTTTGTCTCCGAAAATAATGTCTATTTCGTTGACTGTAACTCGTTTGGTGGCAAGCGAGCAAACACGAGGGGAACTGCTTATTGTAATGGCGTGATTCGTGCGTTACTAGAGCACGCTAATACTAAAATCACGAAAAATTTGGTATTTATAAGGCCCCTTGAGCAAGCTGTGATAACAAAAGCAATCGATCCTGTTCCGCAAGTCGATGGTAATTGCATTGATCTGGGCATAGTGGACGCTCAGGTTATATGCGAAAGGTTAGATAATCCGCTTGATGACCCTTGTGTTTGTGCGTTGTCTGTCAATGATACTGGTCTTAGCTCGCAGAATGACATTTTTTTATAGTTTCGCCTCCTGTTGAGGAGGCTTCTACTAGTTTTCCTGGCTGTACCTTAGATAATAAGTCTACTAATTATATTTTAGATAATAAGTCAAACCTTCATGTTTTGCTTTTAAATGTTCAATATCTGAGAGGTAAATGCGATGAATTTTACATTTTCCTGGAAAGTATTGGTTTTCCTGGTATTGTTATGGTTACGGAGCACTGGTTAGGACCCGGTGAATGCTTCAATGTTCAAGACTATTTCTGTGCTTTAATTTTCTGCCGAGAGAACTCTCTTCATGGAGGTACCCTAATTCTAGTGAGAAGGTTACCTTCTCTTGATCAGTGCTTTGTACCAGTGGACAGGTTTAACTTCTTGTTGGAGGATTCTGTGTTTGAGTTTTCAATGATTTTTTGCAGAGAGTCTAAGCTGTATATTTTGTGCCTGTATCGCTCTCCCTCAGCAAATGTCAATGTTTTCTTTGAGAGGTTGGATGTGATTCTCTCACAGATTCCTTTAAATTGCAGACTTGTGCTGGCTGGGGATTTTAACGTGAATTTTACTGACAGACGATCCTTAAATAGTCTTTTGATGGAGAGCATTCTTGATTCTTATGGCTTAAAGATGCACGTCGACTGTCCGACTCGTGTAACTAAGAATTCTTCCACAACGATTGACTACATATGCTCGAATTTTCAGAATGCTTCCTGTTCGGTTTTGAATGCGGGATTGTCCGACCATGAGGCGGTAAGCTGTTCTTTTGTTTGCGCTACGAGCGGAGCCGGGTCCCGCCGGCGGCGTCGGGGCCGGATTTTCAATGCGGCGAGCTTTAGGGTGTTTCATGGGATGAGTCTTGGTGTCAACTGGGAGGGCATCTGTCGGTCTCCGGAGCCGATATCCTTGTTTCATTCAGTCGTGTTGGACCTGTTTAACACGGCATTTCCTATCAGATGGATAAAAACAAAAAAAAGGAAAGCTAAGCCTTGGCTTACAGTAGGCCTAAAAGTTTCAGGAAGGAATCTTCGCTCTTTAAATCTACTTAAGAAATTTACTGACAATGCTGGCTTTTTCTCTTATTGTAATAGGTACCGTTGCATCTATCGCAAACTTGTCAAGTTAGCTAAGTCATTCTTCTATAAGAAAAGGATACTTAATTCTAGGAATAAGCAGAGGGAGAGTTGGTTAATAATAAATGATCTTTGCAATCGTTCCTCTGCGTGTGGTCAGGAGGTTGGCATTGATGCTGACACTTTAAATTCTTTTTATTGCTCTGTGGCTGGAATCCTGACACAGGGTTTGCCTATGGTTGGAGATCCACTCGATTTTATGCGGGATGTTTCTGTTCCAAATTCCTTTTGTTTTATGCCGGTGCTGGTGCGGGAGATCTGTGATGCTCTTGCGGAAATAAAAAACAAAAAATCCAGTGGGGACGACGGAATATCAGCAGAGGTTCTTTTGAGGTTACCGGTTGCTGCTCTCAGAGCTCTTGCAGTTGCGATTGAGCACTCATGGTCTAGAGGGGTGTTTCCGTTGTGTTTAAAGACGGCAATTGTCATTCCGCTACACAAGGGAGGGGATCCAAATATGCCATCTAATTTTCGCCCAATCTCTCTTTTGTCTACGTTGTCGAAGGTTTTTGAGAAGGTGATCAGGAAGAGGATGTGGAGTTACCTCGACTTGCATGGGCTGATTGATGGTGACCAGTTTGGGTTTCGGAGTTCTGTGGGGACCATATTCAGTTTCCTGGATAGAGTTTATTCTGGCCTGAACCGAGGAGAGGCTGTGGCAGCGGTGTTCTGTGATTTGTCAAAGGCATTTGACTGCGTTGATCATAGAATACTGCTGCTGAAGCTGGAGCGATACGGGTTTAGGGGCTCTTCCCTCTTTTGGTTTGCATCTTATTTGGAAGGCCGCAAACAGTCTGTGCTCGTCGGGGATACCAGATCGACGGCTTTAGATATTAAATGCGGTGTTCCACAGGGGTCTGTACTGGGGCCGCTACTCTTCCTCATTTATATTAATGATTTAGTACGTGTTAGAATATCGGGAAAATTTACCCTTTTTGCTGACGATACTTCCATCGTGTGGAGCGATGGATCGGTGATTAATCTGAGAGAGCGGATGGCTGTAGATCTGGTGGAGGTGAAACACTGGTGCGATGTAAACAGGTTGTGTTTTAACACGGAGAAGACTCATGCAATGGGTTTCAGATGTGATTTGGGGGAGATTCAGTTGGGCATGATACCTGTTCATTCCGAACTTTGCATGTTAATCGTTAATTTAATTTTTCTTTTCTTAATTGATCTGTATATAGATCCACCTTTTATAAAAACTGAGATATAAGAAAAATCCTTGTCAGTTGCCATTCATCGACTAAATTAATGGAACTGTCCCAAACATTGGGCATCTTTACGAAATACCTACTTAAATAAAGCTTTAGAGTCTATTTTCTTTTATGCCCATGTAAACAACGCTAATTTCTACATTAAACGCCCCTCAACACCGAAACACGGTAACTGCCCTATTGGCTAAATCATCAAACGGTACATATCAATACACAGCAATTTGAAACACCGCGGGGTGTTTGGACTAGTTTGTAATGAGGGGAATTAAACTTCAAAATAGGTTAATTATTCCAAATATTACATCCTTATATTATATTGATTTTTTATTTATAAAGTATGAAAATAGTGTTGTTGTTAAGGAGCCGCAGCAGACACCATATTTTTGTTAATTTAAAAATTCCTAGAAAATTTCCGTCATGTGTAAAATCTGACGTTCTCACATGGTGATTTCTTACCAAAAAATAAGACAAATAGTTTCTATCAACATAGGTTCGCAACTGCTTTATTTTTAATACAGGGTGTTACAATTTGTAAGCGGAACAAAAGTATGTATGCCACTGCCGTTTTCTCTTTTGATAACACAGTTATGTTGGCAGTTTAATGTCTAATGCGAATTTTCGAAGACCCAAGATGTTAAAGGTTTTACTTAACATAAAACCCAAACAATTTTAATAATTTTTTTATTTCGGCTTTGTTAAGGAGATAAATGCAGTTTTATCAAACTCTGATATTTTTTAAATCTTAATTTAGTTTTTTTTTTGTATACGTTTTTAAGCGGTAGAAGTCTAGATATACAACCTATGGGTAAATATTAGATTGGCAGTTTCTAGTTCTTGTTAATTATCATAAAATGCCCGAATATTGAAGAATGCGATATGTTAGAAATCTTATGTGTAAAATGAATAATGCTAAAGCGATAGAAAAGTACAGAAACTTAAGAAGTAACGAAAAGACGAGGAGAAAAAAACAAGTTATAATAAGTGAAAATACCAAAATTATCATCTTGTCATATTTTGAAGCACATAATGAGAACTCTTCAAGAGATTTAGCAAGATAATGTAGTGCCACTTTTGTTACGAGGTGGAGGTTCCTAAAGAAACAAAAATTGTCTTGTCATTTGTTATGAAGAAAACAATAATATTTTAAAGTACATTCTTTGGTGTGATGAGACTAGTATTTTTAACAGAGGTATGTTCAATCGCAAAAATATGCGCTATTGGTCACAACAAAGTTATGCTAGCACGTACCTTATTAAAAAGTTTTACCGCATTAAAACTAAAGGATCCTTAAATAGTATATTAAAACATAAGTTTCATGAGACACAATTTTAGACCACGCGTTTGTTTGGGACACGAGCCGCATAGCGGGGAGTGTCCTAATGAGACGAGTGCTCTAAAATGTCTTATGAAACGAATATTTTATAATACTTTTTCTATTTGGGTAATTTTTAAGGAAATTAAAAAAAAAAATGTTGCTAATAATTTCCAGTCAAAATTTTTGTTTTTTTTTGAGATTGGCAACACTATGTTATAGAAAAAACAATTGGGTACCCCAGCCGCCATTATTTGAAAAGTAATACATATTTTTAATAAATTGTCATTTTTTGCTGTATTGGATCATTAAATATTATTTAATAATTTAGTAGTAAAAACGAATAAAAATGAGCTAAGACGGAAGACATACCCCACCAGAACTACGAAAAATCGCGGAAAATAATTTAAATAATCTGTTACCGAAGAAATTTTGCAATGTCTATCAAAAAGAATATGCAGATTTTGAGCTATTGTATGAGCAAAAATAGTGTAAAAGATGTTTCAAAAATGTCCTGATGTGGTCTAAATACTCAATGTTAAGAAGTTGTTTAAATATATATAGAAATATTGATATATCGAAATATAAAAAGTTACATGCATATTTAAAAAATCTTTCCCAGGGTTACACGCCAAAAAAATCAAAAATTTTAGAGATTGAGCAAATTAATCAAATTAAGTATTGCATTAAATAAGAATGTAGTTAACAAAATTGGAATGATTCCTAATATTTTTGCTTCAAAATAACTTTCTCAGCATTAGCAACGATATACGTTTATCTCAAACAAAAATTCAATAGGTATCGACAAAAAAAACTTACCCATAATAAATGTAGTTGATCTTGAATATAAATTTTAGGTTATTCTTATAATGGGCTATAATAGTACCTGCCGCAGAGAAGAAATTACAAATATGTCAGTAGATGTTATTGAATTTAGAGACGATATTGAGCGAGCCAAGTGTTATTATTTAACTTGCGTCAACAGTTCATGAGGCTTTTATGTTCCTCGATTGTAGGTTAATTTCACTGATTCTTTTATGTACTGAGTGAAGGAATTAAACGAGCTTTTCACTATTACAATACAATACAATACAATACAAAATGTCTTTATTGATAAATTAAATAAATATTACAAAAAGTTATAGAGCGATGGCGACGTTCAAATGAATGCTCTTCCACGCAACCATCAGAAAAAAGAAAAAAAAATTCTTAATAAAATAAATTTAGTACTATAAAATTACGAAAATTATTAATGGTATATTATACAAAAGGCAAACACTATTTTAATAAAATGAATAAATGACACTCTACATACTATGTTGTAGAGACAAATTTAATCAAGTACTATGGGCACAAAGTCACACACGCCCTCCCAGAACATGCTCAACTAGGTTACTATTGAAGGACTGAACGCTAGGGGATCTCTTTATGTCCTCTGGGATACTATTGAAGATTTTTACAGAATTGTAAGAAAATGATCGCTGAGATATAGCAGAAAAATGTCTGGGAACACTGTAGTGCAAGGATGATCTTGTTAAACGATTATGTACATCAACCCTCCGTATTAACTTTTCCGATAAATATAAGGGCTTTTGGGTTTTGTTAATTTTATAAATCAGACATGCCATGTGTACTTGAAACCGCTCATCCAAATTTAGCCAGTGGGACTCTCTAAAACAGTCTGAAATATGGTCAAACTTACGTAAATTGTAGGAGAAACGAACACATGCATTTTGCATTTTTTGCAGAGAATGTCGGTCTTGCTGACGCAAGGCAGGCCAGTAAACAATATCACAATAAGAAATAAGTGATAGAATTAAAGAATCGCACAATTTTAACTTAATATCGGTACTCAGAACATCTCTATGCATATATAACACCTTAAGTTTAAAGTAACATTTTTGTAGTAAGTTATTAACGTGACCCAAAAATCTCAAATCTGTATCAAACTGCACTCCCAGATTACGACAACTGTTTGTAAAAGTAAGCTTAGTACCATTCAAATCAAGTTTGAATGCATTATTTTGTTGAAGAAAATTACTGTTTTTGCCAAACAACAAAACCTCCGTCTTAGATTCATTTAATTTAAGCGAGTGCGCTCTTGATACCCTAGAAATAATGGCGAGATCCTCATTCATCCTTTGTGCGGCTGCAATAGAGTCAGCAAGGGAAAAAGACAAGTAAATCTGGGAATCATCGGCATATAAATGCATGTTGCAATGCTTCAAGAATGTATTAAAATCCGACGTATAAAGCAAATCTAAAAGGGGTCCCAGGATACTACCCTGTGGAACGCCCCTACCCACCATTAACAAGTCCGAGATCATCCCATTAAAAATTACCCTCTGTTTTCGTTCACCCAAGTAACTTTTAAGAAAGGCAACCACCTCTCTCGACAAACCAAAATAGTACATCTTATCACACAGCAGATCATGCTCCAAGGTGTCAAATGCCTTGCTAAAGTCAAGCAACACCAGACAAGTGTTCAAGCCTCGGTCTGCTTCCATAATGATATCATCAGACACTTTAAGCAGGGTAGTACAAGTACTATGAAATGGCCTAAACCCAGATTGTATTACTGTAACGGTAAGATTTGTTCACGGGATAGGAAATCGTTAAGTTGTTTAGCAACAACTTTTTCCAACACCTTGGAGACCGCGGGCAAGATACTTATTGGTCTGAAATGACCCAGCTCGACAGGGTTATTATTTTTTGGTACCGGAATGATATTTGCATTTTTCCAGGCGTCCGGAAATATACCTGTGCCAAGGCATGTATTGACAATATGACTAAGATATTCAGTCAGATAAGGAAAAAGGCATGTGAGCATTTTCAAATTGTGATTATCAACCCCCTTCGCATTACTTTTTATTGTACCAAGGATCTGTAGAACTTCATCGGGCGATACCGCACTAAAATTAAATTCGTCGTTACCAAATACCCTTCTTCTATGTTTGTATCGGTCCAGTGTATCAGAAGTTTCCCCAGGGGCTAATTGGATATTGTTTGACGCATTGTTTATGAAATAGTCGTTAAGGATATTTGGATCGCATTCATAAGAAGAAATGGATTTGGAGTTACAAATATTTAAAAATTTTATCGTCTTCCAAAACTCCCTTGGATTTGAATTAAATTTAAATTGCAAATAAGCCTTCTTTTCCAATTCTATAGAGTAATTAGCAAAATTTCTCATCTCCTTATAATAATCCCAGGCGCCCGGTGTTTTATTTCTCTTGTATTTCAGTAAAGCCCTATCCCTAAGTTTCAATATCAATCTATCTAGTGATATTTCTTGTCAACGAGAGGAGACACTCGAGCCTAACGACTTTGATGTAATGTGGTTTAAAATATCAACGCAGAGAATTACTAAATTCATCTGCTGCCTTTACCGGCCGCCAAGCGATACCCATTATAGAGACTTGTTCTCCACTCTTGCTAATACTATCGACTTTTTGCAAACCCACCATCCCAATTCCGAAGTTGTCATCCTTGGCGACTTCAACATTCATAATGTCAACTGGCTCAAATACTCAAACATGACTGACGAACAAGGTCGTGAAGCCGAATCCTTTGCCATCAGCTCTGGCCTCACCCAGCTGGTGAGTGAACCAACTCGGATTCCAGACCGAGATGGTGATTTTGCTAGTTTGTTGGATCTTTTCTTAACTTCAAACCCCGACTTGTACACTCTCACCGTGAAGCCGCCGTTAGGAACGTCTGACCACAACCTTATTTCGGCACTAAACAAACTACCAATTAGTGCTGAAGAGCCTCCTAAACCACGCAAGATATGGCATTATACATCAGCTAAGTGGGAGGACCTAAGGGACCATTTTCGAACCTTTCCTTGGCGGGACGTTTGTTTTACCTCTGATGATCCATCCATCTGTGCAACAGAAATATCGGAGGTTATCCTTACTGGTATGGAAGCCTTCATCCCTTTCTCAAAAAAGTGCCCTTCTAACGGCAAGCCTTGGTTTACCAAAAATTGCGAACGAGCTGTTAAATCAAAAAATTATTTCTACCGACAATGGCGTAAAAATCCTACCGCCGAAAATCGTACCATCTTTGTTAACGCTCGAAACCAATGCAAGCAAACGATAAACCAAAGCAAAGAAGCACACAACCAGAGGATCAGAGACAAACTTCTTGAATGTCCTAGCGGCTCAAAATCATTTTGGTCGGTAGCTAAGGCCGTCAGTCAGAACTTTACCAAGTCAACCATTCCACCTCTAACACGTTCTGATGGCACCATTGCGACCAAAGCACAGGAAAAAGCAAACTTACTGGCGGAACTATTCTCTTCACATTCAACGGTAAATTTTCAGGGAAGTACTCCACCGAACATTACCCCTGTAGAATCGAGAATGCCCGAGATTGTCTTTCGCCACCGCCATGTTAAGCGAATCTTGAGAAGTCTCGACACTAAAAAGGCTTCTGGTCCTGACGATATTCCAGTCATTGTAATTAAGAAATGCGCTGACGAACTGACACCGGTATTTTGTAGGCTTTTTAACTTATCCTACAAAAAAGGAATATTTCCTTCTTGCTGGAAAACTGCGAGAGTCCAGCCCATACCCAAAAAAGGCAAGAAGACCTTGCCAAACAACTATCGTCCAGTCGCATTGCTCTCGGTTATATCAAAAGTTATGGAGAAGGCTATCAACGAAAAATTACTAAAATACCTGGAAGGCTTCAACATTATTAGTGACCGCCAGTATGGATTCCGTAAGTCTAGATCAACAGGAGACCTTCTCGCTTATGTTACTCATGTTTGGAACAACGCAATAGAACACCATGGGGAGTCCCGGGCGGTAGCACTGGATATTTCCAAGGCTTTTGACCGAGTATGGCATGAGGGGCTCCTAACTAAAGTGAGAGCATACGGAATGCCGGTTCAATTTTGTTCATGGCTGTCGAGCTTTCTTAAAGACCGTTCTCTGCGAGTGGCGATGGACGGATTTCTTTCAGACACATTTAACATCAACGCCGGAGTCCCTCAAGGTTCTATATTGTCGCCCACCCTTTTCTTACTATACATTAACGATCTTTTGGAAAAAACTAAAAATCCTATATATAGCTTCGCTGATGACAGCACACTTGTTTCAACTTTTACTTTGGATGCTCGGACATCGGCTGCTAATGCACATCTCTATAGGCAGCAAGAGGTCTCACATCTCAACAAAGACCTGGAAGAAATTTTGTCTTGGGGTGACAGTAACCAAGTAGAATTTAACGCTAAAAAGACCCAGGCGGCAGTTTTTTCTAAAAAAGTTAATGTTGAAGAACCGGATATAGTTATGGCGGGACACTCAATTCCCTTGGCTTCATCAATTCATTTATTGGGCGTTAATCTGGATAGTCATATGTCTTGGCATGGCCACGTTGCGGCCATTGCTAAGGCAGCCTCGCAAAAGCTTGGAGTACTTTTCCGAACAAAGAACCTCTATACACCCCAACAACTTTTGATGCTCTATAAAGCCCAAATTCGACCATCACTGGAGTACTGTTCGCATATTTGGGGCTCTGCTCCTAAACATACCCTGAGATTGCTAGATTCCATTCAAAGAAGAGCCATTCGCTTGATCGGTGACCATAGTCTGACAAACAACCTGGAAAGCCTTGAACATCGAAGGCAGGTTGGCGACTTGAGTCTATTTTACAAATATTTTCATGGCAAGTGTTCAACTGAGGTTGCCCGCTTAATACCACCCAGAGCGGTGCATGGTAGAAATACACGACGAGCCACTGCAGCCCACCAGTACGTGGTTCAGCTTAGTGTCCCTCGAACGACACTGTTTCAAAATTATTTCATCTGGAGAACGTCATCACTCTGGAACGACCTCCCTGAGATCGTCTTCCCCAACGAGTATAGTCTCCAAAGATTCAAGACCAACGTGAATCGTTTCCTACGCACACGCACCGCTCCTAGAGCGCCATAAAGGGTTTATCCTGTAGTGCTGTGCCTTATCATAAAAAAAAAAAAAAAAAAAAAATCTAAGATTCTGCGTCAGCCATGGAGCAGGCTTTTTAGAAATTCGAACTGTTTTATATGGAGCAAAATGATCAAAAATATTGTCAATACTTACATTCCAAAACCTAACCATATCATTAACATTTGTGAGCATCAAAATTGTATCCCAGATAATCAGTTTTAACTCCGTCAAAAACGATTCCAAATCAAAACCGGAAAAATCACGAAAGGTGTGAAAAAAAAGTTTCACTTTCTCCTTCCTGATCTTAACCAAACAGGAGACCAGAGAGTGATCTGAAATATCCTCCATAGGAACCACACTGGTGTCACTTATAATGTCCGGAAGAGAGCATATTATTACATCGAGTAGGGTTCGAGTAGTTTCTGTGATCCGTGTCGGTTCATTTACAGTCTGATGCAGGTTATATTTTTGTAACAAGTTATTTATTAAGTTAGAACCATTGCTGGCTTGGGACATGTCAACATTAAGATCACCCCCAAAGAGCACGATATCAAATTCAGGAATAAATGAAATTAAAGTAGTTTCCAAGGAATCTATACAGCTACAAAGGTTTGCTGAAGGCGGTCTATAAAGAGTTCCCAGACATATATTTTTTGTTCCAATTTTGAGAGATATCCAGAGATGTTCAAGTAAGTTATTATTAGAAGGCGGAGTATCCAGCAACTGAAATTTAATAGAAATTTTAATATAAAATGCTACTCCACCTCCACGACCCTGTCTATCTCCTCTAACAATTCTGTAATCTGGTATACTTACAGCCTCATTCGAAAACGATGGGTCAAGCCATGTTTCCGATAATCCCAAGACATCAATCGATTCTCCTATTAAAAACTCAGAAAACAAATCAAAGCCAGTTCCGCAAGAACATATGTTAAAGTGTGCAAAAGAAAGAAATTCATTCCCTATCATAGACCAACGTCATAAACGACTCCAAAATCAGTAAGATTATAAATAGAAATAATGGTACTTATTACTACATACAATTACCTCAGTAAACCATTCCAATAACATAAAATAAGCGAGAGATAAATTAATTAAATTTATAAATTTAAAAGATTAGCAGCCTTTTCAATAGAATGTAGCATCCGTTTTTATTTAAACCAGAAATTCCAGAAAAATGTAATACCGAATTGCACATAAATAAATGTCTGCAATAAAAATTTAATAGAGGCAACAATCTACAGATCCTTAAAAGTAAGTTTTATTTATTGTAAGGCTTACAGCGCGATCTGTAAAGATCGGCCCACAGATACATACCTGATAAGTACCTACCTAAAAAAAGAGAAAAAGATAACAAATTGTAATAATAATAATAACAAATATTGTAATTTGGCGTTTATTTCTCCAAATCACACAAAACTTCTTTAGTACATGATTTCACAATAACATACTATAACACAACAACACTACTGATTTATAATCAAATAACTAGTAACTACATTTGTTTCGTACATTTACTGGGTGCCTTTTTTAGGCAATGCTAATTTGTTTCAATCCGACGGAATGAAACCACGTGTTTGTTGACATGCAACTTTTCTCTTTTACAGCTAGAAGTGCAGTGTCTATACATGGAAAACTATATCATCTGACAGCAAGATTACGCCCCCGCTGTCATGACAACCAACCAACAAATGCGTTCTGATAGGTTACACAGGCGGCCATGTTTTCTTTTAACCAATTGGACGGTATAAACGAATATACCACGATGTGTGACCTTACTCGGGCGCCGAAATGCCGTCAAAGGCTTTTCGGACAGATATACTCTTAACATCTAACTGTAGAATAGGGCTCTTTCCTGGAATAACTGTCGACTCGCCGTTTCGTATTTAGTAAATATTATATATGTTTTAAAAGATGGTATTTGCAAGTTTTATGCTTATCCCGGTGATAACACTATTCGTTCCGCAAACATTGATACATTTTGCTCCTTCACTAAAATAAAATTGAAATCAGATGTTTAACAGTAGTATTGATTCTAAAAACATTTGTTACATTTAATTATATTATTTTTAATACATTTGGATGATCGTTTCCCCAACAGATATAATCATTGTACATGTGCCCAAAACTAAAAATTACATAAC
Source organism: Polydrusus tereticollis (assembly GCA_963920685.1). Lineage (NCBI taxonomy): Eukaryota > Metazoa > Arthropoda > Insecta > Coleoptera > Curculionidae > Polydrusus > Polydrusus tereticollis. Next base: position 30,357,627 of record OY987328.1, on the reverse strand, counting down.
CAGGCAGTTTATAATTACAAATAGTGACTGGGTACAAATGGTCACACAGTATTTTAGTCTCAGACCAAATCACGTGGTAAGTCGCAGATTTTTCTTGACTTATAGAAATGGACACTGCATTAACACTCCTATTGGTCTTAACATAACTTGCAAAGCTCCTTTTGTTATTGCTTCTTACTTAAATTTATCAAATCCCAAGTTATTTACAGGCCATTGTTTTAGGCGGTCCAGTGTTACACGCTTAGCAAATAGTGGGGGTGACTTGAACAGTATTAAGAAGCATGGTGGCTGGAAGTCTTCAGCAGTGGCAGAAGGTTACATTGAAACTTCGATGAAAAGCAAGGTTGAAGTGGCAAATATTTTATCCACACAATCTTCACATGGTGTATCTCCACCTTGCTTATCAAGTACATCCCAAAATACCACAGCTACAGCATCTGTAACGTCAAGTGTAACGACTAGATTAATTATAAATGAGCAAGGTCTCACACAAAATATTGTGTCTACCCAGAATATTCCAGGGATAACCATTAACGCCACCGGACATTCAACAGAAAAAGTAAATATTTACAATAATCACTCATCTCTTTCCAAGTCTGTTTCTTTAGTGAAATAAAATTGAGGAAAATACCACTTGCTAACTATTGTAACTAAATAAACTAAATAAGCACTATTTAACTTTTGTCTCACTATTATTTTAATAGTCTAATATTATAGTGTTTTGTGCTTAAAATAAATAAATGTACCTAAATCACAGTCGCATATTTTCTAGATTATGTTGTTTGTGGATGTATGTAAAGCAGCGTGAGCGTGATCCTAGTAAAGATATACCTACGTATGTTCTGTATTAGACAACCAGTAAAACAACATTTAAATTTAAATAATTTATTTAATTTTTTGTAATTGAATTTTTTTATAAAATATGTCTTTCGTCTAAAGATAGTTCCATCCATACGTATAAAACAGATAATTTAAGTTTACCACTACCGAAATATTTCTTAAAACAAAAAGTAGGTGTGCCATGAAATTTCAAAACAGTCATGTTGTGTTGTTACCAACAGGAAGAAAATAAAAAATGCGTGTTTAAAATGATTGCTTATGCAACCCAATTGAAACACATAATGAAGAATTTATGATTCCCAGATAGAAAAAAATATGTTTTGTAACAATGCAGAGGTGTGGTAATTGTACATATTTATCGAGTATCCAGATTATGTGCATGATCGCGGAATTTAATTTTTCGATATAAATATTGAGGGCGTTGCGTCGTTTCATAATAATTTTATTAAAAAGAACAAGTGCATGGAAAGCTCGCCTTTCAATGTTTCGCAAGTTAGCAGGAACACTACGTTCTCGTCCTCTTATACCTCCAATCAGATGGGTGCAACAATTCTGGATAAGCTGGATACGGTACACATCTGCACCTACCGCATAAGCTAAATTAAAGTGTGACTAAACAATATAGTCCTACATTCAGGTAATAAACTACAAATATTCTTCTCAAACTCTGTACAAAAATGTAGTTTTTCTGAAATGGAAGTGATTATCTATAAATCCGCCAATACATTTCCAATGTTATTATATTTAAACTTTAACCACACTTGCTCTGCTGTATCAGCGTTCAGATTATTTATATCAGGAGAACTGAATATTATTATTTATATATATAAAATCACCCCTCCCCCTAGATTCTGCGGCCGCTCCCTTGTAATAAAGTTATAGCCATCATTTAAATTATTTAATCCAAGATATTATTTGTTAACCATGTCTCTGAGACACCTACAATATCAAGTTAATTATTTCATTTTAAATATGTATATTAACTTTGGGCTTTATTGATGTTATAATAATACGTGCAATAGTAATTTTATTTGCCATTGATGGAACCAAAAATATACACATAAATTAATGAAAACCAAACACAACGTATTCTGAAGAATATCTACCATAGACATATAAAAAAGAGTATCTACCCAGAACTGATAAGACCAGTAACTTGACTAAAGGTTAAAATGCGATGAATGGGACCGTTATCTTTAAAAATATGTTACCATCTCCACACATATTTATTATACCCATGTTTCTTTAACTCTCTTGCCCTCTTGATTATTTCACGTGTATTCTTAGGCAGGTCCTCATTCAGGAAGATTTCTGATGGATTACCCGAAGTTATTCCACATGCGGTTGTATCAAGAGTAACGGATTTTCTTTCTTGAAATACTTGACCCCTATTGTTGTTGTCGGCAGGTATTTTCATGCACAGCACTCTAGTTTCAAACTTATCTTCTGAAATTCCAATTTCTAAGTGATGAACTTTTTTTTACATTTTGACGATCTCATCATCCTTTAACCCCACAATCATAATTCTTTTGGTTCTGTCTTTATTTTCTTCCTTACTTACTGATTGCTTCATTTGAATGAGTTCCTGTTGCTGTTTTTTAAGGAGGATTATCAAAAATGTCTTTAGATCTAAAGTTGTCAGATTTTCTATGACTTTGGCTTACCACTGGCAGTACTTCTTCGTCGAAACTCTTCTTCTATTCTGATATTATTCAGCTCATTAAATATTTCGTTCGCTTTGGCAATATGTCTCTCAAACTTCTTGTATTTTAAATTGATCTTCGGTTTTGACTTCATTTCACTGTAAAATGCTCAAGCCCGGGTCTGCTCATTGATTCAACCTTCCAAAGATAACTATTTTTACATATTCTCAAATTATTAGGAATTTTGCTCGCTTCATTAAATGCAATTTCTATCGTAGTACAAAACCATATTACATTTGACCGGAATATAAAATAAAATCTACACTTTGTAATACGGCATGTAGGGAAAAATAAATTGAAACTCCCAACTGTTAAATTTCACAAAACTGTCGAGATAAATATAACGTGACCTACCCACTCGACATTCGAACGCTGCTTTACTTTCGTCCAATAGTTTATGCCTATAATCAAGTATTTTCATGTAATCAAGTTTATTCCTTTTATTCGAAATATATCGCAGTAGCCATGCATTAATAAAAGCTAAAATAAAATTTTTCGTTCTCTAGATAGTTTTCTATGGTACTGACATATCAGGTATACACATTGCGGTATTCTATTTGTTTCGTTTTGAAAAGAGAATTTAAAGCCCCCAGTAAGATACAGGGTCTTCCACTAAAAAAATATATGGAATGGTTAAAAATAAGCATGCAAGTTGTATAATAAAAACGCACGGGTGCATTAGTGCAGTAGTACCATTTCAGTTTAACTTGTAAAACAGGCTATTTATTTAAAATGAATCCCCAATTTTTATTGTCCGAATTTTATGTATATAAAAATTTAGGAAATCGAAAGCTTTAGATCAATCTGTGGCCAGAATTGGTTTATTGGGAGGGGGGGGGGGGTATTAGTGACGATCCGTGGTAACAAAATAATAGCGGTGTTTTTGTCTACACTGAAAAAAAAAATGTTTCTTGTGCGAATTAAAACGTTTAATTGATTCTTTGTTAATTGTGGCAATGCAGCTTATATTTAATCAAGTGAAATGTATTGCAGGGATGAGATAGTACCCGGTAAGAATTTAGTTGATTCAATAAAATTATTTAATTGCCGAATATATTTTTAAGCAAAACGAAATTTTATTAGGTTAATTAAATTATTTTGCTAATTTAGTTTTGTACACAATTTCTTTTATTAAGGCTTTATTATTAGAATAAAATATTAATTCCTTTAAACATTAGATGCAAAAGTAGTATTAATAAACTTTTATTCTCTGTGCAATTCCTCTATTTCCAGGTGCCAAAATTATAATTTAATTCCCATATTAAAAATATAGTTGCCCGAAAAGTTGTATGATGCAGTGGTCACGTGACCATCTTCTTCCACGTTTGTATTCAGTAATAGGCCGGCGAGATGTCGCGCGGACGCGCCATTTATGTGTTGTACAGGTTTGGTTTATAACAATGGAGAACGCATAGTGTATTATGTATTAGTTTTATTTTTTGCATTGTGTGTTTAAGTTGATTTGTTACAGGACTCGGGAAAGGTGTTTAGGTACTATGTGATTAGTAAGGGTGTGCAATAAGGGCAACATTGGAATAATTCAGCCCTTTCAGAATAAAGTATTAAGGAACATAGTGCTTGTTACAACAGTAATGAAAAACGAGTCTTCTACTACGTTAACGTCGGGGCTATCCTGCTCACCGATGTTTAAAAAGAAGTCTCAAAAGGGTAAAACCATATAGATTACTGAAATTGTTTCAGTGCAAAGCAGAGTAAAGTGCGGTAGCTCTACACGTTAATCTTACATAGTGTGTTATTAGAGCCAAAGGGTTATGGTTGCAAGATTACATAATATCGTAATAATTTACTAAACTTAGTTATACCAGATCTATAAATAAGTAAAAGAAGTGAAGACAGAACGAGAGAACAGCGCAAGTGTAACTTAATTGACACAATTGTTTTTAAATATTTATGTAATAACACATTTAATTGACTTAAATTAAACATAAGTTGCGATAATGTAATATTACGTGCTTGCCCTAAATATATTTTAATTTAGACAATAAACTTTAATTAAATTTCTAAAGAAATAGTATATTATTAACCAAGGTTTAGACAGCCATCATCATTGCCCGAGCGGCGAGTTTAAATCACGAGGAGCGAAGCGACGAGGGATTTAAGACGCGAGGGCTATAATAAGCTGTCTAAACCGTGGTTAATATATTATTTTTTCCACTACTACAAACTTTTATATGAGATTTATCTTTATAGTATTAATAATTATAAAAAATTATAGGTAGGTATAAGTATATTTTTTAATCAAGTTACCTGCGCTTTGGAATTGGCAAAATATTTTGTTGTTTTGTCAGGTGGCTTTGTCAATGTCAATTTGTGTTCATTTGTGTCATCAGATTTCACGAGTTTTGCGTTTTTATAAAAAATGAGCGAAGAAAATGTTAGTGATAATATTATGTGTACACCTCCCGAATTAAGGATGGAAGCAGAAAAAATGTTGATTGTATCGATATTTTACAATATCAAGTAATCTAATATGTATTGATAATTATCTGGTTGCCTAACCACAATGAATTGATGTTGTAGAATTAAAAAATCAAGTTACCTGCGTTGAAACAAAATTCGGTTAAGGTCAAAGATCGGTCAATAATGGATTTCAATGGCTTATTATTACCATGGTCAATAATGACTTATAAGGTAGAGAAAAACGATTTCTAGCGTTAATAATCGGTCAATAATGGCGATGTTATAGGTTAGTAGTGGAAAAATAGTTTTATTCGGCAAATGAAATATTTTGTTGCTCGGTTTCAATTAAGTATTTTTATTAAATAAATTAATTTAAGGTTAGCTCAAATAAATTTTTTTCTCAGTGTACTAACAAATTTCGTAAATTGTTTTAATATATTTTTTCCGATTCTCCGCCCTCTCCTGAGGCTAAAATCAAAAAAAAAAAATCAAGAAAATAGAAAAAAATAACATCTTTAAAAATCGCACTAGCAGGTTAGTAATATAAGATTTTATAAATAATATGTTTTGTATGTCAAATCAATTCTTCCATTAGATTTAATTACGAAAGCTCGTATAATATTATCATAAAAGTCCGAATATCATTATTATCCTTTTGAATGCATCGCTAAATCTAAAAATGTCAAGAGGGAATAAAATCATGTTACGGCTTCATTCCCGGACTCACCTGCCTCATGCACGGCCGGCGGAAGATGTTGAACAAGTATGTGCACAGAACAATTAAGGTTAGAAAAATGTTATAACAATATTAAAGTTTCAAAACCTAGGCCATCTATGAACAAACTGGCTCCCTAATCCACCGGCAAAAAAGAATTTTATTTTACCGACAATCTCATGATGCCATTACCACTATTATAGATGTCTGGCATACCGACTGAAAAAATGCGCGGGAATATTTGAAAATACTCGCTTAATTAAGTAAATGTGACCAGTTTGTGATAATTTCTAACCTTTTTAAAAATATATCTTCTGAATACCTAATACCGCCATTACATTTTGAGGGTAGGGGGGTTTAAAAATCGGTAAAAAAAATTCCAGGTCCGTATTTAAAAAAATAAAGTTGATGTTGGCCGCTCGGAGACGAAACGTCGAATGTTTAATTCAATAATGTCATTTTGTAAAGGAGAAAAAGTTGCAACGACAAAGTGTCATTTATTTTTAAATACCTATTCAAATGAGCTCAGGAAAAAATAAAAACAATTTTGCAAAATTTGGTTTTTTTTTCGAATAATATCGGAAGTATTCGGAATTTTAAAACTTTTAAAGCGGCATTTTAATCAGCACCGAATTGCACAACTTTGCCCCTATTTAACCGTTTCTCTAACTCCTATGGTTTTCGAGATTCCAATGCTCGTATGTCGAATTTGTAACACCCTGTATATATTGAGTTTTAATTTATAAAATGTATTTTTTTTATTAATTCCTTAATGCTCAGGTCTATAGGTTATGGTTAACTTCATTCTCCAGTTCATCCTCGGATTAAACTATTTTTTTGAAAGTAAACCGAACCTATACAACTGAACATAAGTAAACTAAAGAATATGAATAACGGTATACATATATCCAATATGTTTAATTACAAACAAACCGTTTGTCCTGTACCTAGACACAGACTAATTTAATAGTATTTATACCAAGAACATTTTCTAAATTTGTGTTTTAAAAGCAGACGATGCAGTAAGTACTTAAGTGAGGTAGGTACCAATAAGTATTTATTTTAGTTTGTGGCCAACAAGTGATATCAGTATTTTGATACATACACAAACACCAGTTATTAGAAACTACAAGTCACAGAAAAATAAAGGTTATCCTATAAGGGATGCTGTAGGTGTATGTAAAAATATTGATAATTTAACTGCAAGCAAGGTCGGTAAACAGAAGTAACTCACCAGTTTTGAAAAATTATGAAAGGAACTAATTATTAACCTTATTACTCAGATACACTTAAAAAGATCATTATTATAAAGTTATGAATCTTAAAAATATACTCAGTTTCAGCTAACAGACACCCCAAAAAGGAACTTATTTGCTCATGAAAAAATAAACTAAGGACTTATATATCACTATAAACTTACCAAAAAGCACCACTAATTGATTCCAAGTTCAATTAATTAAACCCATTTATAAAGAAAAAACTCTTGGAAAAAATCACAAAAGCGCCAGAAGACTAGACGAAAAGTAAACTGTCATTATTGTCATAAAATAAATCAGTATTGTAAAACAGAAACATACTAGTTTTTTAATGTTTTTGTAAGATTTAACTGAAAAATTCTGATAGTATGAACTCAAATTAATTACATGTCCAATTAAATCATTGAAACTCATTAAACATGTCTGATTAGCGAAGATTATTAATGAAATCTTAACTTGAAATAAGAAAAGCAAAAGTTACTAGCAGATATGTACAACCCTCCCGCCCCCCTGATATGAACTGGTCCACAAATTGCTTGTTGCCCTACTCTCGTATTTTAATGACACGCGTCTGAGTATGTGGAGTAAAAGAGCGATGGATGGGAGATAAGGATAGAAGCAAGGGAGATGAAAAATTAGAATAAAGTACCTAACTTTTAATAGAATATTATGCCGAAATGCCCCTTTTCGACTCGTGCAATCTTTCTCTGACTCTCTAAATCTTTACTGACTTTAATTTTTAAAAAAAGTGTTAATAAAATACCTAGCCCATGTTTATTGAACCCCTAGGATACATGGTAATTTTGCAAATTTATTAAGACCGTAAATTATATTTTATTCAAATTTTTCTAATCTCACCTTTGTTACACATTATCTTTTCTTTTCAATAAGGACTTCTTCTGTTTAAGAATAAAAACTAAGTTCTTAAAATAATGCTACAAAATTCATAGATTAATTATTATTAACATAAAACGTAACAAACAGCTAAATTCAAAAATGTATATAAAGTTCAAAGAAATCTTATCAAACACAAGGATCGTTTGTAGATTGATAATACCTTTCCAACGATGTATTACTCGACCCCACCTAACATATAATTTTTTTATTCAAAACGGTACCTTGCCGCCATCTTTAACAGCTGAATCAATGTACACTTAACAAGTATTTTTATTTTAGTAATTATTAGACAAATCGTAACAAATTTCACCTTGCTAATGATGTTAAATTTTATTTAATCAGCAATAATATGTTATAATATTGAAATAATAAATTATTAACATTTTCGAAAAAACATTATAAGAAATGTGGGAAGTATTAAAAAAAAGCACACGTTTAAACAAGAGTAATTTTGATTTCATTATTATTTATATATTCAAAAATATTTCTTTAAACATCAATACATTTTTTTTCCTAACCTATTAATTTCTCTTTGAATTATGAATTAAATATATGCCTAATTCTGTGTAAATATTGTTGAATTTTTATAAATAATCTTTTACATAGAATTTATTTCCGTTTTATAAATAATAGTGGTTTTTAAAGCCCCCTGCCCTCACAAATAAAAGTCAAATGGCGACAACTTCGGATATCTTGCCGGTCACTCTCCAACACCTATATTTCACATCCATTATTGAGGAAAAAAGTTAATTCATTTATTTTAATATTATAAAATATTGCTGATTAAATCAAATTTAACATGATTAGTAAGGATTTTTGTTGATCATTTATGAATTTTTTAGTATTATTTTAATGAGTTTATATTTTTTACACAGAAGAAGACTTGGTTATTAAAGAAAACAGTATGTGCAATACAGGGCCGGATCAGAAAAATTTAAATAACGCCCTTAATTATTTTGCAAAACTAACATTTAATCTAGGTTTTAAATAAACATGCCCCATTTATTAAATAATTGAAAAATTTTGGGTCCGCATTTAATATGGTTAAACTGAAACGGTTACATCAAAATAAAACGTTGCATGGAAAACTAATTACAGAGTTTGAAAGAGAAAAATTGCTTTATAATTAGTTTTCTTTTATCTCTTACATTTAAAGCGAAAACTGAAAAATTTCAATAGTTTTTTTTTCATTTGTTGTTGCATGTATAGTTTATATATAGGTAAGATATTTTCGTTTTTTAACAGTTAACCAAAGCCCCTTTGTGTAGGTCCATGAATAGGGCCTTAAATTTACGACCCAGTTTACGTGTATGCCACATTTTACCAAAGGTTAGCTTGCTCCAAGTCTCCAGTGTATTAAATTGTCAAGTTTGTCGACTTTAGGAAATATATTTTCTCTCTAGGATGGTGGTAAATAGAACTAGCGGAAATTCTCGACTAACCCTAAAAAATTGGGTTTACTTCGTTAATTCTAAAGTATTTACAATTTCCTTTTATAAAATACGAGCATAATTCGCTAAATTAAAATTACTAACACTTTCCGACCTAATTATCTTCATGCTTGCTTGCCAACAGAGATCGCGTTCGTAAATGCAAGGTTCTGTGCAATGTTCAGAGTGCAAGGCGTTTACGGACTGAAAAAATGCCAAATGAGAAAGTTCATAAGGAACATAATCTTTGTGCAAAGATCTCAAAAGAAGTGATACATATGTGAAATGACTTATTATCATAATTATAAAGTAGAGTCCGGATATAGTGAACTTGAAAAATGCCTAAAAACTGATTCACTATATCCGAGGTTCACTATAAACGTAAAAAGAAATAAGGTATAACATATATGTATGCATTTTCTACTGTTTTATACAGATGGAATAAAATAAGTTTATTTTCATATGTAGTTCTACATTATTCATTTAACAAAAACATGCATATTACATACATATAACGTATAAACTACTTAAGATAGTCGGATATTTGAGTTTGTAGATGAATGCTAAAAAAGCTAATGTTATTTATGCACATCAAACGCATTCTCGTTCTCTTCGTCATTACCTACTGCCACATTTGCCACTAAAAAAAAATATAAAAATTTCTTTAATTTTATTCGTTTAAGTTGCATTAACAATACAAGAAAATCAGACTGGCATTTTTGAAGTGATACCTGCCTGCTGTGGCTGACTGAATAATTTGTTCTTCTGTCAGTGATTCGGTTGATATAACGTTATCATCGGTTGCAACATATTTTTCAAAGTCAAAATCTTCCCTTTTTTGTCTCATTTCCCCTGCAATGGCGGTTTGAATGGACATTTATTTAGCATCAGGATCTCCTCTATGCTTTTTTAACCACTTACTGACAATTCGTTATGTGAATCAAATCAGTTTGCAATGGTTTCTCCAGTGACCTTCTGCCCAGCCAGATGATTAAAGTTTATAGCATCTAAAATGCTTACCGAAACTGTTAATTGTTTCCAACATCTTCATTAGCATAATTTTTCTGTAATTGCTTTTTAAGGAATGAATTACCCCTTGATCCATGGGTTGCAGCTTTGAGCTGGTATCAGCCGGCATAAAACCCAATTTAATTTCGTAAAGGGGAACTTCAGGATGTGCTGGGCGTTTATAAATTAAAAGTAAAATGTTCGTATTTTTCTTTTGTAATTCTGCATCCCATTGAAGTAGCTCCTCTGTAAAAAATTAGATGTCATCCACGATTTACTGTTTGAACTGTGTTTCACTGGTAATGTCTGGTTTTTAGAACATCTAGGATTGGCGAATTTTCCTATAATAAACAGTTTTCTCTTTTCCGTTCCAGTCGTGTTTGCAGCTTCCAAAACAGTAATTCTTATTTCAGACATCTTTTCACCAGTACAGCTTTCTCCTTTGAATTTCAAAGTTTTATCCGGTGTCAGTTTGTAAAAAAAAACAGTCTCACGGGCATTGGAAATGTCTGTACTGTCATAGTTGTCGCGAAGATCAGGCCAAGACATGCATATCAACTGATGCAGATTCACCAACCATTTTTCCTCCAGTGGTACCATGTCTCTTCTTAAATAGTTTAATCCAACTTATAGAACATGTAAAGTTTTTTTTTTTTTAATTTTACTACCAACTTCACAAGTCTTTTCTTGAAAAATTGGATCACTTTAGGAAACATTCTCTTGCCTTTTTTTGAGTAAACCACGGCAAGTTCTTTATTGAGCTCTTCATGTGCTTATTTTTTCAAACTTTTGCACTTAATACTAACGTTACCATACGATGAGTAAATATCTTTTCTTTTGGTCCATATTGCGGAAACAATAGATTTAGGCAAATTCATTTCACGACAAATGTCACTCTATTTAGCACCATTTTTTATTTTTTGTATATACAGGGTCGTTGATATGTATGGAAACGGTCGATTATTTCCTAAAGTACAACAGCTAGCAAAAAATATTTAAGACAAAAGTTTTAGGGCTTTTTATAGTCTATTTGAATTTTAAAAAGTTAAGTATACAGGATGAGTCAGAAAGCCGTAGAGAAATAAAGTTAATTTTTTTTCAATGGAATACCCTATATCTTAGAATATTTTTGGATTTCGAATAAAATTACAATTATTTTTTATTAAGTGCATTATAAGTCTAAACCTAATAGTTTCCGAGAAATTGAATTTTGAAAAATTACATTTTTGAGTTTTGACAGCTTTTAGCTTTCTAACGGTACATCTTAGAGTAAAACGGCTTACATGTCCCTATCTTAGTTTTTAACTCTCTTTCTAATGGAGTCAACTTCCGGTTAAAGCGGATGTAGCTCAAAAGCCGGAAATACAGTACTTCCGGTTTAACCGGAAGTTGGTATTTTCGGGAAGATAATAAAGAAGTAAGATTTATTTATTTATTTCAAACTCAACAGGTACAAAACCCTAATACTAATCTGATATCTCGGAAGCTATTAGGTTTAGACTTATAATGCACTTTATAAAAAATAATTGTAATTTTATATAAAATCCAAAAATATTCTAAGATATAGGGTGTTCTATTAAAAAGAAGGTAACTTTATTCCGCTACGGCTTTCTGACTCATCCTGTATACTTATCTTTTTTTAAATTCTAATAGGCTTTACAAAACCATACAACTTTTGTCTTCAATATTTTTTGCTAGCTGTTTTACTTTAATAAATAATCGACCATTTCCATATATCCCAACGGCCCTGTATATAATATGTATCATACTTGTCTTTTAGTGTTAAAGCTTTACGGTTTTGTTTTTCTATTATGAACGACCAACATGATACAATAAACTAAACTCATAAGATTCACTCTGTCCGCAGTAGAATCTCCAATCCTTCTGAAAATAAAATTAAGGTACATACTGCACATTCATCGTAAGTTAAAATCGGGCAGTTACCGGAGGAACCCCCGAAAAGTTTACTATAAACGAAAAATTTACTCCTTCCGTCAATAAAATTTGGTGGTTATGGGAAGAAAGTAGGGTACTTAAAGTAGCGTTCCCTCTAACCGGAAGTTTACTATAAGCGGGTTTATTATATCCGGACTCCACTGTATTTACATTAAAATTATATTTTAAATTCATATTTCGAGTATATAGATGATAGTGAACATACTTTCTTAAGGTTCGCAGCTCTTTCCCTAGAGGACCGCTAAAAACTTTGTTCTGTCGCCCATATTAGCTAGTGATAAACTCGTTCAACTAAAAAATACAAATCTTAAGCTCTGTCAAGAAATTCGAAAATTATTTCGTTTTTTCTAAATCATCGAAATTGGTCATGAATTCATCGAAACAAAAATTCTGATGGATAGTGGAAAGAATGATTTATTTAAACCTGTTTTAAAAACATGTGCAAAAAAGCATTATTTTAATTTGGTATGTCGTTTGAAAATGAAAACATTCTATCAACATGTTTCCTAAACTCTAAAATGTATGTTGACTATTAATCTAATTTTATTAGGTAAGATTAATATTTTAAATGTTTTGAGTTATCGAAAAAATGGCGAAATTTTGATTTAACTGTCCACATTTCTCTTTGATTACTTTTGTTTTTTTACACACGACATGCTTACATACACTTTTTTTAATGTAATTTCTTAAAATGATTATAGCTATGATTAAAACTTAAGTTTTTCTTCGAATTTTTATTTTTTTTTTCATAAAAAATTACACGTCGTTGTTTTACATTAAAATAATATTCTGTATTGGCGTAACATTTTTTGGCCCTCTGTTTCTTCTCTGTGTATAATTAAATAAAGGTTGTATCTTATCTTATCTTATTTTTTTTATGATAAGGCACAGCACTGCAGGGTTAACCCGTTATGGCGGTCTGCGAGCGGTGCGTGTGCGCAAGAAACGATTCACGTTGGTCTTGAATCTTTGCAGGTTATACTCGTTGGGGAACACGGCCTCAGGGAGGTCATTTCAGAATGATGACGTTCTTCAGATGAAAGAATTTTTAAACAGTGTCGTTCGAGAAACACTAAGCTGAACCACGTACGGATGGGCTGCAGTGGCTCGTCGTGTATTTCTACCATGCATTGCTCTGAAAATATTTGTAAAATAGACTCAAGTCGCCAACCTGCCTTCAGTGTTCAAGATCTAGGTTGTTTGTCAGATCATGGTCACCCTTCAAGGGAATGGCTCTTCCTTGTATGGAATCTAGCAATCTCAGGGTATGCTTAGAAGCAGAGCCCCAAATATACGAACAGCACTCCAGCGATTTGGGGTGTATAGAGGTCCTTAGTTCGGAAAAGTATTCCAAGCTTCTGCGAGGCTGCCTTAGGAATGGCTGCAACGTGACTATGCCAAGACATATGACTATCCAAATGACGCCTAATAAATGAATTAATGAAGCCAAGGGAATCGAGTGTCCAGCCGTGACTATATCCGGTTCTTCAACATTAACTCTTTTAGAAAAAATTGCCGTCTGTGTTTTTTTAGAGACACGATTTCTTCCAGGTCTTTAAAAGAAAGAAGTTTTCCCTTTTCTCTCCGTCAGACCCAATCCTTGGACGCGTTTTGCCATATTACGGCTCCTCGGCAAGGCTAAAGAGTCTGACGAAAAGGAAAGGGACCTTACAGTGCATTTCAACACATTATGTAAAGATACCTATGCGAGATGTCGCCACGTGCAACATCGCATATGTATCTTTCCAGGTCTTTGTAAAAAAAAAAGTGGGCGACAATATAGAACCTTAGGGGGACTCCGGCGTTGATGTTAAATGTGTCTGATAGAAATTCGTCCATCGCCACTCGCAGAGAACGGTCTTTAAGAAAGCTTTACAGCCATGAACAAAATGGAACAGGCATTCCGTAATTCCGTATGGTTAGGAGCTCCTCATGCCATACTCCAGTGCTACCGCCCGGGATTCCTCATAATGTTAACATAAGCGAGAAGGTCTCCTGTTGATCTAGGCTTCGGAATCCATGCTGGCGGTCACTAATAATGTTGAAGCCTTCCAGGTATAATTTTTCGTTGATAGCCTTCTCCATAACTTTTGATATGACCGAAAGCAATGCGACTGGACGATAGTTGTGTGGCAAGGTCTTCTTGCCTTTTTTGGGTAATAATATTAGAGTATTTATTGTGTAATATTTATATTAACAAATTATTGGTAATTTTGCGTTATTATGATTAAAGAATTTTCGCGTGCGTTTTTTGTTAAAATAATTCTTGCCACTTTATACATCCAATCAATGTAGCCACCAATAATAATAATTATAATAATGTCAAATGTTACAGGACGTTTTACTTTTTAGTTTCAACATGTTTTTTACAGTATTCAAGAAAAAATAATGGTTTACTAAACAAAAGTACTTAAAACAAAATAAATAAATAACTTTTAATTAGCTTGTTAGAAAATAATCAAATTTGGTGAGCGAGTCCATTATACAAGGACCTTCAAAAAAGACTAATACAATTTTATTTTATTGTAAAATTAATAGGAGATCCAATATTTGAGGATAGCAAAATTTACATTCGATTTAATATGGCCAGTCTGGCGATGCACTACCCGGTATTTTAGTGAGATCTTAATTTTTACTCCAAAGCCAAAGCAACGTCATTTTTCCGGTTTTACCAGAAGTTACGCCGATTTTTTCAATTTTTAAATCACAACCGGTATTTTTTTTACTGCGTAACCGAATTATTTTAAAAATTACCCTTTTAACGACAAACAAGTTGCTATTTAATTACAAAAAAAAAATGGCGCCTATAAAACAATATAAGCAAGTGACATGGGAACAGTTGTGATAAAATCTGTTAAATTGGGCTCTTTATAATGCTTTAATCAATGACATAGTTTTTCTTTAATTTCTAAAGAAATTAATTTTTTTACTTTTTTAAAATCCTAATTTCGAACCTAGTTTACATATTTTTTTAAACGGTATGATCTACTTTTTAATATTTAATCTCACGGTCTAAGGTATCCTTTATCATCTAAAAGCATTTTCGAAATAATCCGTTTTGCTTTACTTTTAGACAAGAAATATGTTTCAGTTAGTTGTTAATTGTATAAAAATTACATTTTTGTTAAAAAGCATGTTTCAAATTGAAGCAAAATGCGTTATGATTTCCATGATGTCTTTAGATTATTAAGGATACCTTAGATTTTGATACTAAATAATGAGCGTATGATTCCATTTAAAAAATTTTGTAAACTAGACTTTTTAATGGATTTTTTCGAAAATTGAAGAAAAATTATACAATCGCGCAATTTAACTGATTTTATCATTGCGTTTCCTATGTCACTTGGATACGTTGTTTTACAGACGTTATTTTGTTCTTTGTAAAATGTTTCTTACGCCGCCATTTTGAAAGTAAATGTTAACTTGTTGTATGTCATTGAAATGATAATTTTGAGAAGAATTCTATTGCGCAATAAAATATACATATTGCTTTCTAAAAATATCTAGTGTCGTAACTAGGTAAAAATTAAGATGCCACTCAAACATATAGCAGTAACCCAAATTTGAATAATAGTATTTTACGTTCGGTAGGTGACTTATGTACAGTACCAGTTGTTTTACGAACGAGGCGACGCAGGAGCCGAGTCTGGAATATAAACGAGTACTGTAATAACACCTAAGGGACTTGCATCGTATGATATTTTATTTCATCCTGTCATTATAATCCTTTTTAAAAAGAATAAATAAATAAGTTTATTAAAATAAAATGAAAATTAGTTGGCAATATTACATCATATTACCTTAACTGCAATTGAGCTATTGATTTCCATAGTTAAATATGATTGTTGTTTGCCTGTCACTGTCAAATAGATAAAATCATAATGTTTGTGTCGGAAATAATGAATTCCATCCTACATATTCACCATTAGAAGAGAAGAAGTTCTGAAAGAATTTAAAACGAATTTGAAAACCGTGGAAATAAATAATAAAAAAAAAAGTTCACTTAAGCATGTATTTTTGATGTATTTGAATAATTGCTAAATATGTGTATTTGAATATTTTATTTCTTATAATTTTAAGTGCCAACTTGTCAAAAATCGAAAGTAAAAAGTGATTGTTTTTAAAATAAAAACATGGTTGGTGGGCAACACATTACGGTATCTGATACTGCAATGAGTATTGGGTAAGTAGATTTACTGGATAGGGTGAAATAAAATATCTTTTAAGATAATGGTGTGGTGCTCTGTACAGGGTGTCCATTTTTCGATGTAATTGCAGGGTATCTCGGTATCTAGTAAATATAGATGTTTTGCCCTTTTACTTTACTGTGCTACGGGGTGTTTCCGAAACTGTTTGCTTTTTGACCACCGTCTGCATTTCGGTTATCCTTCAAGTTATTAAAATATTAAAAACTGTTTCTAAGAGAGTTTTTTAAGTAGAATTCAGTGGCATACTTACTTTTTTTCTGGGAGCCTTACTTTTTGAGATTTATGGCAAACATATGTTTTTCTCTTATTTCATTGGGCTATTTTTAACCTTGTCAAAAATATTTGATAGTCGATAGTTATTATTGACAATAAAGGCACAAATCGAAAAATTTAGAAAATTAAGGCAGTATAGAGTATCTATAGGCCGTGAAACCATTGAAACAAAACGAAATAATATCTGTCTGACATCTCTATTTGTCAAAATGTATAGGCAAAAATAACGTTTTGTTAAAATACATGTCATTATTTCACTAAAGTTTTAAAAAAATGGCGAAAATGTAGAAGTATGAAAATTTGGAAAAATACATGTTAAGTTTGCTTTATAGAGTGTCATGAAATTAGGTAAAGTTACACTCTTGTAATTTCAATATCTAACTTATAAGAGTTCTTACTTTCATATAATATATATCCATTGAGAAGGCAGCCCAATGAAATAACATTTTCAAGTTTAAGAATTAATTTATTAAGAATCGATCATTTATAAAATCAAGACCTAAATGTCCTAAGTCATATGCAGGGTGGTACAAATTCGACATACGAGCATTGGAATCCCGGGAATCATAGGAGTTAGAGAAACGGTTAAATGGGGACAAGGTTGTGCAATTCGGTGCTGATTATAATGCCGCTTTAAAAGTTTTAAAATTCCGAATACTTCCGATATTATTCGAAAAGAACCGAAATTTTGCAAAATCGTTTTTATTTTTTCCTGAGGTCATTTGAATAGCTATTTAAAAATAAATGACACTTTGTCATTGCAACTTTTTCTCCTCCACAATATGCTGTTACTAAACTAAAGATCCGACGTCTCGTCTTCGAGCGGCCAACATCAACTTTATCTTTTCAAATGCGGACCTGGATTTTTTTACTGATTTTTAAACCCTTCTACCCTCAAAATGTAATGGTTTCTTATAATAATGAATTTGCCTTTGCTTATTTTTTTTTTATTTCATATTTTACATTTGTCAGTCCGGTCCTGGCAAGTTTCCGGAATTTTAAAACTTTTAAAGGGGCATTTTAATTAGCACCGAATTGCACAACCTTGTCCCCATTTAACCGTTTCTCTAACTCCTATGGTTTCCGAGATTCCAATGCTCGTATGTCAAATTTGTAACACCCTGTATAATAAAAGAGAATCGCGAAAGGGACCAAATGAACGTTATGGCTTTTGTAGAGGCACTAAAAGTTCGTGTAAAGTCATAGAAAAAGATCTCGGAGGAATAAAATCATCTTGCCTAACGAATTGTTAACTAAGTATTATTTGAAACCCTATGAAGTAAAGATTGTGCACCATTTACGTACTGCGAATGCTGTGCGACGACTTATTTTTTCAACTGTATCTAAATCGAATACGAGTCGACAGGCAGTTTGCTATAAAAGTAATATGGTCTAAGGGATCTTATTTTATGAGCTCCACGCAGTTTTTATCTTTACTAGTTACCGAGATACCCTGCAATTACATCAAAAAATGGACACCCTGTACAATGAAGTCGTTTACTCCCGGTTAAGTATTAGGTAAATTGAGGCAGGCAAATTTGTGCAATTTTGTACGCTTTAAGCATGCTGACTAGTAACTAAAAAAAAATTGACAATCGGAGTTTTTTAATTTGCATCCGTATCCTTACTTGAAGAAATACCACTTGCTTTTCTCTGAAAATTGGTATTTCCTTCAGACCTTAAGTCTGACGTTTTGTTTTACGATGGGCATTTATTAAATGACCTTCAAAACGTTAAAGTCTGATTTACGTTAGTATTAGTTCAATACGTAATTGGGTACGTAGTTTTTAAAATGGCAATAATAAAGACAGGTCCGTATAAAAAAATAGTACATGTCTGTAACAGCTTTCTCAACTGAGGTATATAAATATTTCTTTCTACTACTAATAGTAAAATATTAAATATTTAGTTCGTTTAGCTCTGTATATTAGCCATTTCTGCTTAGTTTTTAAAAAATGTTTTGAAAATCAGGTAGCCTGGCAAAAATGAAACTATAGAAATGCGATTTTAAATGTCAGTTTGTTGATAATTTTTGTCGTGTTGACTTTTTAAATATGACAGTTTCCTTTTGAAATATCTTCCAATTCATGATGAAAATTCCTGTTTTTTTTTTAAATTTTATATTATTTTCCGCAATATTTTCATTTAAAATGGCTAGTCAAGGCTCAAAACCAATAACATGTTAAAGCAACGGTGAGTAAGAATGTTAAAATCGTCTGTAACTTAACTTCATTACCCAGAAAGTTTTTCATTATTGACCTAGGTGATTATTTATTATCGTTATTTACCTGGGTAGAGCAATTTTACTTCTTATTAGAGAAATGGACTTAATAATGGCGATTTCTCAAGGTATAGTAGTTGAAAATAGTTATTCATGGTACAAGTGTGTTATGTAATACCTATATGAGTCACGCTGGGAAATGGTTAGCCCTTGAGGCCTTAGGCCGAGAGTGCTAATTCCCAAGTAACTTATATAACTTAACACACGAGTGTCATACAAAATCTTATCCAACACTTAATAGATATTATTAAAAAATAGAAAATTATATTGTTTTGTATGTAAACTGGAAAACCCTGTATTATATTTTAATTGATATATTTTTAAATGACAAATTTTACACGTAAAAGTAGGCTGAGGTGATTTTTGTTCTTATGGAATTGATTTAACAACAAAAATTTGAAGGCAGTAAAGAATATTATTATTTTGCTATTTTCGTTTTTCAAATATGGAAGAAACTTCAGCCGAAAGTCAAAAAGAAGCGAATCTTGCATGATCATTTATTATTCCCCACAAGTCAAGAGACAGTTATGACAAGGTCTTATATGAATGCATATTTTACCACAACCCACCAGTGAGTTATAATAATAATCCACTAGTGAGTTATGGTTATAACCCACGTGTGAGTTATAAGCTACTTTATTAGTCTAAAATCGAACCAATAATGTTCACTTTATATGTAAGTTTTATGGAAGTAGTCCATCTCACAGTGGAGTAATATTTTATTTATGGAATAAAACACAAAGGCTGCTCCACTAATTTAATAAAATAAATTTATATTATATGCCCATACATGTTTCGAAGGCATATAAGTGTTGGATAATAGTACATTATTCAACAAGCATATAATGATAACAGCCATTATATGCGAGTAGAATACTATACTTTGTCCAGGACTACCAAACAATTTTAGCTACAATTAAGTACCACATATCTTTATTTTTAAATAACTAACATTGAAACAATATATTGAACTTCTCACTAACAAGCAAGAAAAATTATTTGTTAACATTAATATTAATGTTTGTATTTACACAGTGTGTTAAGTTAAACGTAGGAATCGAACTTTAATCTACATTGATATTTTGGAACAACTAACCTTTTGACGATTCAAATTAAAATTAAAAACCGAAGCGCAATTGTCAACATAAAACAAGGTGCCATGGTGTTGCCATAGCAACAAGCCCTGCGACGTTCATAGCATGCTCTGTTTTTTATTGTGCATACGTACAAAATCCTATTGAAATCATATGATTTCATTATACACCGTGTATAATGAATATTATTATTATTAAGGAGACAAATGTATAATAATCATGTTATATAGTAGTGGGACAACACCTTCCCAATGGGATCGGGCAATAGTTATAATGCTGCATAAGAAGGGAGACATCACCAACTTACAAAATTATAGACCTATTAGTTTATACTGTCGCATATATATAAGCTGTTTACGAGAATCATCTGCAAGAGGTTAACAAATAAATTCGACCTATATCAACCCCGCGAGCAAGCCGGCTTCCAAGTTGGATTTGGCACAAACGACCACCTACAAGTAGTCAAGTCCCTTATTGAAAAGTGCATTAAGTATAATAAACCCCTCTGCATAATTTTCGTCGACTACGAAAAAGCGTTCGACACAGTAGACCAGCATAAAATGCTGCAGGCTCTTGCTGATTGCCGTGTCGATCATAGATACACCGAGGTCATCAAATACGTGTACCAAAGAGCAAAAGCTTGTGTTAGGCTACAGGATGATTCCCGGGACTTTGATATTGCACGAGGTGTACGCCAGGAAGATGTCATATCGCCAAGGTTATTCACAACCCTCCTGGAATATATGTTCAAACAGGCCAATTTTGGTGACATGGGCATAAACATAGATGGCGAAAAACTAAGCCATCTGAGATTCCCCGACGACATCTTGATTATCGCAGATAGTATGGACGAAGCAAAGCAAATGCTACAGAGTCTCAGGGAGGCATCAGACTCTGTTGGACTCAAAATCAACACCAATAAAACGCAATACATGACAAATCTTGTTATGAGTGAGGCAATCAAGATAGATGTTGTAAGCATAGAACACGTGAGCTCTTACAAATACCTTGGCCACGAAATCTCTATTGGTAGAGACAACCAAACTCGTGAAATAGCGAGAAGAATAGGACTGACATGGGCGGCTTTTGAGAGGCTGCGCAATATCTTTAAATCAGACATCCCAATGTGCCTAAAAAGGAGAGTATACAGCCAGTGCGTGTTGCCGGTGCTTACATACGGGGCCGAAACACTTACCCTCACAAAGAACACTACAAACAGAATAAGTATCGCGCAGAGGAAAATAGAGAGGTCGATGTTGGGTATATCGCTGAGAGACTGGATCCCAAATATAACATTAAGGGAGAGGTCCGGAGTGACGGACGCGCTTACCAGTATAACAACTTTAAAATGGAACTGGGCCGGTCATGTGGCGCGACTTTCGGACAACCGTTGGACAAAAAAGATACTTGAGTGAAGACCGCGCCAGGACGCATACAGAAGTAGAGGCCGCCCACCAACCAGATGGACAGATGACATCAAAAGGATAAAGACCAACTGGATGGAGGCAGCACAGGATATACAAGGATGGAGGAAGCTACGGGAGACCTATGTCCAGCAGTGGACGCGATTGGTCGATTGATGATGATGATGATGATGATATAGTAGTCGTGGACAAATAAATTTATTGCGATGTTAGACCAATAAAAAACCAAAATTAATGGTTCCGCCCGGGATCGAACCGGGGACCTTCTGCGTGTAAAGCAGACGTGATAACCGCTACACTACGGAACCAGTTACTCTTAATTTTTTTCAACATAACTGATTTACATAATGACCCTCATTAAATCAAAAATCATGAATGAAATCATTCAGTCAGTGCTTTCACTATTCTGTAGTAACCGGTAGTTAGTAGTTAATGCTATATGTTTAGCCGATTACTTAATTAATTATTTATTATACATGAATCCCGTTTCAGTTGCTCATAATTAATCTTTATTATCTTATGTGTGTTATTGTATTTGTTTTCCCTGCAGCAGTAATTTAATTATCTGTATCGTTTATATGACTTCATTCATTGCAATGTAATGCGATATAGGTAATATGTCTGATATACTATGCTATATCTTCATAAAACAAAAACATGTTTCATATTTTACAAAATAATTAATTATCCGTGTTCCCAAATTTTCACAAAAAAAAACGTCATTTACCTAGGCACATTAGCGTTCTTTTCTACGTTCGCAGATAGAAAAAACTTTTTTTTTAAATTCTTATCTATCATTAAACAACATTTATTTCTGTTCATCGCCGAGAAATTGTATATTATTATAAACCGAGATGGAAAGTGTGTGTCATTTCAGTCGAGTGAATAGGAAGAAATAAAACTTTTCACTGAGGTTTATAAGCTACACTCCTGGACAAAATTAACGCAACAATATATTAAATCAGCCAAATCGCTATAATGAATTAATTTCAATAATTTTTTTATGGGCATTGGTTACATTAAAAGTTAGAAAAAACATTATCGGATACTTTAGAAGTGAATTAGCTACAATATGTCTTTATAAGATTTGAATTAAAATTATTCTTAAGATCTAGTAATAAAATCGTTGAAATTATGAAATGAAGAAAGAAAGAAATTAATGATTTAACTGGGACACTAGTAGCGTGTGTTGCCTCCTCTACTTTAGATTACAGCATTTATGCGTCTAGGCATGCTTATAATTAAGTTTTGAATAAAGTCTTGGGGAATTTGTTCCCATGCTGTGATAACTGCATTTTCAAGTTCCCTCAGGTTTCTAGGTGCTTTTGAGGTAATTCAATATATATTCAATCGGATTAAGATCCGGGCTTCTCGGTGGCTATTGCATAATTGGTATACCAACTTGGTTAAGATAATTGACTACCTCCCTAGCCACGTGAGGTCGAGCATTGTCTTTCATAAACAAGAAATTGGGTCCCACAAGATGGTCGAAAGGCATCACATGTTCTACTACAATATTCTGAAGATAGTAATCAGCATTCATGGATCTCGTACTAACAGGAACTAATTCTGTGCGAGCGTCAAAGCAGATGCCACCCCAGAACATAACAGAGCCACCGCCGAATGGAATCCTTGCAGAGATATGGCAAGTAGCAAACTTCTCTTCTGGTCTTCGCCATACTCGCTCACGGCCATCTGGATGTTTTAGGCTAACTCTAGTTTCATCTGTGAAGAAAACTTGTTTCCAATCATCCCCAGACCAATTTTGATGATTTCGAGCAAAATGTAACCTGGTAACTCTGTTCTCTCTAGTAAGCAAGGGCGCAGTGGCTGGTCTCCTACTGTCTAATCCAGCTTCATTTAACTGTCTTCTAACTGTTCTAGAAGAAACTGCGACATTGCGGACAGCTTCCAGTTCGTTTCTCATCATATAACTAGTGGCAGTCCTGTTTCTTAAAGCGTATTGTCTAAGGAAACGTTCATCTCGGTTGTTCGTGCAACGTTTTCGGCCTTGCCCTGGCCTTCTAGAATAAGTTCCAACTTCAGTTAAACGGCTTACCATACGACTTATTGTGGAACGACGTTTGCCTAACAAATTGGCAACATAACTCCGACAATATCCCTCGTGCAATAAAACTGACGCTCGCACTACCTCGTGTTCAGTTAAATTCCTTGTTCGATTCATTTTTCCAATTTTTCGGAGTCACAAATAACAGTCTACCATAAAAACGTGTTACTTTAAAAACAGTAACAAATTATAAACTTAATTTTAAAGAAAATCTTTCGGAAGCATTGCACAAAATTGTTTATCTTCTAAAAAATTCTTTAAAACTGTAAATCTAAACGAATTTGTTTTGAATGCTCTCATTAACAACGAAACAAAATATCCATAGCCTACTATTCAAATACACGATAAACCTCAAAAGTGGCATAAGATAAAGGTAAATTAATTTTTTGGATAATTTCATATTGTTGCGTTAATTTTGTCCAGGAGTGTATTTCATTTACAACTATTATTTTTTTTTTTTGAAAAATTCTCTATTTGTTACGTTCAAATTTAAAGCATGTGACCAGTATGTCGTCGTTTAAGAAGTGAACCCTCGTATATACATTTCGTGAAAAATGTGATAACTCGTATCTGCAAAAACTGTACTTTACAGGAGAGACAAAAAATGTAATAAAAAGCATGTTACTGAGGTAAAGTTCTTACTATTAATTTAATATAGAATGAAAAGCTTCCTAAAAATATTTATTTGATAAAAAACTCTAAATCATTGCATTTCTGTGATTTACGGCACATACGAGGTCGCTCGTTAAAAAGATTTACAAAAGTTGTGAGATACGTGATAGATATATTGCTTGTTTTTGTTATTCTGTGGTTGATATACGTGGCGCCCTCTGAATTTATGTTATGGGAGTTATTCTAGACATGGCGTTGGTATTGTTATCATCAAGAAAGTAGTAGATTTGTTTATAATCATTTGCACAAAAGTTTTACAAGATTAAAGACTAAATATGAATTTCGTTGTTATTAATTAAAGCCCACTTTATATAATAATACGTGTTATCACGGGTTTTATAGAACTAACAAAAATCTTTTGTGTTTATTACAATTTTTTATTATTAAAGAACTTAAGTAATGTTGAAAAGTAACAAATTTTCTATTTATCATATTACTGATGTGTATCAAGTACAAAATTCAGTCAATATAACGGTAGGTTTAAATTGTTAAGTATATTAAATTATAAAAAAATGTCTAACTTATAATAATATTCTTAAACTGAGATTTTACAGCACATACATAAAATCGCGTTTTTCGCAAAATATAAAATACAAAAAAAATCGGGTATACTTAAAAGGGACATACTATTTTCATTGAGAATATTTCTGCGAATTCTTAGTCCATGTGCGGTAAATTGTCGTAAAATAAGTGGCAGTCGCTTGGAATCACAGCTTTAAGTTGCTGAAGGTGTTCCCACTTTTGTTTTTTTATTTTTATAGGTGCTTTTCGTAACTGTGCAAATTCTTTTAGATCGTTTACCGGTTTATCATTTTTTCTATGTGGGAGATCTTGAAAATCGTCGGTAATGTTTAGTTTTACCTGGATGTTCGCATCAGGGGTATATTTAATTACCTTAATGTCATTTACCGTGGGGTCGTTTACACGCCGCCCCGGTCTTATAGAGTCAAACTTCGGTGACACCGAGTAATCTTTCACAAAGTTAAAATTGATGTTTTTTACTAAATATCGGTCCTTTTTTCTTGCGTCCGTTGTAGCCTTAAAGTAATCGCTTGGTAAAAATATAGACCTGTTTTTCAAACTTTTTTCAATCGTAGCATGGACCGAATCTACTTCCATTTGCGTATGTCCACGCTCAAGGTATTTTTGGTAAATTGTGATATTCTTATGCACACTTAAGCTTAACAAGGCATTTGCTAATACCGCATTTTTGTTTTGGTAAGTGCACCCATCGCTCCATATTATAACAGGTTTTGTCAAGTCTTTAATCTGTAAAATATAATCGATGATGCAACTGGCAAAAGTATTAGCAGTTAAGTCGGCTTCACTTTCGTTAAACCAATAGCAACAACAGTTATGAGTATTTATATCGTATACAGTAAAATTGTGAACTGCCAACTTTGTCTTATAATATAAAGCGGAAGCATTTAAAGATGGACACACTCTAACAGCCTGCATATCTTGAGTTAAAACAATAGCTTGCCCCTGAGCCCCCAACAATTTGTCCCTATTTTTTTCTTCTCTTGCCAAATCTTTCCTTTTAATGTGTTCTTCGTAGATCTGATTATCTAAGTTTTTGGCCTTATATGAACAACATGTATCGCACTGATCTTTTTTAGGTGTTTGAAAAGCAATATTTTTTTCTTTTACAGTGCAATCAAAAGTGTATCTGCATAAAGGCTTTATATTCATTTCCTTTTTAGAGCAGTAACTTTGGTATTCTCTATAAATGGCAGCCATAGAATTTCCATAGATGGGCTCTAAATACAACTTATTTGTAGATTTCCTGCAATAATGCGATGGAAGTTTTGCTAAAGAATCCAGAAACTCTATAAGAATTTCTTTTGCAATACAACCGTCAGTTCTAGGTCCCTGCCTTTTTCTTTCTTTTCTTACAGCACTATTTATTGCTTCCTTAGAGCTATGAATGCCTGAATCGGATGATTTAACCCATTGTAGAACACTCCATTCATTAAGTCCAAAAGTCGAAAGAAATTTTTTTTTGCATACCCTGAATACTTCTCCATTTATATTAATTGTGTATTTTAAACTGAAAGTTCTCCTTGATTGTTCATTTTTTAGGTTCTTTGTTAATCTTGCTTTTTCTGATTTTGCTACTAGTGATGAAACGTAGATTTTTCTTTGGTCCCAGTTCATTTGAGACCAAAATTTACAAAACAGTTCCTTTCGCTTTTCTTCAGAAATATCTTGGCAATCCCTATCTTTCGATCTGAAACATAAATTCGAGGAACATCGGGGGCCTATTCTCCTTTCCTCTCTTTTAGCGCCCCTTTTGGCCGGTGCGCCTTTAGGTCTACTCCAACCCCTATAAGCTTGTCCTTGTTCCCTCAACTTTTTATTTTTTAAATCCGTCCATTCTTTCATGTCTGGTACTCTTCGTCTTTTTTTATCTTCGTATTCGTCTTCAGAAATATCATCTTTAGACGTTTCGGGCTCATTTTCAAGGCTCTCTGCTACTCTATGTCTTTTTCTTGGCCCCTGCTCGTCCTCAGAAGCGTCAGACTTATTTCCCAAGTTCTCTGGTAGCGGTGAATATCTGGATGTAGCAGACAGTACTTCATCTCTGTGATCATAGTCCAATAATTGAGCCTCATATTGCTGGCATATACCCTGGTTAGGCAATCCCTCTTGATTCACTTCTTGTTCGCATAACTCTCTTATGCCATAAGAAGCTGTATTATCAGATTGAGCCCCGACATTATTACTACTAATAAAAACATTTTCACCAGTCAGATGCGGACTTGTAGGGAGAGAGTTATCTAAAAATCTGGTCGAAGGAAGATAACTATCGGACATAATTCGGGACTGATTTTGTATTGAAAAATCTTCTAACAAAAGTAGATCCAAAGTTTCGTTTTTATTCTCTGGATTTGCTTGTATGGTACAAAAAGTTTCAGTTTGTAACACTAGCAGTTGAATTTCGCAGAGGGCAAGGCTTGTATTATTGCAGCTTTTTATTTCTTTTCCCTCTTCATCGTACCATTTACAATCATCCAGGTTTACTGATAAATTACAGGAATTTACTTGTTCACTTTGGTATTCTGTAAAAGTATTCTCGTTTGGTTTGTTTTGCGTATTGATTTTATGAAGATTCTGAAAGATCTTATCTGTCCTCGTGAAATATGTTTTTTTGGGTTCCATTTTTTTCATCTGCAATCATAAAATCCAAAAAAAAAAAATAAAATCATACACTATAAATGTTTTGTGAGAACACGTAAATACACGGAATTTATAAGTCTGCTAAATGTGATACCCCGTATCTACATGCCTCACGATTATTCTTTAATATTATGTGAAAAAAGAAAGCGAACGAGTTTCTACATAAATAATTGGCAAGGTATTAAAAAACAAATAAAACTGTATAAAAGATATCATATTTGATGGCTAAAAACCCTAAACTTACCTTAAAAACAAGGCACCAGTCAAAAGCGTGTAGACCACCACTACAAAATACACACTAAACCAGCAGATAAGAGGTCTCACATGTTGTTTTGTGTGAATGCGCATACGCGAAATCACTAGAGTTCAAATTGCGCCAAATAAACTACGGTTACAGATACAGGGTATCCTACAAACGATGCGTTAAGTTTTTTTACATGTCGTAATGTAGATAGCTCATTTTCGCCAAAAATGTAGATACGAGGTATCACATTTTTGACGAAATGTATATACGAGGGTTCACTTCTTAAACGACGATGTGGCGTTTCTAACAATCTCATCAAGTTGCAAGTTAGGAGGTTACTATAGTGCCAACCGTTGCAAATTAATTATTTTTCATTATTTTTATTAGAAACAAGGTCTTTTCATTTAAAAATTCAAAACTTTCAAAATTGTAGAAAGTCGGAAATGTCAACATTACATACATGGTTTAAATAAATTTACGCACCATAGAGTAAAGATACACATTTTCTATGCCATCCGTTGTGACTTGTGAGCGTATAAGAATTATAGAATTACGTATTTAATGCACCTGCACCAATAACCATCGTGGCATCTTTCGAAGGTATTCTGTGTGTATACTTTATCATCACACTGGAGAACAAAATTTCAACTTTTTTTCTGTTTCCTGAACAAAACCTATTTTTTTTTTTATTGAACTGCATCCAAGTAACTAAAAAATAGTAAAAATACCTATTAAAGATTTTAGTTAGCTCGCAAAAAAAATCGGGTTGGTTTCTTTGTAGAAGGGAGCCTACTTTGTAGAGTTCGTATAATATTTTTCATAATTATTAATACAGGGAGTTTAAAAAAGAAGAATAAAAATGAAACTGAAAAAATTGTCAAAATGAGGGTAACTTTGCATAAGGTTGTCTATTTCGAAAATCGCTAGTTCTTGAAATATTGGCAATTCAACATTTCTCTTATAAAAGTTATATTGACTTTTAAGTTCAGTTACTATTAGCACAGAAAATATATGAACATGAAACGAAAGTTATTTAAGTATGTTTATTATTTATGGAGAGTGTAATAAAGTAATATCGAGAACATGGAATAGATACATTTGCTACTCGATATCCATAGAAACAGATAAAGATAAACTTTTCTATACCTAAGTTGTTTAATGGCTTTTGATGTTGGTTTTCGTTTAGGAACCCTAGTTGTTATATAGGTATTGGTATTGCATTTAAATAAATACAGTGCTTACCTGGACAAATGGAGATAAACTTGAATGGAGATAAGATACTTACCAGTTGAATGGTGGCTTATACTTCACAAAGCCCCTTAAAAATTATATAAGACATGCCACATGCCGCTACTCATCTTTGTTAAAAGACACATCATGTTATGCTGACCATCTTATATGAGTAAGTCTCGCAATATTAACCATGGAAATTGATTGTATCTTCTGTATCGTAAGTTAGTCTTCGTAGATTCTTAAATGTTATTCCTATTTTCGGCATAAATGATTAGCTGGAGATTATCCATATATTTGTGTATACCTTTATTCCACGTCATAAATTCATCCAATAAACAGTCACGTGAGAAGATTGGTACATTTTTTTAATTATTTTAGAAATAAAATTTTCCCAGCTACCGTATATATAATCGTGTATGAAATATCGATAATGGTAATATACGCAATTATTGTTCCTCCTAGTCAATCACAGAATATGATCCCATAAACAGGCTATAACATGCCTTAAACCGATAATGTCATAGACAGACAGTAATCTGATACCACCTGACGATTGCAGTAAATTAATTGCTTATTACTGGCACGCGCTATAAATAGATCCTACAGGCTTACAGGTCCTTATGTAATGTTGAAGGCGCGGTGAACGGGTGACGCTATGTGCATGCAAGATCCTTATATTATTATGTTGAAATACTATTAGTTCTTACCTTTTATTCGGTTATTTACTTTATCTCAAAATGTTCGCGATCCCAAATATTCCAATATATTTCGAATAGTAGGAAAGCTACTGCATTCAATGAAACTGAAAACACGTTTCTTATAATTAACAAATGTGAGGGCTGAGCTTGTTTCTGCGAAACAAGTATCGATATTCTTGGTTGAGTTTCTCTCAAACCCAATCTCCTCATATCTTGAACATCCAATATGTTTGTCTCGGTCTGCATATGAGTTGATGGTTAATGATCCACTTTCGTAGAGATAGCTAGAGGCAATTGACACGAAAATAGGCATGGATACTTTATGATATGAATTACTCATAACACACACCCGCACTGAGACAAGGGTTTTTTTCGGCGAGGAAAAATCTCGTATATAATCTCAAAAATTCATTTTGAACTTCCTTGGGAACGTTGGCAATATCCAAAGATGTAGGAAATGGGTTTCATTCTAACGTTAAATATCTGTTTTAAGAACTTGAAGGTTATCAATGATTACCTCTTTTAGATCGTCTTTACTTCCAATAGCGCCTCTGCGCAAAGGGAGCCAAACATTAAAAAATTACCAAGATTTACATGCCCGTTTCGTCGCTTCAATACTATCGTCTCGAAATTATCTCTGAAGCAGTGGCGGCTCATGTACAAGGGCTACAGAGCTACAGATCCACCAAATTTTTACACCACATAAGTAACCAAAACGCCTTCAGAGCGTCTAGGTGAACTTAGACACTTTGGGCGTGATCCACAAAATTTTTCGCCTGCGACACTTTTTTTTTATCTATGCATCACATACACTAATACAGTTGATGAGCCGCCACTGCTCTGAAATAACCTGAAGCTTAAAATTTTGCCTGTATAGCCAGCTGGTCCAGAATGACGGATAAGCTTACTTCCAGGTTTCATGACTAAATTATAACATAAGATCATTTTTTCCTTATTGGTTTTCTAAGAATAATTTAATTATAATTTTCAATTGTCACGAAACCAACAATGTAAAGGAGAAGAATCTCGTGACGTCCATAGCTCCTTGAACACACGGGTATGGCGATCTCCAGATTTTATATAGTAAATAGCAATTCTTTCCTAAGAGCACTTCTTACAACGACCCTGAAAGAGTTTTACTAGCAAGTGTAAATAATGCAGTACAATTCCTTTGCTTGTACCCCAAGTCGGGTACAAGTTTTTCGACCTTCATCTGAACCGAAAAATCATAGACTGACAAAGGCAGCGACTACTATACTAACGAACCGAACGAATTGGTACAGCTTTTGGAAAAGCTCACATATTTATAGTAAAAGTGATGCAGGCAAAAGTTAAAAAAAAGTTATTTTTTGAATGAAGTCATCACTTTTGAAGAACGGCTTACTTCTTAAAATATCTTTATAACAGGTCAAATTGGGGTCCATTCATTTGTTACATTTAATAATAATTATAAGATTTTGGCTTGTAATTAAATTAATTTATTGACAAAAATGGGAAAAATTTTAAATACTTTCGCCGGCAATGAAAAATATTGTACATATGTGATTAATGTACTGTACAGTTATTTACGTTTTAATACTAGTAGTGTTACCTTGCAGGGTGAGCCAGCAAGTTTTAGGTCGTCACCTCCACCTGTCGTGTACAAAGGCGTGAAAGCTTGAGAGCCGTGCAGGAGAACGCTTTCATTCATATTAAATGCTCCAAATTTAAAATTTATTTTTCATTTTGTATTGTCAAGTAAATTTTAAATTTTGCTAACGATGCACGGGTTAATTTGATTTTATTAGATTTTCTAATCTTATGATGTGCTAGAGATCAGTAGAGTGGGAACAGTAATAGCTATTTACATAGCCAATTCCAATAGCGCTGTTTTCCTGGACGAGAAGTATAATTCCAGGGAGAGCAGTAGGCGAGTCCTGGAACCTTCGATATGAGTAAAATCAGTTTCTGGTAGTATTGCAGGATTACGAACACTATTTTTTCTTCTACAATCATTGTTTACTAACTTCGTACGATTCTAAAACCATTTTTCTATGTTCGTTTACCGCGGCATTAGTGTCAAAAATACTAGATAATTTCAATTACTTATCAATTTCAGAATTGCGTACAGAA
This sequence comes from Polydrusus tereticollis, assembly GCA_963920685.1. Taxonomy (NCBI): domain Eukaryota; kingdom Metazoa; phylum Arthropoda; class Insecta; order Coleoptera; family Curculionidae; genus Polydrusus; species Polydrusus tereticollis. The sequence goes on along the minus strand of OY987328.1, from coordinate 30,325,914 downwards.
GTGACACACACTAATTACGAAAAACAGCTGCTTTCGCTTGCGGCTAGCCCTGAAATCATCCTTCTTGTCTTGTAAAATAACACTTTCAGAACTTGTTACGTGAATAGCTATTACCGCTCCTTTTAGTTGCTTTTCCGGTAAAGATAAACTTACCGATCAAAGAGGGGCAGTTTACTGAACGAGTGCTCTGTGCAATCGTTATGCGATCTCTTAAATATTAAAGATATTATAGTTTACCATATTAGTTAGGCTAGTTAGTCAAGTTTTAATCACTGGTGAGATTCCTAATGTCTTAAAAATAGCATGTCCTATATTTAAAAATGGATTAAAAACACAAATATTGAATTATATACCCATATCTCTAATTAGCGGCTTCTCTAAGTTAATTGAACACATTATTATTAAAACACGAATCGTTTTATCGACTAACACACTCTCACAGATCAATTACAATATGGCTTTTTAAAATATAATAGATAAAGACAGGATAGTAATAGCTGTGGTTATCGACTTGCGCAAGGCCTTCGACGTTGTTAGTCACAAAATACTACTTAAAAAGCTGTAATATACAGGGTGTTTTAGAAGTACGGTACGTAACTTAAGGGGGTGATTCCTTATGATGTTCTAAAAGAAAAAGTTCACATGAACATGTGTCCGGAGTTGACAAGTTTTTTAAACAAAATCAGTTGCAATCGTGCGTTTTATTAGAGGGTGGCCATTTTCAACATTTGCTTTGATTAACTGTTGCATTTTTTTTATTTTTAATTTAAATGTTTCAATGAACTTTGAAATACATCGGCATTTTTTTTTGTACAGCATGCAATAAAGTGGTTTTTATTTCGATTACTCTCGAAAACGAAACAAGATACGAAAACAATTTAAGGAAGAAGAAAATTGTATTATTAGTCGATAAATCCGAAAAAAATATCAAAATTAGAATAAAGTCAGTGGCGTACATTATTTTGTCATTAATATTCGTTAGTGCTTCCCGGGACGCCACTGGACCTAATAAATTTGATCTAGTTAGGGCTATTATTATTCATTATGAATACGGTACCAAATTTCATTAAAGTCGAGAAAAGGATATTTAAAAAAAATTATAAAAAACCGATTTTGTTTTTAATACTTTTTTGTGTTTTCACTGAATACTAATATCAAGAACGGAGCACATTCCGGACAAATGTTCATATCAACTTTTCCTCCTAAGGAATCACCCCCCTAAAGTTACATACCGTACTTCTGAAACACCCTGTATGCAATACAATAAGTGAAACTATAGGATTAACAACTACGGAGTACCCCAAGGATCCGTCCTGTTTTAAGTTTACGTTTGTCAGGACTGGATACTAAATATTATACATTTGCAGATGATACTGTATTTATCTTTTGTGGTGAAAATGTTGAACAATTAACTCTAATCGCTAAAAATGTTCTAATCAATTTAGATAAGACTAAAACAATAATCTTAAGCAAAAAAAAAATTAGTGCTGCAAATATAAAAATAAATTTTGTAAGCATAGAAAGGGTCGAGACAATTAAGTATTTTCGACTTACTCTGGACGAAAATCTTAACTGGAATGCTCACATTGATTGCTTTAACAATAAAATAGTACCGCTTATCGGAGCTATTCTTATAATAGAGGCAGACAATTTATGTCTATTAATTCTAGATATAAAATCTATAATGCCTTTATCCTATCAACACTAAGATACCTCCTCCCAATATGGGGAACCTGTAACATAACCAATTTTCGCAAAACACAAATACCCCAGAATATGTCCCTGAGGACACTGTTTCAACTAGAGTATCGGACGCACATTAATGAAGTCTACACTTTGCTAAAAGTTCATTCCATATCTAAAATTCTTAAGCTAGAAAGTCTAAATTTATAGTACAGTGCGAACGTAAAGGTTGAAAAACGCTCGGACCCGTCAATTTTTTATTTTTGTTGTGCATTTTTTTAAGCTTATTTCCTGTATACAGGTTGTCCCAAAAACAAGTTATGACTGCTTACTTCATTTTTTTAAATTAATACCCTCATTTTATAATATTTTTTTGGATTCTGCATAAAATTCTAAACATATTTGATGAAATATATCATACACTTAAATTCAGCCGTTTGCGAGAAAACTGCGTTCTAACTTAAAACAACAACCCATTATTTATTAGCAAAAATAAAATAAAATTCAAAATAAACTAAAAGTCACTTTCTCAAATGTTGAAAATGACCTCCAACAACAGTCTGGCAGTACCCAAGACGATCTTCAAATTCTTGCAGAACGCTATTAACGACGTTAGGTTTTATCAATCTTATTTCGCCTCTTATTCTGTTCTTTAAATCTTCAATATTATTTGGTCGGTTAACACATACCTTAGACTTAAGATAAACCCAAAAAAAAAAATCTAAGTGGGCTAAATCTGGAGATCTGGCCGGCCATCCAATTGGACCTCGTCGGCCAATCCATCGTTCGGAAAAAACTGTATTAAGGTAAATGGGCCGGAGCTCCGTCTTGCTGGTACCACAAAAAATTGTTCGGTGCATCAGGATCTTCTAGATTAGGGTATAATGTGGCAAGGCACGGTACTAGAACATTGTCTAAAAATTCTAAATATGTTTCACCTGTCAAACCTCCTTCAATAAAAACGGGTCCCAAAATTCTCTTTTCAACAATGCCAGCCAGCCCAAACATTACCTTTTGTGGATTGACTGTAGCCCAATACCGATAGTTTTGTTTGTTTACACTTCCAATCAAACAAAACGTTGCCTCATCCGAGAATACAATTCGTTTCGAAAGCTGTGGATGATTATTGCACATATTCATCATTATCTCGCACAATTGGACTCTTCTTCAATTATTGTGAGGATGGAATTTATTTTTGTCTAAATAGGTACTTTAGGACGGATGTTTTGCAGATATGATTTTCTAAAGCAATAGTACTACTCGCCTTATGGTGGTCTTCTTGAACCGACAATAACACATTTAATTGTGTGTGTATCTTTTAATACCGCAGGTCGACCTTTCGTATAATTGTCCCTATAACGTGACCTTAATCTCTATATTTTTTTTCTATTTTACTGACAGAGATATTGGTTCTCTGCGAGGATACTTGTTATTGAAAAGTTCGCAAACTTCCATTTGTGTGTGCATTGTATCTCTATAACCAATCATTATTAATATTTCTATTCGCTCTCTTTCACTTAAGCGTACTATTTTATAAAGTTGCAAGATTATCAAAATAACTTTTGCCGGACACTTTGACTCGAGGCAAAATTACTCAAATCAGGGGACAAGCGTAACTGTCAGTGTGACAACCTAACAACCAAAGGCTTTATTTACAACATTGTTTATGATTTAAGTAATAATAAAAAAATCATGTGTTAAAATCCGAATATTGATTTTCTCGCAAGCGGTTAAATTTAAGTATATGACATTTTTCATAAAATATGTTTAGAATTTTAAGCAGAATCCAAAAAAGTATTTTAAAATAGGGGTATCCATTAAAACAAATTAAGTAAACCTTCAACTTATTTTTCGGACAAACTGTATACATAAAATAAGCTTAAAAAAATTCACAAAAAAAAATAAAAAATTGACGAGTCCGAACGTTTTTTCGAATAAAAAACATATGAATTTTAAATGAATTTGTTCTAACCTTTGCGTTCTCACTGTATACAAGATAGCTTATAATATGCAAAAAACCAATACCCAAATTGTGTACTCTAATGCTCTAATAAAACCCGTCTCCCGTCTATATAGTACAAGAAGTTCAAATAATATACATTTACATACGGTAACTAACATCCCACCCAATCAGTGAGGCCTAAAAAAAACACTTTTTAACGACCTTCCTTTCGATTAAAAAACCGAAGTATTACTAACCAGATTCCTTAAAACACTAAAACTACACTTCTCATAAAGAGTTACTTAGTCTCTACTGTTCTCTACATTTAATGTCTTTAGAACTAAAGTGCGGCATCTGATACAAATACTAGATGTATTGACTAGGAGCTCACCAGTCTTCAAGTGTTCATGTTAGTTGCCATATACACTTATATTAGTAAAACTAATATAAACATGATTGAAATTGTATGAATATTACCATGTAGATCAAAAGTTATGATACTTGAATGAACCATTAAAAATAAATAGTTATTAAAGTGCCGCCGAAAGGGCGTGGGAATAAAATACACAAAAACCAAAACCGTCTTCAAGAAGTAAGTATTATTTCATAACATTTGTGTTTTCACTGAATTAAATCCGATTTATATTGTTAACTTTGGCATAATTATTCTAATTAGTCATTCATATAAGCTTTAACAAGTTTATGTTTATCAGTGTAAAATTATTCAAACAAGCAGGCATAATCATTATGTCACCTGGTCACTTCTGTTAATTATTAGTAAGTACTGGCATATGCAATGGATGAACTCGTGCAACAAGTGATTATGCGACTAAGTAAAGAAGATTATGCTTGGTAATAATATTTATATTTACCAATTGTTGATTGTAAACGTCTATTTATATTTGTTAATAAATTTGTAAAACTGCTGTTGAGTGTATAAATTGAAAAATTGTTTTAGAAGCAACTTTATGTGGTTCTACCAACGTATTATTATAGTTTTTATAATGGGGGCACTTAATTTATCTTTTTTGAAAACGAAAATAACTTCAAGAATTTTTATTGTTTCGTCTAAACATTAAATTTGAAATTTGTATGCAACTTTTTTGACTCACATGTTTTATTTCTTAATTTCATAAATCCACAATACGAAAACTCTTTAAAGATAATTTTAACTTTTACTCTGGTTTAAGGACGCTAGATTATTATTAAAAACGTTCAATAAATAAAGGTGGAAAATACGATTAAGGTAAAAGGTAACTATTTATACAAGTTTTTGCTTGCTTTAAAAATAAGATCCACGATGGCAAAAATGTAAAGTTTGGGGATAAGTGGCTAAAGTTGCCCTTTTAAAGGTTTAGTGCAATAAAAAGTTGCTTCTTTTAAAATAATTCTTACTTAAGGTTTCCAAGTAAAATTCCTGAAATATGCTTTTAGAATCAAAGTTGTTTTCAAATTTCGCAGTATTGAAGCGATATCAATTCTCGCCATTTCTGTACTTTTGGATTATAAAAATTCTTTGCTCTAATCACTAGCGAACATGTTGAGTAGCCTGAACTCAGCGGCAAAAGTTCGCCTAAGTATGGCTCGTCAACATGCTCGTAAGTTGCAGATGTGCAGGAAAATCTTGGCAACTGCAACACAATTGTCAACTTGTTGCTCTGTATGTGACGCTGTTACCTGTTGCCGACAGTTGACTGGATGATTTCGTGCATGCTTCGAAATTGTTTTAATTTTGGGAAATTCTGTTGAATTATATGAAGCTTATTCATGCTTTTTGAATGTGGAAATTTATCAATATTTAAACAAACACTTAAAAGATGATTCGATGCTCGCTTTGGTCCAAATATATAAAAGTGTGGTTTCTAACAAGGGTAGCAAGGAGTTTGCTACCAAGAATATAAAGAGCTTGAGATCTTCATATCAACTTTTAGGTTTCTGGCAACGGAAAGGAATTATGAAGATCTCAACCTCTTTATTTTCTTCGTAGCAAATTCCTTGCTACCCTTGTTAGAAACCACACTTTTATATCTTTGGACCAAAGCGAGCATCGAATCATCTTTCAAATGTTGGATGTAGATAGCAGGAGACTAAGCGACTAGGCTACTTAAACTGCCTGTTCTCCTCACACGGTCAATACTATTGCCACGCAGTCGCGATGAGTCGCGAGATGATTGTCACATCAGTTGTTGTTCTCTTTATTTCTCTGTGTGAATTAAAGTAAAAAATGTCCGACCCTAGTAGCGAAGAAGATAATTGCCTCTACTATTATGATCACTACAAACGGAGACGAGTTGTTAGCTTACTTGTGAAATTCACTTCTTTGCCAACATCACTCCAAGCTTTTTCAGTGACATCTTTTCTTGAATACCCCTTCATTTTGTAATTATACAGCACAGGACTCTTTTCTACTTTACTCACTAATTTCAAGTTGAAAATTTGCTCCATGTTTACTCGCGTCACACAGGAGTACAGGAGACTGAAGTAGCGCGGTAGCGCGCGACCCAGTATACGTCTGGTCGCGGATACTCGAGTCGCGTCGGTGTCCCAGTAGCCGCCAGTCGAGTAGCGCTGTGTGAGTTGTGTTATTCAAATCTACAAGCGGGGTGGCCTAGTCTCTTAAGCGGCGGCTACATATACAAGCTTTACCGCAAGCTTACCTGTGCACACCTGTTTGTATCCGTAAGCCCGTGTATGTAGACGGGAAAATGGTAGCTCGCGCAAACTAAAAAGAGCGGCTTGTACTATCGTCGTCCTGCTGAAAGTTTTGGCCTGTGCAAACTAGGTTGCGCGGTATAATTTGTGCGTGTAGACGAGGTACTGGATTCATTGTTCAGTGAGTTCAGTCGTCTTAGTGGTACATAGGTAAATAAAATCGCTAGTTACTTTCCAAGCGGCTAAAAAATGGCCGATGTGCGAAGTTATTCCAAAGAATTTATTTCCGAATTTATTAATCTATACCAATCAGTACCATGCCTGTGGAAGATTAAATCAAAGGACTATTCTGATCGTAATATTGTATATAATAAATAAAATTGCTCGACATGTATCCCGGATGATTTTAGATAAAGCTTGATGAGAAATAGCAGTTGTAAATCTTAAATCTCTGTATGGTCTTCCAGTAGCAAGGAACCGTAAAGTACAGCTCAATCTCTCATGAGGACTTATACATTCGCGCATCACAGTGTTTTGTCGTTGAATCAAGGGTGTCACCAAGCATAGTAACTCAGTATATGCGGTTTCATCCATTCTTAAATAATTGCGCCAGTCATCTGGTTGTTCTCTTAATTCGTTAATAAGATTAATATGAGAATACATTCTTCTCCTTAAGAACCACTTTTTGCTCCAGATCGATCTGTATATTTTTTCAACAACAAAAAGTAATAGAATGTACTTAACAAAAACAGTTCGTCATTTGGCCACATTATTACGAATTAATTGATCGATGATCCCTCCAACGAATTTTATCACGCACTGTGGTTTGCGCCAATTCGCTTGTACGTGTGGCCACCGTACGGTATTCCGTCTTTATTGCGCAAACTATACCGTGCAGGCAAGTCGCTATCGTGTAGCAGCAGCTTTAAAGCTTCGGTTTCGTACAAAGCGGTACCGCAAAAGAGCGGCCGTAATTTGACGGCGAGCTTCGCCGCGAAAAAGCGTGTATGTAGGTTGTGTGTTCCTCCAGAGTGAGCGTTCGGCGCAAAAAATACGGCACCATATTTTCTGAAGCGGTCGCTCTGTACGTTGATATAGTGCAAGCACGATTTTTGACGGTGCGCCAGTGTAGTGATTATATCGTTTTAATAATAATATTAATAATATTTAGAAATGGCTGAAGAAATTAGTTGGTCTAGCGATCAAGATGAAATTTTAATCGACTTTGTTCGAACTCATGAATCATGAAGCACTTTTTAATGTAAAATCATCAGAGTATCGAAAAACGCAACCCTCTGTCTCGCGTTTTTTATAAAAATCTTGCCTTCTGCTCTCTTCTTCTGACGATTCTTTGTCCTCAAGAACTATTAGAATAGCCAAACTTAGGTCGTCCATCTTGTAAACACCCCACACAATCTTTGATTTGAACTGTCAACTGACTCTTGCCGCCGTATTTTATCGCACCGTATGTTTAATGTTATTTTACAATAATATTCACCGTCCAAAGCGACCGTACTACTGTTGGCAAAAACGGCCGCCAAATTACGGGCGCTCTTTTGCGGTACCGCTTTGTAGGAAACCGAAGCTTTTAGTCTCCTGAGATCCACGCTACTACAGTTTCTTTTAAGTTTCTGCGTGTGAGGAAAGCCTAAACTTTCTACTGCGCTGACTGATTCTTTTATTTTAGTAATTTGTTTTTCAATCTTGGGTCACAAAGAAGTATGGAGAGTATGAAAAAGTCGGTTAATTTTAACTTATCCGAGGACATAGCGACCCATGCAATGAAGCCTATAGGAAGTCATTTCTTATAGAAATGAGAAAACCGCGTTGAAAGTTTTTTATATATTTAATTGAACCTATTATTATTAAACCAAAATAAATATTTTTTTTTTGTTGCTGGATTCGCTTCAAAGGCGATTTGATATTCTGAATAATAATAATAATAATAATATAATAATAAATTTTTGAATAACTTACTATAGTTTTCGTCGTCATTTTATGGAAAAAACAGATTTTGCTACTTTTCAATCGACTGGTAGACGAGCAATTTCTAGATAATTTATTAACAGGAAAATATTACTTTTCGCGTCTATACCAGAAAGCAAAAATGAGGGGCCAGTAAAGTACTTTACTGACCCCTCCTTTATTACCATTCAATTTTTTATTAATTTTTTTTATTTAGTCCTAATATTTTATTATTTCAGTTTATTAAATATTTTTGTGACTATAAAGTTTTCCAACTGTCTAAAACTATACCAAAATAGTAAGCCATTATCAAAATTTTCTCGTACGTCACTGGTTTTGTGTCGATTGTAAAAAAGTATTGTACGTTACACATCCAGAAAGTACGTTAACAGGACTCGCAGGCTTCCAGGACTCACCTAGGGGCTCGCTCTAAAAATTGCCTACCGGTCCTGTAAAATCGTACTTTCCACTCTTAAAACGTAATACAGTTTGTACGCTGGTTCTTTGCGGTTGCGTCATTACTTCCACGTGACAAAAACCATATGAATCTAATCAAAATTACGAGTTTCAGAAAGTCAAAACAAAGTCTAAGTTCATAAACGTCAAAATTTTTGTATCCAGCGTTCGGACTTAATGATAAAAACAAGCATCCATAATTACATATCGCTAACACGAAGGTACGATAAAAATTTACAGTTATTTACAAAGATGCAACCGAGGAGGACATTAAAAATGCCGAAGCAGAGTGCAACGCTTGTGACTATTGTGAGATTTGAGATATGCGAAAACTCATAGATTTGAATGTAATATTTAGGTAGTTGATATTAGTTTTATTAATTCATAATATAAAAAGGTTAAAAAGGTTATAAACTGTGCCATAAAATTACCTTTAGAATGCAACTTTACGTACCATGGTGCGAACGGCAGCTCTTGTGTCGGAGGCTCGGAGTCCTTGCCTTAAGCAGTTGTACACTTTTTTGATGTCTTGGACGCCACCTATTTTAAATGGTTAAAAAAACTTAATACTTACAAAGCGTTTTAAAATAGGAAAACCGCTTGCTTCTAAAGATGGTAATAATTTGTCTTGCAGTACCGTGAGCAACAATAAAACACAGATATGTAAAACAACAATTGGGGTAATTTATTAGGATCACTAAACTGGATTCCACAAAGAGGTTAAATATTGAAATCAATAAGTAAATTAAATATTAAAGTAAAAAATGATACACTCACGGGAAGACCTGAAGGGTTTTTACTCGCCTGGTAACTGGTTATCACCTATAGCTTATAAAAAGGGGAAAAGAGAATGTTCTAGAACCTTCATACTTGTATGGTCATAATACCTAGATTCGTTCTAAATGTTACCAAGGTAGTATTACAATTTAAAGTTGTATTTAAAGTGAAATTTACGGTGTTAAGGTTATAAAGAAATTTAAAATTATTACAATACACTGGCCTTATTTCCCAGATGTTCCTAATCCCATGTGGTTTCTGCTTCAAATTAATAGGCACCCTGCCTCCAGTCTGGTGGACCCGAACAGTACAAGACAGCACATATATACAGGTTACAGGCCATGTGGTCTCTCAATGCAGATTCAATTTCAACACGTGGTCATAAGAAATGTGAATATATAACGTCTGTTATATATTTAACAATAAACGCTTCGATAGAAGCAAAAGGAAATTGCAACTAAAATCTAAAAAAAAACCCTAAAATCGAAACAGCGAATCAGATAACTGGTTAAATTAAATCGAAAATATATCCTACGTCATTGGTTGTCTGGTGCTACCATCTCAAAAAATATACAAAGAAATGAGGCCTCATGTGCAAATCTAAAAAATGAAATTGCACATGTTGGAGAAAATTGATGTTATAAAAAAATTAAAGAGACACAAAGAAAAGAATTAAAGAAATCTTACCATCAAAAAGATGAGGACGCTCTACTACCCCTGAGGTGCCAACTACAGTTGGGGCGGCGGACCTGGTCAAATCACATAATAGTGGGCCCCTTTTAAAAACCGCCGACTTCCACCTTCAAGAGTGATCTTAAATGAAGTGACGTAAAGTCAAAATCTCCTCCAAAAAGGTAAAGATCAAATGACAGGTGTCCCTTAACTGTCATGTCAAAAAAATTGGTACATTCAGACAATTGATGAAAGTGGTCTCAGTTCGATAAAATGACAAAACCAAACCAACTTGACATGTGGAAATCTAATAGCAGTTTACCCTGCATAATATGCAATTTAAAAATAAATAATGGCATACCAATTTATCGAATGGTGAAAAGTGCAATATCATCAATGTTCTAGAGTGAACTAACCAAGGTTCAAATGGAACAACTCAACGAACATACTATAAGCCAAATGAACTACTGACCGGTTATCATAAATGAACATAACCCCAAATTTTGACAATAAAAATATTTAAATATTCAGATATCTACTTCGTTCGAGTTAATTAACAATAAAAGGAATCAAGAATGTACAAAAAAAGATATTCATGATAGGACCGTGGCCTGTAAAACATGAACCTCTGCACCAAAGCACTAAACTTAAAATCCACAGAAAATATAGAAAGGTAATGTAATCAAATATCTTACACAAAACCATGTAGCATTCTATAAATATACATCTATAGCAAAAATGAATGCTACAAAACTCTAACGCGCCTCTAACTCTCGACTTTGTCTGATCCCGTCGTCAATCGTCCCTTCTCCCTTTCCCGTCATCATCGGGCCATCGGCTCGGCGGCGGCGGTTCGCGGAGTTCCGCTTATGGATCATTTTAATTCGGTGTCGTTAGACTGTGTGACGTATGGGACAAATGCAACACAAGAATTTCGTTGAATTCCGTACCCATACTAACGTACCCGTGCGATAATATAAACATTTTCAATCTTAAAATGGCTCTGAACAGAACAGTTTATAGGATTAAATTAAACTTCAAGGCACATAAGCGCTTAAAAACAAATTAAAATTGACAGATCAAAATGATGACTTTGAAATCAAAGGACAACTCCCAAATATCTTTTGCCTCTGTCTAGCACGTTACTTTGAATTCGAGACGTCTTGCGCAACCCCGGAGGCGCTCTATTATGCTTTCATTTTTTCATTCATTCACTTTCAACGGTATAATAAATAAAGATGGGGTGTTGTAAATCACGTTGTCTCTTGATCATTTATTCACAACGCACCGGCAAAGAATGACCGTTTCGACTGAAAGTATACTACACTTCGGGATTTTTTTTAAACAATTTTAATAGTTTTAGTCTTAATTCAGTTTGTTTATTAATTTTAAGAGTTCTTAATGAAGCACATATTTTGACATAAATTGGTTATTTAAACTCAAAAGCTGTCGATGAATATAGTAACTCAGTTCATGCTCTATCTTCTTTCGCTGCATGGAAGACTATATTATACTAACTCAATATACAATTATTTTCGGCGCTAATTTTCAATTTTATGGTACAGTAAATAGACACAGCAAATGCATACTGAGCACTAAGCCCTTGATTTTTTCGGATCGACGATGTTTTCTGTCTGCATGGGTTCTAAAGATTTTCTTGAAGGCCAATCTTTTCTCGTCTAATGCAAATCTTAATTGCGTTACACCAAAAGCATGGCCATTTTTTTATAGCCACCTTGCGGCTCCAGCAACATACACAATAACTTTTAAATTACCACATGATCTATTTCTGCTCTTAATAGTTGAGTTTATCAAGAACAAAGGCATTTTTTCTGGAAGACAGTGTATTCTACCGACATGAGTATCTCTTTCTATTAAAATTACAGAGGTATAACAATTTCGTTAAAAAAAAAATCTCACCCAAAAAAGTTATGACAAGTTTATTGCCTCCATGTTCCCGAATTTTACGCCCTGGCTAAATTTAATCAATTTTGACTTATTTAATAAATTCATTATAAAGTTAAGCACATACATCTTAACTTAATACAGTAAAAACTCTCTATAGAGGACACCAGAAAAATGTCCGCTATAGAGAGGTGTCCGCTATTGAAAAACGTTTTTTAATTGTGTTGGGTGAAACTTTTTTCCAAGCAGCAGCAATCCAAACTAAGGCACTGGTTAAATTTATGTTTTTTTCAGCATCTTTAAAATAATTTTTGTTCTCGGAAAATGACAAAATTCTCCTAACTAAGTAATGTCTATAGAATAGTTTAAAATTTTGGATTATGCCCTGATCAAGCGGCTGACAGTGGGATGTTGTATTCGGAGGCAGAAAAATAATCTGAAGATTTTTTAATGGTATCTTTGGATGTGAAGTGGGATTGTCTAAAAATAGAATCACATTTCTGTTTTGTTTCTTCATTTTTTTGTCGAATTCTTGCAACCAAGTTGTCATAATGTCTGTGTTCATCCAGGCTTTTTTATTGAATGTCCACTTCAAAGGTAATTTCTCAACATTAGATCCTTTAAAACATCTTGGGTTTTTACTTTTACCAATTATAAGGGGTTATTCTTTTTCTCCCTCCATATTTGCACAGAATAAGATGGTTAATCTCTGTTTTGGGACCTTTCTTCCTAAACATTTGTCGCTGTTTTCTGCAAAAGTTTTGTTTGGCATGGCAGCATAATAGAGACCTGTTTCGTCGGCATTGTAAATGTCTTTTGCAAATGTTTTAAGAATTATTGGAAGTTTTAATTTCTAGGCTTCTACATCTTCCAAATTTACGTCAGCTGATTCACCACAGATAGTTTTAAACGTTATCATGTGTCTTTGACAAAATTTTTCCAACCAGCCATTTGAAGCCTTAAAATTTTCAATTTTCAGATTTTCTGCGACCTCAGAAGCTTTTTGTTTTATTACAGGCCCAGATATTGGAATGTTTTTGTTTCTTGCTTTACAAAACCAGTTAAAAACTACCTCATCAACTGCTAATGCACTAGTCTTGGGAAACTTTCGTTTTTGTTCTTCATTTCCGCCTTCTGCAAACAGCTTTTTTAGCTCGGTCTTGTTTTTTATTATTTCCGAAATTTGTGTATTTCCCACACTGAACTTTTCAGCTAGTTTTCTGACACTTGCCCCATAACTTTCACTTTCCATTATTATTTCATTTTTTTCCTTCAAAGACAAACGTTTTCTCTTTAACGACATATTTTCAGACTTAAAGACACAAAGTTTTAATATCAAATGAATAACAATAACTAAACAAGGATTTCAAAAAGGCCCTTTATGCTAATGTTTTCTTTGAATAGCGCAGTAAGATCATAATTAATGTTTATGACACCATTTACGGGGTATAATCCATTTTACAGAAACGGAAAACCCAGAAAAAAAGGTACCTACCTAATAAAAGGGTCTATTAAGTAATTACCGTGTCGGTTGTCGATAGACGTTTTAAATTACCATAAATAGAGATAAACAATTTAACATTCTACGGGGTGTCCGTTATAGGGAGGTAAAAATACATGTATTTTAGATAGGGAAGTTTTTAAGAAAGTATCCGCGTCCGCTATATAGAGTGTCCGCTATTGGGAGGTGTTTTTATACAGGTTTACAATAGAAATGTTTTTTGCACCAATAAAAGTGTCCGTTAAGTGAGGTGGCCGCTATTAAAAGGTGTCCGTTAAGGGAGGTTTTACTGTACTAGAAAATTTTAATTTGAATAGTTTCGGCGATAATTATTATTAAATAAAATCATCTTCAGGGTAGCCCAAAATTAAAATCTCTAATTTCTCCTAACATTATTTTTTTAGAAGAACTGAATGAGCCGCACATAAATCTTACACAATTTGGGTGTTTTATGTAATAGACCATTGCTTATTTAGTGGTGATCGTGGCGTTTTGGCAAAGCTCTTACTATTTTTTTTTCAAATGGAGCACACCGTATATTTTTACTTCTTCTGAGTGTCGTCGGAAAAACCTTTTCAACGATGTCATATTCGATATATTTATTTATCGTAAACATTTGATTAAATGTTGAAACTGTTCACCATTTACTTGCTGACAATATCCTAACCCACACTCCACAAATTGTGTAATTTTTAACTTATTTGTTCGGTAGGTATTTAACCAAATTCAGACTTTTGTCCATCTCTTATATGCAAGGTAAATGAATTTCAAGTTTTTTTAGAAAACGGTTGTACGGAAGGAGTTTCTTAAATTATTTCTTAAAAACTGTTTACCCTATACCAGAAAAACTTTACAGACATTTTATTTCAAGCAAGGACTCCCGATGAAGAAACATATACTTATTTTGCAAAAAATCAGTGGCGTCCCATTTCCTTCATTAATACACCATGTACCTTTAAACGAGCAACAAGTTACTGAGACATAATATTAAACAAAAAAATCGTATTATTTTCAAGTTAGAATCTACAGTTACTTTATGGTCTATTAATTTCGTAACACCCCATATATACAGCGTGTTTCATAATTATATGCTAATACTTGGGGGTCGTGGTCCTTCGACGATTAAAAAAAGCTCATATCAATATAGGTCCGCAACCGCTTTATTTTCAAGCGGAACAAAAAATATGTTTGCCACTGACTTTTTCCTTTTTGATAACGACAACACAGTTATGTAGAGAGTAAAATGTCTACTGCAAAGTGCCTTTTGATATTTTTTTTCGCCTTCGTTTAGAAGGAGATAAAATGCAAGGATATGAAACCTTGATAGGCACATAGCGATAATATTCAAACGAATACGCAAATAAATGTCATCTGTTTTTTTAATCGAAGACTGTTAGCCACATGAAAAAAAGTTTAGGGACAATTTTTGCTCTCAGAGACGAAAACCCGATTTTTTTTAAAACACTTGGTATCACAAAAATAAAGCGGTTGGGAACCTATATTGATATGAGCATTTTTTCTTAATATTATCCAATGATAACGACCCTCAAGCATTAGCATGCAATTATGAAATATGCTATAGTATATATCTTCTAAAACTTTCACTTATCTCCTATAATGTCTTGTCCTAAGATTAGTTTAGTTATAATATAAGTAGAGTAATAATTTGATGTTATACAACCTAGGAAAAAAACTATTGTAATGCTGAATACTACATTTTGGCATATTGGCTATGCTCTTGACAAGGTCTAATATTCAGGTCTCTTGCACCGAGCTTAAAAGCACATTCCTCACTCCCTATATGGCAGTATTCTTAAATATTATTTATAAGATTATAAGGCTTACTAATTTTTTTATTTTATTTCAGGTTAGTTACTAAGGAGCAAACTATAAAATAGAAGATCATGCTAGAGTTTCTGCTTATGGTTTTGGATACTTATTTGCATTGTGAGTATGTAACATCTACAGTGTGTATTTTTTTAAATCTCGGATTGTGAGTTTGCATCCTGAATTTTTACCCTCATGTTGAGATCTCTTCTACTGTATCCATATAGCTAAAACTTTATACAGATATAGTTTAGGGTTCATAAATTAGGTCAGCTCAATATATATCCTAAAATGTCTACGTACAGGGTTATTTTTTATATCTGCGCACCAACCTACAGTGGTTAATATAAGTGGCAGAAAAAAACAAAACATAGGCGCATCGCAAAGTTGAAAAACAATTCCAAGTTTCCTTTTTTAAATGGGACACCCTATATATTTTTTACCAGGACGAAATATCCCTTTTCCGTGATTTCAAAAATATATAACATGTCAACATTTAGTTTTTGAAATAGTTGAGTTTACAGTTTTGATAAATTAAATTGATAATAATCCAGTTGTCGAGGCGTTCCGCATACTTCAACGTAACATATTTGTCGCTTGACGTTAAATTGATGGCCGGCTTCTAGCCCTGACCTAAGTCGGTTAGATATTTTTCTTTGAGGATTTCTAAAAAATCGAATTTATTATGACATACCTCAAAATATACAAGTGTTGAGACAAAGGATTGAACAAGAAATATTCATGTTTAATATAGATCAAATATTAGAAAATGTGTCAGAAGTCGTATCGGATATACAGAATACGTGGTCATTTACTTTACTTTATATCATAAATTATAAAATATACATTTCAATTTAAAGTGACAAATATGTCAAGTTGAAGTATGCGGAACGCCTCGATAACTCGATTATCATCAATTTAATTTATCAAAATTGTAAACTAAAATATTTGAAAATCCGGTGAAATAACTGTTAACATGTTATATATTTTTGAAATTAGGGGAATAATATCTTTCGTCCGGGTAGAAAATATGTTCCATTTAAAAAAAGGAACCTTGCAATTGTTTTTCAACATTGCGATGCACATATGTTTTTCTTTTTTGATAAGTTTAAAGGATAACAATCATGCAAGGTCTGGAATTATACATCAGCTAAGTGGGATGACCTAAAGGACCATTTTCGAACCTTTCCTTAGCGGGACGTTTGTTTTACCTCTGATGATCCATCCATCTGTGCAACAGAAGTATCGGAGGTTATCCTTACTGGCATGGAAGCCTTCGTCCCCTTCTAACGGCAAGCCTTGGTTTACCAAAAATTGCGAACGAGCTGTTAAATCAAAAAATGATTTCTACCGACAATGGCGTAAAAATCTTTGTTAACGCTCGAAACCAATGCAAGCAAACGATAAACCAAAGCAAAGAAGCACACAACCAGAGGATCAAAGACAAACCTCTTGAATGTCCTAACGGCTTAAGATCATTTTGGTCGGTAGCTAAGGCCGTCAGTCAGAACTTTACCAAGTCAACCATTCCACCTCTAACACGTTCCGATAGCACCATTGCGACCAAAGCACAGGAAAAAGCAATCTTACTGGCGAAACTATTCTCTTCACATTCAACGGTTAACTTTCAGGGAAGTACTCCACCGAACATTCCCCCTGTAAAATCGAGAATGTCCGAGATTGTTTTCCACCACCGCCATGTCAAATGAATCTTGAGGATTGAGGAGTCTTACAGTGGCGTAGCCAGAATTTTGGGCCGGGAGGGGGGCGAACTATTGGAGGGGTGGAGACCGCGGAGTTAAAGCGCCGCAGGCAAAAAATTTTTGGGACCACACCCAAATTTCGTAGGAATCCACTTTCTAGCTGCTAGGGGACAGGGGTCTGACCCCAAATGAAGTTAAAATCCGCTATTTAAAAAAAAATAAATTTAATGTGATGGGACGCTCTCAAATCCGGTTTTATTAAGTTTATTCCCATCGCTCTTCATTACTAAAAATAAAATAAGACCGACCTTGTTCTTTAAGAATTATTTTTTAAGTGGTAAAGGGGCGCCAGGCCAAGGGGGGCGGGGGGGCTACGCCACTGGAGTCTTGACACTAAAAAGGCTTCGGGTCCTGACGATATTCCAGTCATTGTAATTAAGACATGCGCTGATGAACTGACACCGGTATTTTGTAGGCTTTAACTTAACAAACTCACTGGAAAACTGCGCGAGTCCAGCCCATACCCAAAAAAGGCAAGAAGACCTTGCCAAACAACTATCGTCCAGTCGCATTGCTTTCAGTTATACCAAAAGTTATCGAGAAGGCTATCAACGAAAAATTATTAAAGTAGCTGAAAGGCTTCAACATTATTAGTGACCACCAGTATGGATTCCGTAAGTCTAGATCAACAGGAGACCTTCTCGCTTATGTGCTCACATTTGGAACAACGCAATAGAACATCATGGGAAGTCCCAGGCGGTAGCACTGGACATTTCCAAGGCCTTTGACCGAGTATGGCATGAGGGGCTCCTAACATAAGTGAGAGCATGCGGAATGTCGCTTTAATTTTGTTCATGGCTGTCAAGCTTTCTTAAAGACCGTTCTCTGCGAGTGGCTATGGACGGACTTCTTTCACACATATTTAACATCAACGCCGGAGTCCCTCAAGGCTCTATATTGTTGCCCACCCTCTTTTTACTATACATTAACGATCTTTTGGAAAAAACTAAAAATCCTATACATAGCTTTGCTGACGACAGCACACTTGTTTCATCTTTTATTTTGGATGCTTGGACATCGGCTGCCAATGCACATCTCTATAGGCAGCAATAGGTATCACATCTCAACAAAGACGTGGAAGAAATTCTGTTTTGGGATGACAGCAACCAAGTAGAATTTAACGCTAAAAAACCCAGGCGGCAGTTTCTTTCTAAAAAAGTTAATGTTGAAGAACCGGCCATGGCGGGACACTCGATTCCCTTGTCTTCATCAATTCATTTATTGGGCGTCAATTTGGACAGTCATATGTCTTGGCATAGTCACGTTGCGGCAATTGCTAAGGCAGCCTCGCAGAAGCTTGGAATACTTTTCCGAACTAAGAACCTTTATACACCCCAATAACTTTTGATGCTCTATAAAGCCCAAATTCGACCATCGCTGGAATACTGTTCGCATACTTGGGGCTCTGCTCCTAAACATACCCTGAGATTGCTAGATTCCATTCAAAGAAGAGCCATTCGCTTGATCGGTGGTCATGATCTGACAAACAACCTGAAAAGCCTTGAACATCGAAGGCAGGTTGGCGACGTGAGTCTATTTTACAAATATTTTTATGGCAAGTGCTCAACTGAGGTTGCCCGCTTGATTCCACCCAGAGCGGTGCATAGTAGAAATACACGACGAGCCACTGCAGCCCACCCGTACGTGGTTCAGCTTAGTGCCCCTCGAACACTGTTCAGAAACTCTTTCATTTGGAGAACATCATCACTGGAACGACCCTGAGGCCGTGTTCCCCAACGAGTATAATCTCCAGAGATTCAAGACCAACGTGAATCGTTTAATGCGCACACGCACCGCTCGCAGAGCGCCATAATTAGGGATTAGTCCTGCAGTGCTGTGCCTCATCATAGGTTGGTAAGCAAAAATAAAAAATCCTCCGTACATAATTAAAAAATGTGATTACGTTTTAATAAAAATAATCTTTTAATATGCCTACCAGGTAAAATAGATTTATTTTGTTTTCGTTTTAATTTATAGATATACTTTTTTTATTTTAATAGTTTTATTATTTTCTTATTATTTATTATTTTTGTCCAATGTACCGAAATATCAAAAATTATCTTGGTCATTAAATTAAATTCGGCTGTCAAGCCTAATATCATCATTTTGGAATTACCCTGCCTGGTGTTATTCTATAACTCATGTTTTGAATATAAAAGCGATATAAATATATGACCTTGGCCTATTATATCCAATATAAAATATTGCTATTCTGTACCTTAAAAAGCGTTGTAAATATTTCTTACGTCCACTATAAATTTATGGCCCCGATTTGAGCGACGTAAATTCGTTACAGCGGCTATAACTGTATAATTAATTTGTGATTTATTGTTTTTAGTATTGTTTTATGTTTATACATTTTATTAATACTTGCTAGTTCACAAATCAATAAACACTATCGGTTTTCGATTGTTATAAAAACTTTTAGCCACACCCACGTAAAATTAAAAAGGGTTTGTAGCCTATCGTCACAAAAAAAGCTTGGTATTTCTGACGAATATGCACGTAATCCATTTAATACTTTTTATTATTAAAGATATAACTTTAAAAGGAAAATAAATAAATCATTTAAGCACCGTCTCGACGGTAGGGAGTGAAAAAATAACAAACATGAAAATAAAAATACGAAACGTTAATGCCGAGGGTTGTTTTATTACCAGCCAAGCTGAAACTTTGCAAATCCGCGAATTTCACACAGTGGAATAATACTTTGAAAAAATATAAAATACAAATTTGGCTCGATTCACGTATTTTGCGATCTATTTAGAAATCAAAATTCATATATATGTTTATTTAAAAGCTATGTTAAACTACAGAAAATATTGTTTATACTGAGTTTCCTATTGCCTGACAGCAAGTAACCCTGATTATAAATGCAAAATACAAATTTTGGGTTACAGTGTGAGCATATTATTTTTAGATTGAAAGTATATACACTGAGCGAAAAGTTTTTACTCTATAAGAATTCTCATGACGTTTTTATAATCATTTAATACGATTTGGAACAGCAGCACCTGCTTATAGCCTTTGTACACCAGAGATTGCTAAGACAGGTATACAACGTGTCCAGAAAAGTTCTAGACATAATATGGGAATTTTCTTTATTATTGATTTTACGAAAAAAATTATTCTTTATAAAAAGTTCTGCTTGATGCGCAAATAATATCGACATATCAAAACTTATGATATCATGTACAGGGCGGCAAGAAAATATAGAAACACAGAATTACGTTAAGAGGGAAGTACCCTCAATTTTTATTTTAGAGCAAATTGTTATAAGAAAACTTTACTAAGGATTAAAAAACGTGGTCAGATACAAGTATTTTAATTTACAGGGTACCATCAAAAAGCTTTTGGAAAATATTTTTTTATTTTATTTCTTTAACAGTTAAAGTTTACCTGCAACAATTTTGCAATAACTATGTGCAATACTCTAGTAACGAATATTGACATGTTAGTCAAAAATCATTTACCATTTTTCGACTTATTAACAAGAGGTTTTCGTTAGTTTCGTCATGGTTGTAAAGTTAACGCTGCAGGAGAAAATAGAAATTGTACTTATCGTCGGATATCACTATAAACCTATTAGGGAAGCCGCACTCATATTTAATACGACAAAATGGTATGTAGCGTCACTATGGCAAACGTAATAAATAAATTTAAAGCTACTGGTTCCGTCGAAAATGTATTTAAGAAACAACACAACAAATGGTCCACAACAGAAGAAAAGCAACTCAATGTAATGCAAGCAGTTATCGAAGACCCGAAAATGTCTTTAAGAAAATTCTCAAAAACTATTCCAGTTGACGTCAAAAAGTCTACTGCTAGTAATATTTTAAAAATAAATAAATTTCATCCATATAAACCGAAATACATTCACACGCTTCTTCCTAGAGATTTTGAATCCCGTTTCCTATTTTGCGCGTGGTTCCAAGGCGAGTGTGAAGTTGATCCTTTTTTGCAAGACAAATATTATTTACAGATGAAGCCATGTTAACTTCCAACGGCGTGGGCTCCCAAAATTATCGGTGTTGGAGTAACAACAATTCAAATTTTATAATCGAATGCCGTCAATATTCATTTGAAACCAATGTTTGGTGTGGCATTTTTAATGATAGGACCATACTTTTTCCGACAAAATATAAATGCTGCCATTTACCTGGACTTCTTAAGGAACCAGTTGTCTCAACTTCTTGACGAACTGCCGCTAAATATAAGACGTACAATTTGGTATCAACATGATGGAGCCCCATGCCATAGTACTAACACAGTAACTGGGTATTTGAATGAAGTATTTCCGCACTGTTGGATAGGCAGACGTTCAAATATTCCTTGGCTAGCCAGGTCGCCTGACATCACACCCCTGGACTTCTTTTTATGAGGCCGATTAAAAGAAATGGTGTATGGGCATAGACCTTTTCAGGATATTGACCATCTTGAAGCAGTAATAACAAACTGTGTCCAAGAAATCACTCCCAATATGATACGGGCGACAGTAAGAGCAATTACAAGGCGTACTATAGTTTGCATGGAAAAAGAAGGTGGGCATGTGGAGACATAATTTTTCACTTTAAACTACCTGTTTTTAGATCACTTTTATCATGTAATTGCTAAAATATTGTTTATTAGTCACATTCACAATTTATTTTTGCTCTAAGGGAATTAAATATTTTTAATAATACTGATAGGTAGATAGGTTGATTTTAGAACATGGAATAATCTCAACGTGTTTTTGATGGTACCCTGTAAATTAAAATCTTTCAACGACAAATTGTATCTGACCACGTTTTGTAGTCCTTAGTAAAGTTTTCTTATAACAATTTGCTCTAAAATAAAACTTGAGGGTACTTCCCTCTTAACGTAATTCTTTGTTTCTATATTTTTTTGCCGCCCTGTACATGATATCTGGACGTTTTGATATGTCAATATTATTTGCGCATCAAGCAGAACTTTTTATAAAGAATAACTTTTTTTCGTAAAATCAACAATAAAGAAAATTCCCATATGTCTAGAACTTTTTTGGACACGCTGTATAACGATATAACTGCTTTATATCCGTAATATGGTATTGATTTATAGTACTTATTAGCACGTCTTATTGCCATTAAGAATAGTTTGTTTAACACTATAAAACGTGCCTCTACCAGGTATTTTTTAACCGTTAAAATTAGTTTTATATTCTTTATAAAACGTTATTATATTGGGTATGCGCCTTAGCGGCTGTGGATATAATTCAGTTTTATAAAAATGAAAGATGTGTTTATTTGGACCTCTACAATTAAATTAGAAACAATATATTTACAAAATAATTTACGAAAACTAAACTAACCTTGTTTTAATTTTAAAATGATACAAACACCGACCTATATTTTTAAAATTCTATAGTATATGTGTATACTTTTTAATTCTTATCTGCGCCAACTTAGTGGTAGAACAAGCATCAAAACTATTTGGACGACATTGGAATCGGACTTGGAGGAATGCTGCTAGGTGTAGTTTTGTTTCGCTTAGATCTGTTTTAAAATACAAGCCATCGGTTCTCCATCGCCTGATTATGGAAAAGCCCCGCCGTCACTGATTCATGTCCTAAAATAAGATATAATAATTTAGCCTCTAATATGTTTAGCAATATTCTATTTGGGCTTCTATAGTGCTACCAATAACCCCGTTTTTATGGCGTAGAATACAAAAATGTATTTACAATTGAAATTTTAGCAACATTACGTATTTTAAAATTAATTAAAAGATAATAGGGGTAAAATTCAAAGCCTTATGCCAAGACAAAAGAAATAAGCGTATTTTCTTTGTATAAATAGTAGATTATTTCAGAAAAACTATTCAAAAGCAAGAACTTACCTTAATAGGGTGTAATACCAGCATAATCCATTGCAGATTATTTTAATATATCCTTAATTTTGAGTACTTTTCCGAGAAATCATCCGCTCCGTACATGTCATTAGAGAGTCTGAAATACAACTACTCATAGAAACGCGAAACGCGATTGTCATCGGCCATTTTGGATATGTTGCATAAAGGTACCAAAACGTTTTATAAAGGCAATCATCATAATGTGTACAATAAATAAAACGTTTTATATTCGGTATATGACTCATTACTGATTATGTATAAAATCGTTTTTATTCCCAATAAGACAATTTGACTAAATTGCATTCATTATGATAATTTTGTTATAATGATTACTACCGGGGTTTATACTCAGTACGTAACGTGGTAACAATTCTGTATACGGTTCTTTAGAAAACAATTTTATTTCAGCTACTCATATAAGTTATTAAAAATGGTATTACTGTTATGATATGATTTCTAGAAATCCTGTTTTGTTACTTTATTTCGCTCTGTGTATTTTCAGTATAATACAGGTAGTTTTAACATTGTATAGATCGACACACCCATAATTTTATCTTTCACAATGAAGTCGGAAAATTATAACAATATAGCAAGCCTATAATTTAGGGTACATCTTACGACAGTGGTGGACGTTTGGATTTCTATTAATACGTATGCAATTTTTATGATGTCCGAAAAAAACTATATATTTAACTGTAATAACTTTATTTTCTTAAAATAAAAACTATACAGATCACATTTACAAGAATTTACAAATTTAAGGTCTAAAAAGGTGTTTTCACCATCATTAAAATCGGTTTAAAAAGGATTCGTCTGTGGAGACAACAGACATAATAAGTGGTTTTACCGTTTCTTGTGTCTAATTTATTGTCTAATGTTGTCTAATTTGTTTTTTAGAGACATTTCATTTAATAATACTAGTACATTATACAGAGTTAATTGTAATACAATTATCTATTGCAGTGTTTTTAAACACTGGTATCAAGGATATACACTTTTATGATAACAGCAGCAAACACTTAAAGCTAACCAATTCGCTATATACAGAGTTACTCCAAAATCATACCTAAATGGACTTTTAACAACTTAGTAAATTTGTCATTTGCCGTTATAGACTTAATGTTATCAGGTAATTCATTATTTACTTTGGAAGCTTGATATATCTGGTCAAGTGAACCTTTATTAGTTCTGACCTTCTCATGACAAACACGCGCGGCCATGTGATCTAGTTAAATGTTCATGAACATCCTGGGTAAATACAATACTGGTATTTGTCTTTTGTCTTTTATTTATCACCTTATACATAAATTTACTTTGTTCTAATTTCATTAGTTTATTTAGGTTTAGCTCTTTGTACAAACTTTCAGGGTGTGTCAACCTAATAGAATTTTTAAAACTTTATTTTGTAGAGCTTGCATCCTATTGAACTCAATTCTACCGCAATTTCCCCACACCGGGAGTGCGTATCTAAAGTGAAAGAAAAAATAGGCATTGTAAACATCCATTTTGCTTTTATGATTTAGATAGTTTCGATATTTATACATAGTGCCGACCATTGGAACAATCTTACTGCTTATGTAATCTAGATGGGCTTTCCAGTTGATCATCCAAAACCATACCCAAATATTTTATACTTGAGACTCTTTGAATAGGTATAGTTAATATACAATTTAATTATTGGGTATCGAACTAACTTATTTTTTTATTGAAATGTCATAAATTTTGCTTTTGTTACGTTAATGTTAAGTTTATTACATAGCATATCGTTTAAGATCCTCATTTACATTACGCTCTAAATTTACTTCATTTTTATTAGTATACAGTAGTAACGTATCATCAGCGAATGTGTAGTATTGAGCCTCTAAACTTCAATCTGAGGCTCAGCACATGCAATGAGTAAAACGAGTAACGAGAGTAACGATAGTAAATATGTTAAACGAATCTTGAGGAGTCTTAACACCAAGAAAACTTCTGGTCCTGACGATATTCCATTCATCGTAATTAAAACATGCGGTGACGAATTGACACCGGTATTTTGTAGGCTTTTTAACTTATCGTACGAAAAAGGAATGTTTCCTTCTTGCTGTAACTAAGAACCTTATACACCCCAACCAAAACTGCGCGAGTCCAGCCCATACCCAAAAAAGGCAAGATGACCTTGCCAAACAACTATCGTCCAGTCGCATTGCTTTCAGTTATATCAAAGGCTATTAACGAAAAATTATTAAAGTACCTGGAGGGCTTCAACATTATTAGTGACCGCCAGTATGGATTCCGTAAGTCTAGATCAACAGGAGACCTTCTCGTATATGTTACTCACGTTTGGAACAACGCAATAGAACTAGACAAACGGTACAACTAGACATTTCCAAGGCCTTTGACCTAGTATGGCATGAGGGGCTCATAACAAAAGTGAGAGCATGCGCAATGCCGGTTTAATTTTGTTCATGGCTGTCAAGCTTTCTTAAAGACCGTTCTCTGCGAGTGGCTATGGACAGATTTCTTTCAGACACATTTAACATCAACGCCGGAGTCCCTCAAGGTTCTATATTGTCGCCCACCCTCTTTTTACTATACATTAACGATATTTTGGAAAAAACTAAAAATTCTATACATAGCTTCGCTGATGACAGCACAGTCGTTTCATCTTTTACTCGGGATGCTCGAACATCGGCTGCCAATGCACATCTCTATAGGCAGCACATCCCAACAAAGATCTCAACAAAGACCTGGAAGAAATTCTGTCTTGGGGTGACAGGAACCAAGTAGAATTTAACGCTAAAAAAACGCAGGCGGCAGTTTTTTCCAAAAACGTTAATGTTGAAGTACCGGATATAGTCATGGCGGGACACTCTATTTCCTTGGCTTCATCAATTTATTTATTGGGCATCAATTTGCATAGTCACGTTGCGGCCATTGCTAAGGCAGCCTCGCAAAAGCTTGGAATACTTTTCCGAACTAAAAACCTTTATACACCCCTACAAATTTGATGCTCTATAAAGCCCAAATTCGACCATCGCTGGAATACTGTTCGCATATTTAGGGCTCTGCTCTTAAATATACCCTGAGGTTGCTAGATATTGCTAGATTCCATTCAAAGAAGGGCCATCCGCTTGATCGCTGAGCATGATCTGACGAAACAACCTGGAAAGCCTTGAAGTCTATTTTGCAAATATTTTCATGGCAATTGCTCAACTTAGGTGGCCCGCTTGATTCCACCCAGAGCGGTGCATGGTAGAAATACACGACGTGCCACTACAGCCAACCGGTACGTGCTTCAGCTTAGTGTCCCTCCAACGACACTGTTTAAAAATTCCTTCATCTAGAGAACGTCATCACTCTGGAACGACATGCCTGGGGCTGTGTTCCCCAACGAGTATAATCTCCAAAGATTCAAGACCAACGTGTATCGTTTCCTGCGTACACGCATCGCTCACAGAGCGTCATAAAGGATTAATCCTGCCTTATCATAAAAAAAAAGCAGAGGACCTATCACTGAAGAACTCCACATTTATTTGATTCAAGTTCACTATGAAATTCATTAAGTTTTTCCTCGAGTTTTACAACTGATTTCTATTTATGAAATATGATTGAATTAGATTCAGCATGAGCCCTCTAAAGCCCATATCTCTTAATTTCTTCAACAATACATCTAAACTAACAACATCGAACCCTTTTTTGAGATCAACAAATACAGCCACAACCATTTTTTTATTATCTAATTCAGTTAGTATCCTACTTATGAGATCCATTCTTGCGCATAATGTGGTACTGCCTTTAATGAAGCCATATTGGTACTTATCGACACTGATATACTTATCTATAAAACACAACATTCATTTTTTTTATTATTTTCTCGATAATTTTTGAAAAAGTTCTTATAACACTGATCTACGGTCTTTATTTATCAATGCACTCTTTCTCACCTTTGTAAATGGGACTTATTCTACTGTTTTAATCTCATCGGGGAAAACACCAGAAGCAAGAACACCCTTATTTAATTTTGTGAGGATTGTAACAAGACCAACCTCCAAGTTACAGATATGAAACACTGACACTTGATTATGACCCACTGCCAATTTTCTCTCGTGATAATTGTTAATGAATATTTCAATATCTCACGTATATATTTTATTTTAAATGTAGTGTTATTTCTTGCTACATAGCCTTTCATTTGTGCCCTTATCAACTGAATTGAATTTAATTCGCAGTTGTGCGTAGGGTAGTCGAAGTAAAATAATACCACGCTTTTTAGCCGTTTCGTTGATTACACATTTTTTAAAACTTGACCTATTTTCTCGCACTATTTCTTAAAGCTCTTTTTTTACCACGGGTAAATATTTTTAAAAGGGGTATATTTTTCCCAGACAACCCATTTACAATATCTAATACCTTTTTCCAAGAAGTTGTAGGTAGTTTCTCTAAAAGCCTGGAATGGTAGCTGGCATTATCTAAGACTATGCCAGAATATTCGAGAATTAATTCTCTAATCAGTTGATCAAAATATTCTTTGAAGACTGCAGCAGTCATTTCCACATGGTAATTTTTAGTTGATTTTGACTCAAATTCAAGCAAACCACCTTTTACAAATCCATTTTGACTAGCTATATGCGTTATTATTAACCTGCGATCTTCACCTGCTGGTATTTTCAAACCAGCAGACAAACCTTCTATAAATGCTTGACGAGAGCTGAGACAGATTAAATATTTTTATACTGCCATATCTTTTGCACCGAATGTCCTTCGTTGAGCCAGGTTTCCTCTAAATAACCTATGGTCTTTTTCACTTCTATATCTGCCAATCTCTCTCAGATACTGTGCTGTCTTCAAAAAATAATATCTTATCAGTAAAATAAAAATTATAAGCTTTTCTTCTTATGACCCTTTTCACATCCTCATCGATTTGTACACTTGTCCCTCCTGGCGACTGTTTAGGAGGGCTACCGTTCCAGATTTTCTTTGCCTGAGTAGTCTGTAGATTGTTGATTCACTAACTGTGTTCGATGAACAAGTGCGTCCACGGCCGGCGACAGGGTGTATGCCGCCGGTGTTCACCAACCATTTTTTGCCGCTCCCTTCCTGTCTACCAAATTTCAATTTTGAGCGAATTTACCTTTTCTTAAAGAGTGTAATATCGAAATAGAAATAAATAATTCGCAATAAACTTACGATAACTGTGATAAAGTATGGAAGCTTTCAAACACTAACATGTAGAATTGTTACAAAAGTTTAAATTGCACTTTCCGGGCTTTTGTATCCGCACATTTTTTTAACATACACTGATAAAATTAATTATTTGAATTAAAAAAATTTCCCATTGACTCAAATAAATATTTGTTTCCTATTAGCCAAACAAATATATATTTGAAAAATACCAAGGGATTATTTGCCTCAATTAGTATTATCTGATTTGATACAAATTACTTTTTATTTGGAATTAATCACTGAATACAAAGTTTAAGCAAATATTCATTTCCTTAATACTAACCTAACTTAAATAAGCCGCTTCAATGACTTAAAGTAAATAGGTTAAAATTTAAGTTAACAAAATGTTTATTTGATTGATATTTATACATATTTTATCAAGTATATGTTGTTTTACTTTTGTTTTACATGTATTTGCCGTAACAACAACGTTATTTAATTAAACAATTTAAGTGATTGGATTTAAATAAACCGGTAATTTCCATCAAAGTCGTTGTTTTTTTATTCAAGTTCATAATTGTTTAACTTGTCTTTTAAATTTATTTAGACCAAGTATAATTTTATTTGGTTTAAATACCTTTTTTTTTTAATTTTAAATATATCAGAAAGTTCATTCAAATCAGTTCTTATTTTATCCAAGTACTTGTTTAGCCAAACGTCACATAAAAATTAAAAATAAGCAGATGAAATCCCCTGTTGCTATTGAATATGGTTAATCAGTACCTATACCATAATAATCACAAACCTTATCAAATTGTTTATAGTGTTCAAATAATAAGGCAAACCAACAGAAAAGACCATTTTTGCCGAAAATAAAGGTTATGACAAATTACACGCACGCGCACAACGATTTTCAGATAAAAATTAAAAGATAACCATCTCTTATTTTATTACTTATTTTTATGTTATGTTATTTGGTTCTATAAACGTCTCATGGCAGATCTGTAGATTCAACTCTTATTTTATTTTATGTCATGTTATTTTGCTATATAAACCCACCATTAGTTGTTGTCCCCCTTAAAATATACGTCAATAAAACATTATGGAGAAGTTAATAACTTTGATAAAAAATTAAATAAAGGCAAATTTTGCAAATATTAGGTACACTAATTATTATTATCATATTAATTATATTAAATTTTTTACGTTAGAAGGTTTGATAGGTATTGAAATATGGTGAAAATTGAGAAAAACTGTCTTGTAACCTGGGTAGCTATGATTTATAAATACCTGGCTATATTTTTCTAAAAAGATTTTGTGTTTAAAATTTCAAATTAGGTATTACAAGTCAGTGGCGGCTCGTGGGTGTGTAAGGGGGTGATGCCAGAAAATAGCGCTGCAGGCGAAAATTTTTCGCGATTTCAAAGTCATTGGCTTAAAATGAATAGTTACGAATTCAACCAGAAATACTAGGTTTCACGAGAAAAATATTCAATTTGCAAGGTCAGGGTCAATTTCTCTCAGTGCATCCGCTGCTGTGTCTCTATTTTGCTCTTGTAAGAACTACTACAGAAAAGACGAAATATATCAGTGATATAGTTTAATAATCAACTTATTTATGTACGAATAGGCTCAAACATCGACAAATACAAATCTTAAGGCGTACCCGACGAATGTCTAACAAAAACTGCCGTTTCTAACGGTACCCTTCAAAATATCTAAAACTATGCCCTATTTAAATTCTAAGCATCTATATGTTTACATTAACACCATAAAAACTAATGGCTTTATGCCAGTCAGTACTTTAACCCGCAGACCCGCCTCGAAAATCTAAAATCACGATAGGTTAACAATCACAAACGAATGGCATGCGTCGTAACTCGTAACCTAACGGCAACGATCTAATTAAACCTAATAAGCCGACACCTGATCCTACGAGAAGAAAAGATAGATGAGCCTGTTAACAATAAAACATTGCCAAGTTTCAAATAGGCACTAGGCACCCACCTGTAATCTTTAATTTTTATCTGTTTTTTACTTTTTTGTTATTGGGATTTAATTGCATATTTGTTAATAATATCTTATAGAACAATGAAAACATTTATCAATCATTTCTAACTGATTTTTTTATGTTTTGAAAAATAAAACATTTAAATAATAAGTAAATAAGTCAATAAGTGTCCTTGTTCAATCAACATTTGGCAACATGCAAGCCATTGAAAGCTACTGTAAAAATAATACGATATAGGCCCAAATAAGTGGGCCTCCCTCACCTGCAAAATTTGGCTATTTTTCCTCTTGTGCGCGATTAAAGCGGTGGAGGTGCCGGGTTGGAGAGCATAGCGTTTTATAAGCGATTTGTGACGTAAAGGAAGCTCAAGTTTTTGAAATTACAATTTTCTTTTTATGCGGTCGGGCAACGATTTCAGTTTTTAAAATTAATGTTGGATGAGGTGCGCGCTAAATTTAAAAGATAATATGTTGAACTTTGATGGTAATTCAATGTTCTATTGTTTTGATACTTTTAATGATTGGAAATTAGTTAAAAAACGTTTTATATTTATATAAATAATTTATTAATTTTACATGTGAGGCCCGGCCTCAGTTGCTTTATACGACGAGCCGCCACTCTTACAAGTATCTTTTCTTTGCCTCTTATCTTATTCTTTTAACTCGTTTCATGCGTAATATATTCAAATATAGTTTCCTACCTTAAAAAGTATCTAACAGATGGGATATACCCCAATCTTCTAAATAATTATTCATATTACGTTTTTCCCCTTATCTTACTTTTAATTATTGCTGGAACCATTAACTTCTGTGCCACTAACAAAGAAGATTTCACTCTCACTCATAAATTTCTACAAGACAAGATCGAACACCAATAACCAATAACGCGATTATGATTTATCAGGCCACTTTTGTATAACCAATCAAATTACTCAAAGCCCCATGAAATGTTCGACATTGAATGATTTAAATTAGGGTTAAAGGTATTTAGTTCTTAACTTGAAATGTATTTCGATTAAATAATTAGTTATTTGTAAATATTTGGTTGTTTTATATTAAGGATTTAATGTAAATACATAATTATTTAGTTTAAATGACCCAGACATTTAAATAGTTCTCTATTGGGTGATTTAACTAGCGATTAACAGAATTTAGTTCCTAAATGAAAATTAGTTCGATTAAATAATTAGTTATTTAGATTTTGTTATTTTAGTTGTTTTTTGGTAAGTAAGTTGGTTGGTATTTGTTTGAAATGTTCCATGATTTAACACAAATTCACCAACAGTCAAATAATTTTACAAATAAAACGAAATACTTTCATTTATTTCGGTTAAATAAAACTTAGTTAATTAAAATCACATTTATTTATTACCAATAATTATGCACCAAATAAATCAGATTATTTGATTAAGGGAGCACAATTTTATCAGTGTACTCTTTATATCTATTGAATCAAACGATTCGTGTTCAATTGACACAGTTACTAAGGCCGATAATCGCTCCTGACTCCTAGATGATCTAAGATAGTTTTTTATTAACTTGAATTTGGAAAACGAACGTTCTCCGATCGCAACAGTAACGGGTAATGTTAAGAAAATTCTAATTAGCACCTCAGTTAAAAAAGAGGATGTCAAATTATTTTGGAGTATGTATTAAAGAATAGCAATTTTATTCATATCGGATTCTATTTCTATCAGGGCACTGAGCAGGAAATTGGCTTCGGCATGTTTTGCACTCAAAGTGGTAGTTAATGAACTTGGTTCAAATATTGCGAAATCAGTTTACCACGTGCTAATGGAATCTCATCTGAGATATGGAGTTGCATTTTGGGGGTCTCTAGTCAGCAACTGCTCGGTGTTCTGTTTGTTCTGTAGAAACGCGCAGTGAGATGCATTTGTCGGGCCAAACCCAGAGACTCATGCAGACCATTGTTCTTGCAGAAAAGAATATTAACACTAACATCATTGTTTATTTTGGAGACTGTCACTTTAATGTTTAAGATGAGATATAGGTTTTTGAATACTGACTCCTCCTACACGACACGACAATATCGTAATCTGCCTCTGCCAATACCATCCTCAACCCTTACAAAAAAGTCGATTTTATATGAAAGTGTAAAAATATATAATCATTTACCTAATTACTTAAAGGACCCACAGTCACTTAAATTATTTAAGAGGTCTGTGACGCGGATGTTGTTGGAGAAGGCTTACTATTGCCTAGAGGAATATTATTCCGATGTTCCGAGTTTTGTTTAAGGGTTTTATTTGATATCTTTAGATAATTGTTGACATACCGTAAATAACCAAATTTTAATTGAATAACCAAACTTTAATGCCTACCCTTGTTTTTTGTTTTTTTTCTTAATGGTATTAATGTAAATTATTGTTATTATTAAATGATATAGATAGATGTATATTATATATATAGACTTTGTCAATGAGAATTTTGTATTCTCTAGACAATAAAGTATATTTGATTTGATTTGATTTGATTATTGCCTTAATTTTTTCTAATAATTCCTCGCTTGATTGTTGTTGAATATAAAAACTTGAAAGTACTCATTTTTTTGCCCAGTGAATTTGCCAAAGTTCTCGTATATTTATGTCCTTAGTTGCATCATCTTTTAATTCAATTAAATCATCATATATTTCACTGATTTATGTTTTAAGTGGTGTTATTGTTTCTATACGACTCTACCACTCTCCCATCTCATATTTGACAATGGCTTTAGTGTAAGTCTCGGAATAGGCGCTAATAACACAGTCCACCTACGATTTAACGCCGAGAAGTAAAAATACATGTGATTTAAAAAATCTACTGATTCGAAGCTCACTTTGGCGTTGGAAATATTCTACTATGAAATAAGGTACCTGCGTAATTTAAGACCAGATACCTTATATTGTCACGCCTATGTTTTATTGTGGTTTTAGGACTAATAACTCTTCGTGATGTTTTATTCTGGGTTTTATACATGATGTTACTAGGTATATTGAGGTAAGAAGAATTAAATTTTTGTATATGCAGGGTGTCTCTAGAAGGTGTGCACAAAATGCTAGCATAAATTTCTAATGCTAAAATACGACAATCTATACAGGGTGTCTCTAAAAGGTCTGTACAAAATCTGAGCACATAGTCCTAAGGCCAAAATAGGGCGATTTAAAGCAACTTACCTTAGTCCGAAATTGCTCCGTTTCCGAGATACAGGGTGGTAAAGTTAAAGAATAAAAATAGAATTTTTTAAAATTAATGAACATTTTTTAACGTATTACTTTAAGGTGCCCGGGGGTTTTTTGGGATGCGAACCCCGAATACGGACACCTTTTCACTGTGGCCATTAGAGGGCGCTTCACAATGCACTTCTTATGGTTTAGAATGGCCATAACTTTTTTATCAGTGTAGTTTTTTCCTTTCCCAGGTACCCAGTTTTAAAGTAATACGTTAAGAAATGTTCATTAATTTTAAAAAATTCGATTTTTATTTTTTAACTTTACCACCCTGTATCTCGGAAACGGAGCAATTTCGGACTAAGGTAAGTTGCTTTAAATCGCCTTATTTTGGCCTCAGGAATAAGTGCTTATATTTTGTACAGACCTTTTAGAGACACCCTGTATAGACCAACTTATCTTAGTTCAAAAGTTGATAAGTTTCCGAAAGGGCGTCAACGTTATTATTTTTTTAAAAACTTTTTGAATACCTACAACTTTCTCCAACAAAAAAGTTGCGCCTCCTGAACTTAGACACACATTCCCAAGGGATTTTCTTCGAATTCATAAATAAGAGTTAGAGAGCTTCGACCAGTCCTGGGAATGAATAATAATATGTGAAGGAATGCAATGACTAGTTTCAGTACGCGATAAAACATCAGGAATTTGTGCTAGTATTTCGTACACACCTTTTGGTGACACCCTAAAAATAATTTTAGGTAAAATCCAACAGAATCTAAAATATTCATGTTTATTTTTTGATATTCAGTTTTAAAAACAGTCAGTATAAATTGTTTTTGTATAAAAAGTGTGGGTTTGGCAGGTGTAGCGGTAATTTGTTTGATATGTTGACCGACTGACCCGACTTTATTTACAATACAATGCCTTTTGCTGGGATAGAATATTTAACCTATTATATTAATCATTTTACCCTGCTTCTGCCTTTTGTATATTAAATAGTACCTACTGTTTTCTTTAATATTTAGTAATAATGCCATTTTTTAGAATAATAATTTTATTATATTGATACTTATTAACGATCTTTTGGAAAAAACTAAAAAAAAAAAAAAACTAAAAATCCTATATATAGCTTCGCTGATGACAGCACACTTGTTTCATCTTTTACTTTGGATGCTCGGACATCGGCTGCTAATGCACATCTCTATAGGCAGCAAGAGGTCTCACATCTCAACAAAGACCTGGAAGAAATGCTGTCTTGGGGTGACAGTAACCAAGTAGAATTTAACGGTAAAAAGACCCAGGCGGCAGTTTTTTCTAAAAAAGTTAATGTTGAAGAACCGGATATAGTTATGGCGGGACACTCGATTCCCTTGGCTTCATCAATTCATTTATTGGGCGTTAATTTGGATAGTCATAATATGTCTTGGCATAGCCACGTTGCGGCCATTGCTAGGGCAGCCTCGCAGAAGCTTGGAGTACTTTTCCGAACAAAGAACCTCTATACACCCCAACAACTTTTGATGCTCTATAAAGCCCAAATTCGACCATCGCTGGAGTACTGTTCGCATATTTGGGGCTCTGCTCCTAAACATACCCTGAGATTGCTAGATTCCATTCAAAGAAGAGCCATTCGCTTGATTGGTGACCACAGTCTGACAAACAACCTGGAAAGCCTTGAACATCGAAGGCAGGTTGGCGACGTGAGTCTATTTTACAAATATTTTCATGGCAAGTGTTCAACTGAGGTTGCCCGCTTGATTCCACCCAGAGCGGTGCATGGTAGAAATACACGACGAGCCACTGCAGCCCACCAGTACGTGGTTCAGCTTAGTGTCCCTCGAACGACACTGTTTCAAAATTCTTTCATCTGGAGAACGTCATCACTCTGGAACGACCTCCCTGAGATCGTGTTCCCCAACGACTATAATCTTCAAAGATTCAAGACCAACGTGAATCATTTCCTGCGCACACGCACCGCTCCCAGAGCGCCATAAAGGATTTATCCTGCAGTGCTGTGCCTTATCATAAAAAAAAAAAAAAACTTATTTAATTACCAAATGAATTCGTTAGCTTAAGCCACATTGAGTTCTTAGTCTAATGAGATCATTTTTTGTTATAGTAAAAGTGATCCCGGTCTACTACGGTATAGTTTTTCAATCCCTTTATCAACCCTTGCACTCTTTACTTACTACTCCTTAAGTGCGTCCCATAAAAATCTAGCGCGGGAAAGCCCATCGTTCTCTAAAAGTTCAAAATAGGACAGCAAACGACGACATGTAGACAAAAGTATATGACTTCGCTAGATACACTACGGTTAGCACGAAGTGCTGAAGTTCTCTTATCAAGATATTTGTATTAATCTTCTATATTATATGGTTCTATTTCCAGTAGTAAATGAAACTTTTTTTCTTTATTTGTTTTATGTTATTTAATAATTTTATTGAATTAGTCAACCCGTTAAAGCCTGTTTACATTAGGTGCAAAAAATGTCATTCAAAGTATTGCGTCTGCAAAGAATTGCATTGCGTAACCGTTTACATATCATGCAAGTAAAGGATGCAAGCATCTTAATAACCAGTTGTACCAATATAATTAAATCATTTTGTACTGATTTATTTCTTCCCTGTTTATATTCTTGTAACATTTTTGATAATCATTCAAATGATGTTGAGTTGCCTCGGCCAAGACCTTCTTTTTTTTTTTGTTAGGTGTGGGTTTGTCTTATTATCTGACAAATTTTTTTTAGGGCGCCATCCTACCAGAAATAATAAAATTTTACAAACACTTAGTAGTTTATTAAACTAAATTTGTATAATAATGGCTATTGAGATTGGTTTCTGAAGAAACAGTTTACAGTATAAAAAGGTAAAAATTAAAGCGAAAATAAAGAAATGGTCTGCTGGTCTTTACAAAGTTATCCTTCGGACTGACAAATACTTAGCTCTGCATTGTCTCCATGAAGTGTGTCCAACATTCAGTCCTCTTCACCTGGAAGTTGTCTCGATGAGGTGTTCGGTGTTCCATGCATAGACTTCAGCAAGGGAGAAGGTGAGGGAGACGTCAGGACTTGATTGGACTTGAATTCTTGTGACAGCGATTGATAGGAATAATGCCTTCAGATGAGCTTGTTAGCTTCAGGTTTGCTTGTTTACATGTAATATTAGAAAGGTGGCGTTAGACCAGCGAATAATATTGCAATAAAAGGTTTGAAAATGAATACTTAGGTTAAACAGTACCAGTTGTAACTTAAATTTCTATAATATAGTTACAGGATGTTTTAACTCCCTGTTACTCAAGTGAATATGAATAAAGTTTTAAATTAAGAAATGAAATAACCATGTTTAATTACATAAGGTCAAAAACAAATTTTCTTTCGGGTTTAAGTAGTAAGAAAAATAAATGATTTGATTGACTTAAAAGGTATTTAAGTTTTAAGTTAATCCAAGAAAAGCATATATTGTGCCAACAAGATAAAAATTAAGTAATTAATATACTACAAAATGTACAAATATATCATACAGATATTTAAAACTAGTAGAAAATGCTGCATTCAAAAGCATCTAGAACTTTTGTGCAGATTCGATATGCATAACGAGCAAAAAGGCAATCGTTTGCTAGATAAATGTGGTTTAACGAGCTACAGGCATTCGTTACCACATGATATTGGTGTACCAGACTAATGTCTTAATTATGGCACCCAAGGTAAGATACGAACAAGATGAGTTCAAGATACGGTACAAGAGAAATTGTATATACAGTGTGACTTAAGATACTATCCATCCAGTACAAGTATGTCGCGCCAATTGAGTGAGAAGTTTAAGAAAAAGTAAATGTTAAATCAGAATTGATTTCTGACAGATATCAATGAGAGAAACGAGGTGAGTTTTTCAACAAATTCAATTTAGGTTTCAGCTTAGAAACAAAAGAAAAACTCACCTGCTTTCCTCGATATCAGCTTCCTGGGATATTCTGTCAGTCACCAGTTCTGTAGAGCCTGGATCTGTCGGTTTCCTTGTGAATGGTCCAGTCAGGTTTACCCTATATCTGGTTCTCACCAATGTTCGTCAAGAACTTAAATAAACTACCAACTGGCCAACGATATTTGCTAAAACGTAAAAGAAACGACAGAGACCCGAAAAACAAAGTTAAATTGAGAATTTAAGCATTAATTGATGAAGAAAAACAAACAAAACCATGACCTGTTGATTGACTTAAAAGATATTTAAATTGAATGATTGACTTAAAAGATATTTAAATTGAATGCAAAATTATTAAAATATTGTTTGAAATTCACACTTACTGAAGAAATATTATTATGACTGCGTTCTGTCTGTTAAGATGATGCTTTTAGATTATCAACAACATTATAATTTATAAGAATAAATGAGATGAATAAAGATTATTAATTTATGATGCCATGATGGCCGGCACGTCTTTATTTTTGTTAAAACATAAAAATGTGGAATTTAGTTCGTATAAAAATAGATTAAAAGGTCATGGCTTACTAGAAAGTAATACTTATGGTTCAATTACATACTTATTATTAGACAAAATATAAATTTAGTGAAACAGAAACTTAGCGTGACATACCTGTATCAGGACAAAACCAAAAGTCAAGTCAAAAAATTAACCTGAGCCTTTTTCTATTCACGGAGACAATATAAACTAAATCAAATGTAATAAATCAATAATCTATGTTAAAGAATACCCTAGAAATCTATGTTATAGAACGGCAAATTTGCAGTTGCTCCTTTCATATATACAAACTTAAATAATCGATATTAACTGCAGTATGCAGAGTTATCCATAGATGGCAGCGCCAATACCTAAAGATTTATTATACTTCAAAATCCAGTGTAACGAAATAACTTTTATTTACGTTACATTCTACTAAAATTGTATTTTTAAACTGAAAAGCAACCACTGCTAATTACTGAGCATGTTTGCAAACAACGAAATATTTTAGTTTACCTTGGCATGGCTTTGCTTAGCTTGGATCAATGGATGAATTGATTTGTTTATGTTGGTACCTGTTATCTCACCCAAAATTGCATGTCATGTGACATAAAAATAGCGCGTGTTCTAATTTGACGCAATGCAAAGAAAATTGCAACAGCTGATTGCAAAGTCGCAAGTGCGCATGCTTACAGGCAATTTTTTATTGCATTGCACGTGCAATTTCTTAATGTAAACAGGCTTTTATAGAATTTGATACACTGATAATACAGACCTTTTATGTCATGGGTAATCTAATGTATTGGATATGTATATTCTAAGTTTCTTGTTGGATATACTTGTTGTGAGACGTTATTTATATAAGAAAATATGTTTTTAGAGAAAAAAGTAATACATTCCTGTATAAATATTGTAGTTACGGTCAAGATTTTAAATTCTTTAAATTTTATATATTTATTATTATTCTAAGTACTCGTTTTTGACAGACGAAAACTTTTACAATATCTCTGCAATTTCGATACATGATAATTCTGTTTCGAACATTCTGAGGGGACGTATCTGCCTAATACGCGAAAACTATAGCATACCTTATTTAACTTACTCACAACATAATCGACATGACAATCCCATAAAAGAGTACTATCGGAACATTTACCTAACAACTTGGTGCTATTTTGTACGTGTACAATCATTTTCTATATGAAAATTTTCAGGTTGTTCAATCCGTGGTCTGTTTGTCCTGAACATGGTCAGGCCAGGATTAATAGCTCTAATCTAATAATTAGTTTATTTTTAGGAAGCCAATCCTCAGCTTTAGCCGTAAACACTTGTACTTCCTACCCAAGGGTGGTCACAACTCTATTAGTCAACAGGACATTAGTGTCATCAGCATTATTAGTGATTTTACAAGCATTATTCCAAGAGTAGAGTCCTATTATGTTATTGATGTAAACAATGAATATAATTGGACCAATAACGCTACCTTGTGGTAATCCAATTAAAGTATTTTTTGTTTTGGACAAAACTGTTTCTACCTTTACCTATCACTACTTTCTGTTGCCTTGTTAGATATATGATTTAATCCACTCATACCATACAGACTTTATTTTTTTTTAAGAATATTATGACTTAAAGTGTCATATGCTTTTGACAAATCAAGGAACAACCCCAATGGGGCATCACTCCTTACCAGGGTTTCCAAAATGTCCTGTTCAAAATTAAAAATTGCCGCTTGGGTGGATTTTTCCTCTAAGAATCCATGTTGTATGTGGTTAAATAAATTATTTTTATTCATAAAACTTAAGATTCGTTTACACATAATATGTTCAAATATTTTAGAAAATGATGGTAGTAAACTGATTGGACGGTAATGTTATAAATTATTATAATCGCCTTTTTTAAAAATGGGCGCTATAACAGCAAGTTCTGGTTCATCCGGGAAAATACCGAAGTGAGTTATTGATAACAAAGACGAGTAGTTCCAAAATTGTCCCAACGATAAATTTTATTATGCTTGTTGAGATTTCATTATACCCGCAACTGAACTTATTCTTTATTTTACTAAAAATTTGTAATATTTCGTCTTCGTTTGTTAACTCTATTTCAACATATGATGGATTATTCTATATCGGAGCCAAAAGGTATATTTTTTAATTGTGCTAACAAGTTTGGCGCAATATTTACAAAAAAGTCATTATATTTGTTTGCTATTGTCTCTTGATCACCTTCAATTTCAATATCGTTTCCATTGTGTCCATTTATTTATTTTACGGTTATCCAGGCCCACTTACTCTTATTATCCGAGTTATTTAACCTATTTGCATAATTTTGTCTTTTTGCTTGCTTTAATACCTTATCATAGTCTTTCTTCTTATTAATATATAAGGTCTTACATTTACTATTTACATTTTTCATTATAAAAAGAACATCTTGTTGGCTTTTTGTGAGAGATATATTTGGATTTATTAAAGTTTCTTTTTGGTACTTTTGTATATAAGAGAGAATTGGTTAAACTTGTCTAAAAATATTTATTTATTTATTTATTTAACATGCTTTATTGTCAAGAATACATTACATCTTATAGACAAAGCAACTAATTCTAAATTTATCCTACGATCTAAGACGATGTCAGAAGGTAAAAAGATCATAAATAGACAAAATACAAGTTAGAAAAAATAGACATCAGAAAGTTTAAAAAAATAAAAACAAACGTAAAGTTTAAAAAAAAAAACATACCTACAAAATAGAGCAAACAACAATTTAAAATAGTTAAAAAAACATAGCTTAACTTCAAAAAACATTATAATAAAGTCCACAAGAAGTGTCAAATTTCATCCCGATAGTACTCATCCAGGCTGTAATACGCCTTTTGTGCCAGAGGGTATCTCACCGCTTTGCGGAAACGCACATAATCCAAAGATCTATACTCCACTCTCAAATGATTATACACTTTAATCCTTTCGTAAATTAAAGAGCGCTTAGTCAATATCGATCTAGGAATTGGAAGCCGAAGGTTAGAGCTTTGCCTGGTACTGTATACATTTTGAGATTGTTGCTTAAAGATCTCTTATGTATTAAACATAGGGTTTCTAAAATAAATAGGCATATAACCGTTAAAATACCAAACTTTCTAAATAATGGCCGACAATGGTCCCGATATTTTGCCCCAATCATATACCTAAGCGCTCTCTTCTGAATAACGAAAACAGAATTTAAAAGCTGTTGATTGTAGAATGCCCAAAATGCAATACCATATCTCATATGGAACTCAAGCAGCGAGTGGTATACCATCTTTGCCGCTGAACAACCTAGTTCTTGTGACACCACTCTAATTGCAAAGCAACCCGATGCTAACTTCTTATTTAATTCAATGACATGTTTTTCGAATTTAAGCTTGGAGTCTATAAATAGTCCAAGAAATTTTATGGTTGCTTTACTTTCAAGTT
The DNA here is from genome assembly GCA_963920685.1 of Polydrusus tereticollis. Taxonomy (NCBI): domain Eukaryota; kingdom Metazoa; phylum Arthropoda; class Insecta; order Coleoptera; family Curculionidae; genus Polydrusus; species Polydrusus tereticollis. Next base: position 30,284,680 of record OY987328.1, on the reverse strand, counting down.
GTTTGTTATCCAAAACAAGATCATTATAGTCAAAGCCAAAAGTCAAAATATTAGTTCAGGTTAGTGTGTGTCATCCGCGAGAAGTATGAACTGGCCACTAATTGCTATACTTGTAAGGTCGTTTGTATACAATTAAAGTAAGATAGGGCCCAACACAGAACCCTGGGGCACCCCATACTGAATATTAGACAGACCAGAGTTTAATAAAAGTGTCCCATTGCTAGTAAAAATGATAATGTACAGACGAATTTTACATAACGATATAATTGCTACCATGTAATTTGTTTAAAAACTAAAAATAGAGAAAAGTTATGAAATCATTTAGATTTTTAAATATTTTTACCAAATGGTTCTATTTGGAATATTAACCAACCAAAGCAATTTTACTATAATGACGGGTTATTGGAACGCCTTAAGGGTAACAGCTGTGGCCTTACCGTTCTTCTTTCCTCGTTGTTTTTGTTCACATTCTTAATACAATAATTAGATTAGGTTCCCGTTTTCCGTAGTTTAAGATAAATTCAAAAATATTTTAAAATTAATGCACAAATCACCGAAATAAATTTAGACTCTTAGAGCTGTCAAAAACTAATTGGCGCTGTCCTAGTATTTGCGATCCGAAACACGCGAGACAGAAAGAAATCTGTTTGGCAACTAAGGGTAAAAATAAAGAAAACTGGTTTACCAAGATTTGATGAAATCTGTTTTATCGGTAGGTATTGGTGCCGCTTTAAATTTAAAATATTCCTTGGTATAAATATACATTTTTTTCTGCTTTTATTTTTAGTTCAGGGATACACGTTATTTGTAACTCTTATTTTAAGTTTGGAGTAAATACCTTGTTGGTAAAGTAACAAATAACGTATATCTAAGAGCTCCAATAAAAAGCAGCAAAAAAGGAATTATTAAAACCAAGCAATACCTATTTCAAAAATACAGCTGACTAAAATAAAGCGAAATAGGTAATAAAACATTATTTTTATAATCAAAAATTATTTTGGCAAGCGGTGTCGCATGCCATGTTTATTTAAACAGTTTGGAACACAACATTTTTTCGGTTTTAACGGAGGTGCGTAGTCTTTTATAACGCAAAATAAATACGCGAACTTTAACTAAACAAACCGAAAACACACTAAAACTAAACAAAAAGTCAAAACAACTAAAAAAACACGCTAATAGTACACACAGAGACCGAACGATCACAAACGGCATTAAAATTCAACACAACTTAAAAGAAAATTGAGAATAGAAAATTGACAATACATTTCAAATTTTTGACAACAACGAAATTTGGGAGGGTGGTTCTTCTCGATCGCAAATCGCAAATGAACGTGGTGCTCTCTATACGAGCTTAACTAAACCAAATTGAGCGATGCCACTACCGGCGCCATCTACGAAATGCGATCCAAACAAAATATTAATGTTTGGCGGGAACGCCCAGCTTACGTATCTAAATTTATTTCGGTGATTTGTGAATTAATGTATCTATAGATCTTACTGTTGTCTATATTAAAAAATTAAAGTTTTTAAAAGATAGACAAAAAAATCGAAATTACACATATTTAAAATAACCGAGTTTGTCAAGTCGACACGAACGCCCTGTATAAAAAATGTAACAAAACAGTACTATGGACATAATATAGCATGTATTTTAAAGAAGATATGGTAAAGGACGTCGTGTCAGTTTGTAGCTACACGGTATCCGGGGGAAGGGGGAAGCTATCTTTGTCTACACATTCTTTAAATAGTTTTGATAGACACACACTCAAATGACGGCCTATAATATATTTTTTCTACTACTAACTTGAGAAATCGCCATTATTTACTCCATCTCTACTGAGAAGTAACATTTCTCTACCTAGGTAAATAATGAAAAACTTTCTGCGTAATGAGGTTAGGTTACACACGATTTTAGCATTCTTACTCACTTCTTTACCATGTTATTGGTTTTAAGCCTTGACTAACCATTTTAAATAAAGGGATTTCGGAATATCAAATTTTTAATAAAACAGGAATTTTTATTATAAATTGGAAGATATTATATCAAAAGAAAATGTCAAATTCAAAAATATCAACACAAGTGGCACGCTGACACCGCAACATTGCCATTAAACAAAATCAGTCGAAACAGGTGTTTCCCTGTCTTAAGTGTTTTAATGTCAAGGTATTTTCCTGCTTTTAGAATATTTTTTTAAAAGGCAATAGCTCCACTGTATAACCCCTCCCGAATTAAAAAAATATTTAATCAAATATTACTTAGTTTTGTATTAGCAACGTTGGAGTGTATGCAGTTTTATCCATCGACTTAACACAAGATGGACGTAGCCAGTCATTCATAAAAAGGTCTATCGTCTGCCTCAAACAACAAACAGGAAAGGGGGGGTGAGGGGTATTTACTGCGGCTTCTACTTAGAAGCTGGGCTCAAACTGTGATGAGACAAAAAGCGCAACGCTGCATAGCATGGTCATATTGGGTAAAATTATTCAGTGGCGTAACAGTTTCGTGTTAATTTGTAATAAGTTTGACAAATTATGATCAAAAATTTTAGGTGGAGTATTCATAAATTCAAAATACTTTTAGGGTCTCTAAGTAACATGAAATTGACTAGAGGCTGAACTAACCTGCCAAAATTCTGACAGTACATGTTAAGAGTTCAAAGAAAACTGATGATGATAAGATATTTATCCAATTGTAAAATCTGAATTATTCCTTTATTTTAATTTTTTTTTATCAATAAGACCGCTTCTTAAAATTTTTAAAGAAACAATGGACCCTAGCTCTCTAGATATAACCAAATTTTTTTTTTGGTTTGATAAAATAAGAAAAAGTAGTGGGGTATGGGGTTTTTAAATAAATTATTTAAATCAAATTAGAGTAATTTGCTTTATTTACAAAACAAGTGTTACACAGGTTGTATGGAAATTCCTTTCGTATATTTCAAGGGGATATTCTACATATGAAAATAAGTTCCTATGAATAAAAGTCCCTAAATGTCTTATAAGGAAGTTATGGCTGTCTAAAGGTGACCTCCAAAGACTAGTTTCAATCATATTTCTTTGAAACCGCTTGAAGGACCCGTGTGCCTTTTAGCATATGAAGAAATATTAATAAACGCTAATTTTTGATATTGAGAGTTAACATTAAATTTAATCAGTCCCCTAAAGGACCTACATTTATATAAACTTCTTTTTATGTAGAATATTCCCTTGAAATATACGAATTTGAATTGAAATTGAATTTCCGGACAACTTGTTTATAATAATAGAATGAAATAGAACTTATTCGTAATAAAAAACATAGTTTTGAAATATTATATAAAGGTATTTAGTAAACAATTTAGGTTAATTCTATATTTTTAATTTAAAAACTAATTTATTTCTAAACTATATCATTAAAAAACAGACTTGTAGAAGAAATGAAGAAATCTCATACCAAGATTGAGTTTATATCATTTAACAAATACATAATAATAATAATTTAAGCCTATCACCATAAACACAAGCACTTCCTTTGCCTCCGGTAGTATCTAATTTAGTACCAATATTCACATAACCAGAAAATTTTGTTCCTGTCCACCCTCTCTGAGAAACTTGAGGCTTAGTTAAAGTCCTTGCTCTTAACCTTCGTATGGCGGTATTAAGCCCCTTCATTTTTTTTCTTTGTTTTAATATTGTGTTTTTCAACACCTTAAAATTCCTTTTAGGTATACTGTCATAATATTCCAAGGACATATCTCCAAGGTAGTTTCTTTTCCTACAACAATTATTTTCCCTTTGTCAACTCCATGCATGGACACACTTTACATCATATTATGTTTACATAATATAATAAATAGGGTAATCTGTGATGATTATTAGTCATTATTGTTACCAAAACTGTTAAAAAATATTTACCTCTTTCCTGATCTTCCTACAAGATGAAGCTTTCCTTTAAAACCTGATTTCAGCCCCACAAGCTCTTCGTTAGATATACTATTTGAACCTTTTTCTAGTTTTTTTAATATCTGAACTTCTATTCCCGAACCGGTTAAGGTTGTTCCAAGATCCTACTGAACTAGGACTTTGATGTTGAAGCTTTGAAGTAGATGGGGAATCTAGGCTTCGATGTGAACTTTGTGGAATCCACACTTGTTGATGGTTCGAGGTGGGCTAAAATCATTATTAGTTTATACAGTTATATAATGTTTTAGTTTTACTTGTCAAAATAAAAAAATACACTAATCTAGACACAAAAATAAAACAGAAAGCTTAAATAAACTAAAACGAATGCTGAAACCACCGAACCCTCTTCGTGAAACATATATCTATGACTAGGCTGTTTTACCTAGTTTTGCCAAGAGTTTAACCTCTAACCTCTTTAAGTTTGATTATAATATACAAAACTACACCATTCCACTAATCTAATCATTTATAACTACTTGTATTGATATTTACTTATGGAGAAGAAGAAATACAACATAAACAATTTAAGTTTATAGATACAAAAACTTTAACTTACGAGTTGTTTTTATTACAAGTCGCTGGTAAGCAACTGAATTCTTCACTTAAATTACTACAAGTTGATACTAGAAGCTCCACTACAGGTTTTAAACTAAAATACAAAACTTATGTTACATATCTGAACATATATCCAGATTAAATTTATATTTTCCTACTTTGTTAGTTTAAAAGTTTAAAGTAAAAACATATTTTGTGTTCCTAGTTACCTATCATCTGCAACGGAACACGGAAGGCACAAATGGTTTCTTTGGAACTGCTTCTTTCTTAAGTATGCGGGAGCCACCTGCCCTATAAGTAAAATCCTGCTCCTCAAATCCTCACAACATATTATGTCAGCACTCTTCGGAGGAACTTTGTCTTGAAGATTTAAGATTTCAAGCCACATTGCTCGTCTACTAGGGTCAGCGGGAAACCTTAAAGTTACGATACGATTAAATCATAATACTAGTACCCCAGAAAACCAACCTAAGTAAGATTTAATGGGTAAAACAAACGAAAGCCGCAGTTCCCACGCCTATGTTAGTAAACCTAACCCCAACCCCAAACTTCAAATTACCTGTGGAATCTTAGATTTCGACGTGAATAGTTTATTTTTCTGCACACTTAGCACTGTCTGGGCATTTTGTCTTTAAATAGTATCACAAACTGTCACAAAAACTTAGAAAAATACAAAAAACTGGAAAAAAGCTAACAGCTGTCAACTTCACTTCAAGAGCGAAACCAAATTCGCGGTCATATGGTCATAAAATATCATTCATGATTGTTGAAGGTTTTGCGTAAATACGTAAAGCGTTGTTGCCGGATTTGTGGAAAAAATTTTTTTAAATCGATATACTTCTTCTAACAGGGCTAATAATGAACAATGTAACGTTGCTAATGACCAAAGCCTACTCAATACAATACTTTAAAGAATAATTATCGCCATTTGTTTATTATATTTTGCATAGAACATATGACTGTGGCCTGTTGTTGGCGACACGCCAAATGTAAACAACCCCCGTCCATCTTGTGTTAAGTCGATGGTTTTATCCGCTCCTTTGTCTTTTGCTATCGGTGACAATCTCTTACAAGGTTGCCAAATTTGCCTGTTTTATCAGTATAATACTGGGTTGCAATTTATTTTTATAAAAAGATCTCAACGAATTAAACATGTAATATTTTAATGTTAGTAGTAGAAAAAAATCTATATATACCTTGGTTGAGAAAGCTGTTATATACTTCGCACATTATTCAGGGGCGGCTCGTCAATAAGTGCGCCCGTGCGCGCGCACTGCCTAAGAAAGCCAAGCACCAAGCAAAAATAAAATTTATATAAAAAAAATATCAAGAAAACTTGAATATAAGAATGGCGAATGCGACAGACTTCAAGCGCGACTACAGCGTGCACTTACATCTACTGATTGAAATGGTCTGCCGTGTGTATTCGTTCGGCGCTCTCGTTAAATGGATTTTCCCTGTGTGGATTGATCGGGAATATTCGGTTAATCGCCCGATGAAAGGACGTCGCCGTGCGCTATCTGAATACACACTTCAATAATTTAATATGATTGTTTTAGAGTTTTTTTACGCGATTAGAGAAGTTTGAAGTTTATTGACGGTGTTGTGGGTGTTTTTTGTTGTTGTAATTTAATAATGGCTAGTAGTTCGGATTGTTTCACACGAAGTGTTATAGTTATGGACCAAAATTCTGTTGAGAACATTCTAAATAACTTTTCGACAATCGATTTCCAAGGAAAAATTAAAATAAAAATCCCATTTAAAAACCGCGTTTTTTTTTTTAATATTCTTCTGGGATAAAAAGCACAAAGAAAATCGATACAAAAGTAAAAAGGGGCGTGGCATCTCGAAAATTTTTCGCCTGCGGCGCATTTTTGCCTGCGCCGCACACCCTAAAATAAATGTCACGAGCCGCCACTGCACATTATATATAAAAGCGCTCATTATATAATAGCTCACTTCTAAACCTAGGTATATAATGTACTATTATTTACCTCAGTTGCATGCATAGTTCAGTCAGTGACTCATTTAAAACCAATACCAGACACCAAAAAACATAGGAAGCGGATGAATAAAAAATATTGTAAAAGTAAATGTTTCAATCGGATAGATCCCACAAAGGCGATTGCGACGCAAGTCTGAAACGACCAATCACCGACTAGTCAGCTCGCGACAGGGCATGCCAGTTTCCTGCCGAATATCTTATGCGATTGCTGTTAATGCGGCAAAGAAAATGACCAATAATTTTGCGTAAAGCTTGTGAAGGAAGCAGGGACGCTTTAAGGCATGGACCGGATGGGCCAGAGCACAGGGGCCTCGGCTTACTTGGTCATATTATTAAAAGTGAGCCGGGGTGATGCGACAAATAATCATTTAACATATATCTTTTCCATGCAAAATATTGTAATAGTAGACAAACACGAAATTTGGGCGTGGTTTAAAAAAAAATTGTGGGCCCTTTCATACTCCGCGCAACAGAGGGCCTCCTTTTGCATATGGGCCCATGGCCTTAAGACGTCCTAAAACGTCCCTGGAAGAAAGTAGGAAAATACAATTGCTTATATAACTACAAATTACCAGAGTACTCCCGCAAGGATATCACTGGAAAGGCTTGGGCGGAAATAGGAAAAAAATTAAACCAAACAGGCCAATCTTGATAATTATATTAATATAGGATTTTAATCTTTTTTGGTTTTTACAGACTGACGGTTTTGCAAACTTTCAATTTTACCTCATATTTTGCAGCAACACAGGCTCTTCTTTTTTGATTTTTAATATATGCATGTATCCACTACCGACCGGCGTGTTTGTTTCCTTCTTTGTATATACCAGTAAAGAACAATAAAATCATCGTCCTCATCGCTTGGTATGGTCTGTACGGCTGATCGTTAAACAGTTGCTTTTTTTTTGTGACGAAATTAATGACAACTATCGCCCGGCAACTTTTAACACAGTTGTTTTCAAAACGCATCGCAATCGCGTGCCTTCAGTGGGATAACGGCCCTTTGTCATATAAGTCGCAATTAGCTAAATGCATTTAAAGTAACACAGCGATTCCGAGACTGGGATTCTGATCGCGGAGAAAATAAATGTGGTAACACAGAGAGACCGAATTCACAACTTCAAAGATTTGATAATAAGCGTGTCGACCGGGTTTTCACACTGCTTCATTAATTTGTGTTTTTATTTTTAGATTATCGATAGATTTTGTGAGTTTTTTTCAGTTTTCATTGTATATGGTTCGTTCACATAGGAGGTATAGTTTTGTGTAACTATAGAGTTATTAAACTTTATTTAATATTGTTAACTGCTTTTATTTGAGTTAACTATAGATATTAACAAACCTTCAACTAGTTGTCCGCATACAAAAGAAAATGTCAGTTAACATTAAAATAACAAATAAGAGTTAAAAACGTATACCATGGAATTCGGGAACGAAATCCTGAACTAATTGTATTGGATGCTGCAAAAATATGTGGCGCTTTAACGAAACTTTCCTCGCGCACCGTGGTCAGGGTTTTGAAAGGTCTTCATCAAGAAAATGACGAAAAAGAAAATAGTCGAGCAGCTCAGACAAGAGAACGGAAAAAAATAATCCTGAATAATGCCACAAAGTACGCCATTCGTGGCAAAATCCATGATTGTTTTCCCTAAATGAAATATCTACAATGAAAAAAAATGATGGCTGGGACTAAGAAATCCTAGTCGAATAGGTCGTCCTTTTCTAGGATCAGGTTTTAGGGGTTAATGAAATATATTTAATGTATAAGAAATTATATGATCTTCCAACGAACTCTCTATATGCTAGTGATGAGTCACTGACAGAAATTTTGTCGCTTAGAATTCCTTGTATGTTTGATACTCATTGCATGCAAATACACAAGGGCTTTAATTTTCGGATGATGTTAAGAAAAAAACTCATATCGATATAGGTCCGCTACCGTTTTATTTTCGAGATACAGGGCTAAAAGAAACTCGTTTATTTCCAATTACTGCTCAGAACTCGTGTGCTCGGACATTGGACGGTAATAAGCACACGGAAAAGCCTTAGTGAAAATATTGCCATGCAAGAAAAGCACTTGGGAATTAATTTAGACACCGCTAGATAGAAATATCGTTTAAAAATGGAAAATAAAGAGCTTGACATAAAATACAGAAACTCTACTAGCACTAACCAATGAGGATAAAATCCTCGTATATAAAAAGTCGAAGGCCGTTTGGAACTATAATTTATATAATTCAACTATGGGAATAGGGGCTGTGCTAGAAAGACTATGAGAACGTGCTTGAAAAATATTATAGGCACAGTTATATGTTATCGGATTGAATTAAAAAAAAAAATTGTTTTTTAATTTCTGGGATCTGAATTTTCACAATGTGAGTAAATTATTTAAATTATGTTATATTCACAGTGCCGTAAAATATGTAGATAATCCAACATTTCATTTGGTATAGTAAACACCTTAATATTTGAACCGTAATTTTAATAATTGTCCCACAGCCGAGCCGTCATCTCAAAAGATACGAAAATCTCGCGGTAAACGAAAGAAAATGTTAAAACTTGTCAGGCGGAGGAAACTCCGCCGTCTTTGGAAAAAGCAAACACGCCGTATTAAAACGCGAATGGGATTATTCGGCGCTCCAGCCTATTAATTTCATCTCTGGATTTAATGTAGTTTCCCATAAAGTTTTTACGTCTTTTTCGGGAAAATTTAATTTTCACGTCTTTTTTCCTCTCCCTTCCTCGTCCGTTGTGTATTACCTTAATGGATAACTCCTATAAGAAATATTTGTTTTTTATGTTAAGCGATTATTTTGCTTAAGGGATAATATTTACATTTGAAGAAGAAGGGAAAAAAGGAATTTAAAAATATTTGACAAAATGGGGCAAAAGTTGAATTAATTCAGATAAGTATGGATTTAACTATAGTTTTAGTTGCTGCCAGGTCTTGGGAATCGAATTTTAAAGTGTACTAACTAACGCACCCACTGAATCTTGAAAGTTGGTAGAAAAATGTATGTTTAAAAATATTAATTGGCCACTGTTTCCAGAAAAAGATAATATACGTATCGTCATTTTCACAAGGCAGAGTGTATGGGCTGTGTAAACAAATAATTAATTTAAAAGGTCTCTATTGATTTAAATAAAATATTTACGATTCCAGACCTCACTAACTAATTGTATTTCACACTACACTTTACATACCTAAATACAATATACCTACACCAACTTGCTTGTTAAATTGCTTGATTGCGCAACCAGATTAGCTAGTCGGAGCTGATGTTAGCCCTTGGTAATTTCGGAAGAATCAAGCTTAGAATATTACAGGTGGGCCTATCCCAAGTGGGTTTACAAGGCCGCTAGTGAGTTCATTTCAGTTGTAACTCGAAGTTAGGAAGAGTAGTAAGTTACGTGTACAGCCTGTACGGTGGTTCTTTGCTCGTGCATCATTACTTCCACGTGACAAAAACCAATATGAATCTAATCAAAATTACGAGGTTCAAAAACTCAAAACAAAGTCTTAAGTTCATAAATGTCAAAATTTTCTAGTCTGTCTAGCGTTCGGACTTAATAATAATAACAAATATCTATAATTACTTACCGCCAACAACGAAAATACGATAAAAAAATGGCCCTGAAAAGAATTGTTTATAGGATTAAATTGAATTTGAAGACACCGAAAGGTTTAAAAACAAATTATAGTTGACAGATCGAGAGTATGACTTTGACATCAATAAACAACTCTGCAAATATCTTTTGTCTCTGCCTAGCACGTTACTTTGAACTCGAGACGTATTGCGCAACCCCCGAGACGCTCTATATTTTTATTTACTTTTAACGAAACGACCGTTTGCACTGTAACAAGGTTTTCCTACAGATTAGGAGGATATCGGAATGAGTACTTTGGCAATAAAATATTATGCTCTAAAAAATATGTCAATGTTCAGCAAATCCACACCTACTGTTTAGATAGGTTTGTTACAGTTCGAAAATTGCATTTCATAAGTTTGGTTACCCATGTTAACTTTTCGGTTTTAAATTGTTAAAATACCTAGGTAGACTCTCACCTTAAACATTAATTACTAATTAAGTTACCTGTAATAGCCAAAATTTTCATTATGTTTAGTTTCAAACCTTTGTTGATGTTTATATTCCAGGAATGTTTTGTATCTTGCAAGACATAGCCAAGTGGATTGGTTTCTTCTGTTCTTTGTTTAATACTACTTGCAGACAGGTTTGATTTCAAATCTTTGTTTTAATTGATTGGTAATTGATAAACTTTTCAAGTTATCAATAGTAATATGTTAAGTGCATGTAAAATTGCTGAAAATCATGCATGAAGGTTTGTTGCCCTAGAAACAGCTTGAATAAGGGAGGGCACTTTTTAAGGTAAATAACAATAAAAATGCATGAAAGCTGTTTCTTTAGGGCAACAAATCTGAGTGCATGATTATCAAGCCATTTTACATGCACGAAATATATTTTTTAGACTATTTCCTGAATCATTTTGATAAATTGACGCGAAATTGTCAAAGCAGAAATTTCAACTTGTTGTGACAGTGACGGTTATTCTCGTAGGTAACCAACAATGAAAAACCAGAAGAGTGCAATTTTCAGCTCAATCGCGACCGAGGGCTGATTTTCACCGAAAATCAAGTGAAAAGCGCATTGTAGTTACAGTATATGAGGGAAATAGTCAATAGAAATAACTTCTCGTATTTAAGTTGTAGGTTAAATGTCTCAACTTTTGTAAATCAGCTGTTTTAAGAAAAATCGATAATAGGTCAGTGTCAGACTGACAGTTTCTATGCATTTTCACGGCCACGTCTGGTTAATTTTTGCGGTCGTGATTGGTCGACTTCGGTCGCCGTTGTTAGTTTCCGTAGATAGGGTTGACTAATTTTTGTCATTGTTTTGTTTTGGTAGCTATGTACGTTGGAGAAAAATAAGAATCGGCCCTTTCGACGATGGACACTGGCAGTTAAAGCACGTTTGTGGAAATAGCTTCCTAAGTTTAGTTTTTTGGGCAGGGCAGGCTATTACAGTGTCGATAAAGCATCCACAAATGTTTTAAAAATGGTATGGCTTTGTAGTTTGCCTATTCTTTGGGCGGAATGCCGATTTAAAGACCTTTAATGAACTTCAACAGCGGTCATAGACGCCATTTGGTAAATTGAAACCCTCGTTAGTTATTTAAGGTAGGTTTAAGGTTTAGTATCTGAATTACCCTCGTTGGGTGTTATGAAAGATTTCTCTTTTATGTTGTATATCTAAAATTCGATTTTAGGGTTTATTTTTCGGTAGGGGCTAAAAGTCCGAGTACAAACTAGAGTACTAATTTTCTTTTGTTGGAAATGCCTGGACGCGGGACGTGCCAGTTGCCATGTATCATTTAAATTCTTGGAGATTAGCTGTGTAGCAGTATCCACGTTAGCTGTTTGAGAAACCATGGGTAGCACGTAAAGTTGCAGCTAAGTATCATTACCCTGTGTTCATTTCTCTTTAAAAAGTAGTCAACCTAATATCTTAATATTTTGCATTTGCGTATTGTTCGATATACAGTGTTTTGATAAAGTTTTGCTCCCATGTTATGTACAGAGCTTGTGCACTGTAAACGTGTAGAGTATGTCGACATAGCGTTAAGATGTCACAAGAGTCTCTAGTAGTTCAGAACGTTAGGTAGTCTGTTACAGCTACTTTTGTTGTAAATATAGTTACAATTTATTATTATAAAGTAAATATTTTGGTTTCCCGGCTAAAGGCCATTTGTTTCTTCTAAATTTAACACTTGTAACTTTGACATTTTAACTTATCCATGCCCGAGCGGCTAGTATGCTTATTGAGTAACTACAGGTACTCGTAAGATTTTGTATTGTACTTTAAGAATGCTCTTATGGTAGATTTAGTTAGTTGTGAGAGGTTCTTGCACAGACTTGCACTTGATCAGACTGAACAGTCATTTTTACAGTGTAGGTCTGACAGTTGCCGTCTTGTGCAAGTGTATATCGATGGTGACATAAGTGTTTTTTTTCCTAGTTTGTTTTTTTCCGAGGCCAAACACTAGAACCTTTTAAGGCTTTTAAGTAAAATAAAACTAAGGTGGCGCCTTCAGGATTTGACTTTAACTTACTTATATAAAAGTGCTAAACCTCTCAATCTAGAGACAAAATAGCGAACCATCCTGAGTTGAGCTAGCTAAGAGGTGTCTGAAGAACATCCTCCAGGGCGTGGGGTTACCAGAGTAAGGGTGGATAGGTTGCCTTGTAGCAGTTTATTTTAGGTTATCCTAAGGTGAATACTGGCAGCCGATTATTGTTTAGGGCGTAATTTGGTTTTTTATAACACTTAATTGTTAATTGTTTGAGGTTTTTTTTATAACAAGTGCTTTTCAGGAACTCGTTCAGCTTATTCTAATGTATATTAATATTGAATTTCCTTTAAAGAAAATATTTTTAAATAATATTAAAAAAATTATGGTCGACTTCTAGTATTCGTGTATCAGCGCAAAATCTAAAACAACTGCTTGCGTTGGTGGTGCAAACTAATAGTCCTGTCCTACTGTAAAAAGTATAAAAAGGTATATAGGAAAACAGTTCCAGCTGCTAAAAGGTTACACAATAATAGATTGTACTTAAATTCGGCAAATAAAGGTAATACTGTATTTGGCATAATCAAAAAAGCTTTAGCTCAAGGAGAGGTTCGAAATAATATTGAAGGTCTCCACGTGAATGGCGACCGGATAAGTAATCTGAATGACTGATAATATAAAGCGACAAAAGAGTGAATATAATTTTAAGTATCGCAAAAACGTTGCAACGAGGGTTTTAGATCTGATAAACGAAATGTATGCATTGGTGTTGGGATCCATCCTCCCTGGGCCCCTGTTATTCCAAATTTTTGCGACTGATCTCCCACACTTGGTTCATAACGAAAGAGAACTTGTTATGTTCGCTGATGATAATTCCTATTTGAGTTGTAACAGTACCGCCTAGAGTTCGATTACATTATTTCGTGATATGCTTGGAAGTTTGAACACATGGTTTGCTGGCAATGGGTTATGTTTAAATACAATCAAAACGGTGTTTATCAGCTTCACTCCGGGTCGGTCAACTTTTAATGAAAGTCTTCTTGTCAGGGCGAATGGTGGATCGATTGCACAGGTTGTTCAAACAAAAGTACTTGGGTATATATATTGACAATGCCGTATTGTGGAGCTATCACTGCACTGAACCGAGTTCTAAAATTTATTTGGTATGTTATGCTCTCTACCGCCTGCGTGGTGTAGTCGGCAGGAATATTCTCTTGTCTTATTACCATGTCCAATTTGTTTTTCGGGTGAAAAGTGGAATTTTGTTTTGGAGTTCCTCTCCATCCAATTAAAATAGAGTATTTTTAATCCAAAAGAAAGCTATAGGAATGGGAGTGTCTTGTAGTTTTTCATGACAGATGCTATTTAAAACAGTTAAACTGCTCACTTTGCCGAGTTTATAGATTTTAGAAGTTCTTATGTACGTAAAAAATATTCTAAATAGTTTTTTTTTCAATGGAAAACGTTCATAATAACTATGAGACGTGTAACAATATGAACTTTGTTGTATCGGCGCACAACATGGCATTATTTGAGAGGAGCCCATTCTACATCGGAACAAAACTGTACAATAAGTTGCCTAGGGAAATCAAAAACATGGCGAGCAAAGTACTTTTTAAGTGATCGTATGTAATTTATTAATCTCTCATGTTTTCTACAAAGTTCGTGAGTATACGTATAGGTTATAATTTGTCATCTCAACTGTAAGTTAGTATATATATTTTGTACTTATAAATTTAAAAAATAGTCGTTTTTCCACAGTTGTCTGTGGCTGAAATTGACTTTTTCTATACCAATGTAAATGTTGGTGTCTTAAATTAAAATTCATTTATCTTTTTATTTATTTATCAATATAATGATTATCAAAATTGTCTCATACACCACTGGCCTTTTGTCGATTAGAAAAAAAATATTGTACGTTACACATCCGGAAAGTACGTTAACAAGACAAGGCTGCCTGCATCGTCCTGCAAAATAGTACTTTCTGGTCTTGTAACGTAATATAATATGATATATTAGAAAATATTCAAAGCTGTATTATATTTCTATTACTACATATTTATAAAATAAGGTGTTATTATTTTATAAATATTAATACACATACACACGGATATCACTCTACATCTTATTCCGACTATTAATCTCATCATTATTCTAAAATAATCTGAACTGTGAGTAAGTAAATTTTAAATAATTGTCTTCAAAGCTTGAAAATTTTGACTTTAGATTATATCGTTATTATTTACAAATTTCCCAGAGTGTTAGTGTAATTTTAGTGTTCATTCTTAAATAAGTAATTAAAAAAAAGGTAGAAAACTAAATTTAACGAATTTATTTATTTCAGCACTTGACATTTCCCTTAATGCTTAAAAATGAATACCAAACCTACTCCCGAGACATATTAGGTAGATGTAATAATGCTGAAGCATTTTAAAAGCAGTCGTGTTACATTAAAATTAATATGCAGCATTTTCATCTGTCCTGCATTATGCCCAACGTTTTGTCACTGCCACAAAAATGAGCTCCGCTTTAAAAAAAATCCATTTTGCAAATGCCATCGTTTAAGCGTTTGTTTTTAAATGGTAAATTCAAGGAGTTTTGGTTTTGGCTCATGCTAAGGTAAATTAAACTGATTTATTTAATTTGATTTAAAAATATGCAATCATCACTATGGCGTATCACCACTTAATTTTGTTGTTTCTATTTGTATCTGATTTATTTACACTACGGGCGTCGGTTTCGCGTGTCTTTCAAGATCCATCCAAACAATCATATGTAACACAAAACTTAAACGAGGTTAGAAATGCATAGTACGTACACAACTAACGAAACATAGATTTTAGCTAAACCACCAGACCACCACGGGCGCTACGGAGAATATTTATGGCGGGTATTTCAAATAGCTCGATTTTATGTTACTGGTTTACTCTATTTGCTAAATTCTAGAATATATAGTAGAATTTAATGAATACATGTATTCTATGGAAACTTACTCCAAAAAGCAATGAATGTTATAAAAACCGAATATTCTTGTAAGATATTTGTTAATGTCGATATAAATAGCAAGCAATTACATCGTCATCAAATCATTACAATTTATTTCAACTTAACCATAAGAAACAATGTGAACAAGTTATGAAAAAAATTGGTATGGAATCAACAGAAAAACCTTAAAGCTACAAATAGAACATGTTTACTATATTGTAGCATTCATTTTTGCTGTAGTTGTATATTTATAGGATGCTACATGGTTTTTTGTAAGATATTTGTATACATTACCTTTCTATATTATCTGTGATGATCACATTCATCATTTGTCCTGCGTGAATGTACATATTTTTGACATGAATAGTTAAGGATTTGTCCTATTTGGTCTTAACCTTCAAACCATCTTCGAGAGAATTTTCATTGTATGGGCCCCCTTTGATTTTGATTTGAAAAGGTCCGCCGCCCTAACTTTAGTTGGCACTTCATATGGTCGTAGAGCGTCCTCATTTCTACTATAATTTGCACATGAGGTCCGCAATTTTCATTTGTTTGAGATGGTAGCCTCGGACAACCAATGAGATTTTATTTGAAGTTTTTCTTTTTTATACGTAATAACATTGTAGGCGTTACGTATTCCTCTTGGCCAGGGCCGTCTTTAGTCAGACCCCTGGCACTATTGGTCTATAAGAATTTATTAGAGTAAAGTAAACTTAAAAAGTTTGGTTTAGTTTTAGTTTTAAAATAGGTTAGAACAAGCAACCATAAACAAAACAAAGCTAAAACATATTTATTGGGTAATAGTAGAACATACTACATTGACACACAAAAAATTAATTTGTTAAGAGTAAGTGGCTTTCTTCTAGATTTTTAATTGGCAAAATCATTAAATGTTTCCTCCAAGTCAATATCTTTAAGAACTTCATTTTTAATTCTGGCAAGCTTGGAAAAAGAGCGTTCACCACTGCAGTTTGTGATCATCAATGAAAAGAAAATCCTTAATGAAAGTCCAACATTTGGAAAAGTGTCTTCAATTTTGAAGATGGGAGAATTCTGAAATATCTATTTGTTCATTTTCAGTACTCTGGTCTTTTAGATATTGCGCCAAATGAAGACATTCCGACTCCAGTTCACTTGCATTTACATAGACATGGTACATTTCAGCAAATTGTTGGTGTTTATTTTTTAATTCACATGATTTAATCGTCTTTAGGTGAGAAAGAAACGATTTTAAATTTCTTTGTACGACTCCGATCGTTGCTTTAAGTTAGCTGTTAAAGTATCAATTATAGGAAAAAAGTTTCTATATAAAATTTTCCTCTGCCAGATAAATGAACATTTTCCGCCGGTCCGTCAAGAAATGTAACTCGTTAGCTTCTACTTGTTTTTCTCTGAGAAGCGTCTTTAGAGTCAGCTTCCAAGAAAAAATTTTTCGCTGAAGATCCGTACTTTTTAAAATGATTCCTCTCCTCATTAACGAAGTCAGCAAGGGATGCAAATAATTTTGTAGGAACATCCATGGTCAGTGTGTTTTTTGAAGACTTAAGCTTGTTTTGTTTATTTTCTCCAATTTATTACTCCAGATCTTTGTTAAAATAATATTTTCCAATTTTTTTATTTAGACCAAGAGCTTCATTTCTGGTCTCTGATGGTTGGTTGGTATCTTCTGCAATTGATATCAAAGCGGTTAAAATTTGCTTGTTACCCCGATGCAATGCGCACACAGCGTCAGCACGTGTGGAGCACCTAGTCTCAGAGAAGGATTTTATTACTTTATTTAGACCCAAACATTCTGTTAATATATCCCACCGATAAGTAGACGTCGAAAGAAAGGTATATAATTTTAATTTGACTAACCTGAACTAGCTAAAAGAAGTTTTGCGAATTCACATTCGGCAACGTGAAGGCCCAACAGTCTTAAAGAATGCCCCGCACATGGTACGAAAATAGCAAATTCACATATTTCTTTAATTCTTGCTTGTATACCTGTATTTTCCAGCCATAAAAATTAATTCCGTCGTTGTTTCCTTATTTTTTTGATCTTGATCTTGATGTGATGGATTTGGGTTTGGATCATATTTTTTGCTGCCTTCAGGAACTTCTGCTTTAGTTTAATCAAATTATGTTAAATCCAAATAAGTAGCATTTTAGTTCTTTCAGCTGGGGAGAGATCGACGGGGCCGGTTGACCTTCGGGGCCCTGGGCTCATAGGTAAAGATCTGACGAAAAGAAAAGGGATAAACACCTTTCTTTTAATTCTGTAAATAATTCCCATTTTATTTTGTATATCTGTGTTTTATTGTTACTTGCTGTACTACCAGAGAAACTATTATTAATTTTAGAAGCAAGGGGTTTCCTATTTTCAAACTTCTGTAAGTATTCAGTTTTTGTTTTACATTTTAAATAGGTGGCGTCCAAGAATCAAGAAAGTGTACAACTGCGATAAAGGCAAGGACTCTGAGCCTCCGACACAAGAGCTGCCGTTCGCACCATGGTACGTAAAGTTGCCTTGTTAAGGTAATTTTACAACATATCAAATTAAAAATATAATCTATTAACAGTGGCGTAACTGCAATGGCTTCAAGATTTACCTTGTCCGCCTCTTGAACGGAGTAGTTCAGTAGCTTAGTCAAGTTGCTAAAATATAAACAGTTATCTATAATAAAACGAGGGGGTGTCCTTCAACCTTTTTCCTTTTTTGGACGGGTATTTTAATTTCTGTCGTCTTGACTGTGCTAGTTACCTTATTTTCTTCTGCGCACCCTATTGATGGTCTATTGAGACCGAACCGGACACTGTGCACCGGAAAATGTGCATTTGGTACGACTCCACCATGATGGTCGTACCCCATTACAATTTCCCAGTAAAATTTGGGTTTTTCAACAAGTTTAAAATAAAACTAAATTCATTTAAATTCATTTTATTTAGTTAATTTTACTTTAATTTAAGATGTATTATTTATCTAATTAAAGTCACATATGGTTTCTTAAAAAAAATTTCTGCAACATTAGTTTATAAAAAAAACGTAACAATGTCATTGGTCTCTTCATAAATAACAATATCTTAATAATTACCCACTGAAGATAAAGGTTTATACCTTTGAAACATGTTTGGGATGTTAATCTGAACCTATTTATTAAATTAGTGGAGCAGACTTTGTGTTTCATTCCTCACTTAAAATATTACTCCACTGTGAGATGGAGTACTTCCATAAAATTTTATTATATAGTTAATCATGTCCCGTCTGGACAGTAGTTACGATTTTGGTAAACAGGGTCTGTGGTAGAAGGAAAATAAAAGACAAAAAAATGATAATACCGAAATGCCAACGGACTGAACGAGACGTAATTTTTAAATTAAATAACGGAGAAACTTAAACAGTGAAAAAAATGTAATACCTAGTATATAAAATGGTGAGGCGAGACTGATCTTAAAACTGATTATTTTGTCATTATAATATTAGGATCACTACATTTTTAGTTATAAAAGAACAAAAAAATTAAATTATTAAAACTTACTTGATTTACATTTCTTGACCTTTACATAATGTTTCGATGGATTTTGTACATTGTCTGTTTAGGTGTTCCTTTCCTTTTCCGATTTCCGCCACGATGCGATGGATGTACTGATTTCGAAGGTTTAAACATGTTACTTATGTAGGCATTAACAACACGAATCACAGATTGCTTAACTGAATCAAAATATTAAAAGTAGCTGGAAGCATTCAGCATTGGTATGTATCGTCGAAAGGCAATTTTATCTACTCGCAATTGTGAAAACAGGTGATGAAATTTTCCGATATTTAATCTCTGTAGATTTTATGTTTACTTTCTTTTTTTTTTGTATTTCCTTCAAAGTTTTAAATTTTGCTATTGTGTCATGGTTAATAAATCCAGAAATGTATTGTTAGTCGTTGCAGATGCAATGAAATACTGTCGTGATGACAAGACTTGCTTCAATCGTAATTGCCGTAAGCGGCTTGTGGTGCGTGCGATTTTCGCATCGTATTTACCTACGATACTTATTAAGCGTAAACCTATTTTTCATAACACATGCATTGAAAATATGACTTTCGATGCCGATGGAGAAGAGACGAAAGTATCCTTAATTATTTAAAGCCATTGTGGAACAGAATGCTTTTTGCTTTAGTTTTTAATACAAATTTAATTATAAATAATTAACAATGGAATGAATAGAACCATAGGTAAAATAACTAACAAAATGAATATACAGTCAAATTAAATGTTCAAAACGACCACCATTATTTTAGTCATGACACCAGTTTATTCTTTCGACATTTTCTTGCAAAACAAACATTTTTTTAATAATTTACATTAATGGTGTTAACCGCTCATTGCATTCTCGCTATTATGTCCCTTAATGACGTCGGTGCAGTGGCATAAACTTTTGATTTCACATAGTCACTTAGAGAAAAATGAAGCGGGGTTAAGTCCGGTGATCGGGCAGGCCATCGCTTTTCCTAATCCATCTATCGCCACACAGTTAGTTTAACACGCTTACTGCAATCCTTGAGTTATGTACAGGGGCGCCGTCTTGCTGGTAATAAATTGCGTTTATTAAATTTAAAGCTAAGCTGTCCACAAATTCTTCGACGGTATTTTGAAGAATATTTAAATATCGATTAGGATCTAAATTATCAAAAAAGAATACCAAGCCAACGATTCTTGTCCCCATTATTTCCATTCAGACATTTACACCAAAACGCTCCTGAAAAGCGCCTAAGTGGGAATTTTAAACGACCCAAATCCGTGTATTATTCCTGTTAAACATACCCATGCTTGTAAGTCTTGCCTCACCGGAAAATATTATGTTTCCATGGTAACCGTTATTGCCATTCTTCTCCCATAGAAACCTATTGCAGTATTGACATGCAGTGACATAGTTTGCATCAGTTATTTGCAGATGCGTAATGACGTTCTGCGGGTCTCCTCGAAGGTGGTTTTTTAGGAATTGTAGTTTTTTCGAGTTGCTAATTGTCTGGTTTTGATGAATGATCTTTGAGAACAGATCACATAATGTTAGCCAATCTTCGTAGTTGCCACTACGAATGGGAAGTGTCATTGTGGGAAGGATGGTATTGGGGGCGTTCGTGCATTTTTTCATTTTGTCATGTAACTTCTCCATGGTTTCATGATACTTTTTGTTGGTATCTCAATGATTTTGTAGGTAATTTTCGTCTCTGGTAGTTACGTGGGGGATAATTTTGTTATAAAGCTTTTTTATTGATGTCCACTGGTCTTGCAATTCATTTTTAGTACCCCATAACGGCTGGCTAATTTGTTTATAAAGAAAGTTCTCGTTGAAAGCTTTGGGTTGCGTAACCTTTCATCGTCTTACGTAGGAGTGGTTATATCTTCTACCTTGGTGCAGACACAAAGATACTTTTTTCCTTCATGCTATTTTGCTGTGATCTGGTATGGTATTCGTGTTCGTCAACGCACAGTTTGATGATTTCCGCCTTATTTTTGTTTGTCCATATGTTATCGATGGTTCTGCGGGATGATATATAGTCCTCCAATTTTCTTTGCAAATTGTCAGGAGCTAAACTATTTCTGTTCCCAAAGGGCTGTTGATGTGGGCAGTGTTACTTTTGTTAATTCCACTTGAATTCTTCGGGAGGGGTTGATGTAGTTGGTTACTTCCTTCTAAGGTCTGGTGCTCTTCGGGAATTTTTTTAATATTGAATTTTCTTTGCAGATTGTCAGGAGCTGAACTATTTCTGTTTCCAAATTTTCTTGTTCACCGACTAATTTATTGCATGTTTCCATGGTTGTAAGGGCTGTTGATGTGGGCAGTGTTACTTTTGTTGATTTCACTTGAATTCTTCGGGAGGGGGGAACGGATGGTGTTGTTGTTTGGGACTCCTCGGGAATGGTTGGTTTTATTATTGACTTCCATTTGAGGTCTTGTGCTCTTTGGGAATGGTTAGTTTTATTGTTTGCTTCCACTTGAGGTATTGTGCTCTTTAAGAAGCGTTGATGTAGTTGTTTACTTCCTCTTGAGGTCTTGCCTCTTCAGGAAGGGTTGATGGTCTTGCTTCACCATATGTTTTGTTCAGTTTGCTCGAAGGACCATGTACAATAGGGCATCTCTATGTACATCAGTACATCTATTGCGCGGGGTTGGTTAAGATAAATGAGTATAACCATAGTTAGTTAAATACATGGTTTATTAAATCTAAAATGTTCCTATTTATACCAACATATGAACTTAACTTCAAGTTTGCAACCTTACCCAGTATATTGCCGGTACCGAAACATGCTGCCTCAGCAAGGTTGTCGTTATTTAGTTTAATGTTTCGTGTTATGGTACCTTTTAATATGCAAGGATTTACATAATACTTATAATAATAATATATTACAATAAATTTAGGTAAACTATTAAAAAATTGTAAAAATCTAATAATAAAGATGTTGGATAAACAAAGGTTAATCATTACAGCACCGTATAATGGTTTTCGAGAAATTCTGGATTATGTAGTAATTATCTTCTTTACAACAATGTTTTACATTATTTTCATATTTTCCAATACATCTGATATATTTTTGGTGGTAATCATAATGCAGTTTCTATTTAAGGAAGTTAAAACTGTTAAATAATCATTAGAAGACACATAAAAATGTTAGTTATAGATTATTTGGTGGCCTTTAACCCATTTATCTTTATATTAACTGTTCAAAGCAATAAAATTATGTCTATTATGCTTTGATTAGGCAAAATTAATTTTAATTGTTTTAAAACGGTTCTTTTTTCCACACTTAAAAAAATTAGTAATTTTTTTACAATACTCGAATCAAAACCACTTATGGATACAACTGGGCGTCTTTCTCTATGTCTTACTGTCACAACCACGTTAACCGCTGAGGTTAACTTTGTACACCAATCGCTATATTGCTTAATGTTGCACATTGCTGGGTATTGTTTCGCATTACATGGCATTGGGCCACATTGCTCGCATTTTCTGTGCTGTGTTTTCTTTTTAATCACGACACATGACTTCCTTTAGGACTGTTATTGTGCCAGAATTTTCAAATCTATTTGTATACCGGGTGACAATGGAACTACTACCCAGGCTGGCGTTTCAAAACGACTATAGATAAAGATTTGAAATTTTGGTCGACGTCTGGGTTAAGTAATGTGCATATTTTAAGCAAAAAAACAAATGACAATCACTTCCGGTTTCACCGGAAACGATTAAAATTTTGATATTTTAAATTGCAACCCCCATATATTTTTGCATATTTCAATGCTGCGAAAAATTCTAAACATTTTTTATGTAGCATGTCCTATACCTAAACTTAACAGATTTTGACTTATGGGGCTTTAAAGTTTGAACTATTTTAACATTTAATTCATTTTTCCAAAAAAACGAAGAGCGCTACGACCAAAACAAACGGTGCAATTCGTACTTCATTAAAGGCACTCTAGGATAGTAGAATAAAAAAACTGATGCTAGCAATTTTAAAAAATCGATATTTTCGACAAGACGTTTTTTAGTTTTTGATCCATTTTTGATGAAAACGGTTTAACTTACAACCATAGGACTTTCACTACCCAATCTTACCTTTCTATCTTCTATCCATTTATATTCTTAGTTTTCATTTTCAAACAACGGATATTATTTAATAACTCGCAAATGCAAACGTTTCAAAACTACAAACAAATACTTTATTATACAAAGGTGTACACATGATTAATATTAATTAGCTAATAATAAAAGAAATGAAAAAAATGAACCTAATCATAATGAAGATTTTCAAAAACCCGACCTTCTTGTTCAATACAGGTCTCACACTTTTCAACAATTTTCCGTAATACATTTTCTTTTTGAGGTATACTAATATCATTAATAGCCCTAATAATTCGAGTTCTTAAAATGTCCAAATTTTCAGGTGGAGTTAAATAGACTTTTTCTTTGATATGACCCCAGAAGAAAAAATCTAGGGGCGTCAAATCTGGCGAACGTGCTGGCCACCTTACAGGGCCATTTGTCCCTATCCCCTGTCCCCAAACCTGTCATTTAAATAATTTACACAAATCCTAGCATTATGAGCCGGCGCACCATCTTGTTGAAAGTAAATGTTGGGAATTTGTGCAAGAGGTAAATTGTGCAGAAAATCGTTGACTGTTGTTTCCAAAAAGTTTAAATAAGTTTGCGCTCTATGGTGCTCATTAAAAAATATTGGACACACAACTGTCGTTCCTAAAACACCTAGCCACACATTAACACCGAAGCGTTCTTGAAATGATCCTTCTCTAAATAGATGGTGATTTTCATTTGCCCAATCTCTTACATTGTTCCTGTTGAACATTCCCAGATTCGTGAAGCGAGACTCGTCAGAAAATAATATCAATCTATGAAAGTTATTATTATGGTTATGATTTTCCATAAACCATCGGCAATATTGAACTCGCCGAGCAAAGTCGTTAACACCCAAGTGTTGGTGGATTTGCTATTTGTAAGGCTTGTACTTATGTTTCTTCAAAATTTTTCTTGCACTTTCTCTGTTAACTCCAACTTCATTTTCAATTTGGCGAGTAGAAATATTTGGATCAGCATTCACACATGCCAGAACGTTTATTTCTGCTTCTTCGCTAATAATAAAATTTTCTTCATTTTGTGGAACTGTTTTCAAATGTTGTACCAGCCACGGAAAATAAGCATAGCAGGGTTGGTTTCTGTCGGGGTATCGTTCTGCGTGAAGTGTTTGAGCCTGCCTTTTATTTTGCAAGCACTCGCCATAAACGAGAAGCATATCTATTTGTTCGGCTCTTGTAAAAATTACCATTTGAAACAGATTACAAAGAACTACGCCAAAAAAATCACGAAATAAAAAACGATAATTTACAAGAATATCCAACAATCTGCCAAACACACTAGGTGATAAAAAATAACTGACATAGGTAATATAATTGTTTCTAAAAACCATAGCAACCTGTGTCATGGCTAATATGATTATTTTAATTTTAGTAAAAAGAGCATAAAACGTCCAGCTGGTTCAAAAATAATATCCGTTGTTTGAAAATGAAAACTGAGAATATAAATGGATAGAAGATAAAAAAGTAAGATTGGGTAGTGAAAATCCTATGGTTGTAAGTTAAACCGTTTTCATACAAAAATGGATCAAAAACTGAAAAACGTCTTGTCGAAAATATCGATTTTTTAAAATTGCTAGCATCAGTTTTTTTATTCTACTATCCTAGAGTGCCTTTAATGAAGTACGAATTGCACCGTTTGTTTTGGTCGTAGCGCTCTTCGTTTTTTTGGAAAAATGAATTAAATGTTAAAATAGTTCAAACTTTAAAGCCCCATAAGTCAAAATCTGTTAAGTTTAGGTATAGGACATGCTACATAAAAAATGTTTAGAATTTTTCGAAGCATTCAAATATGCAAAAATATACGGGGGTTGCAATTCAAAATATCAAAATTTTAATCGTTTCCGGTGAAACCGGAAGTGATTGTCATTTGTTTTTTTGTTTAAAATATGCACATTACTTAACCCAGACGTCGACCAAAATTTCAAATTTTTATCTAAAGTGGTTTTGAAACGCCAGCCTGGGTAGTAGTTCCATTGTCACCCGGTATAGGTATACAGGGTGTCTCAAAACTCAGTATCAAGATTTTAGGGGCGTATTTGCCAGGTCAAAATAAGCCTTTTTTTTCCTATAAGCATGTGTCCGCAAACGCTTCGTCACCGATCTACAGAGTGTTAAATTTTCAAAAAAATTTTATTTTTTCCTTCATAGCTCTTTTAGTTTTTGAGATATTAAGATAAAATTTAAAACATAGATTACGCTTTAGGGCTTACATCATCTAGTATACCGAGTGATTGTAAGAATCTACAGGGAGATATTTTTTCAGGGGTCATGCTCCCTTTTCTCCGCATAAACTTTTTTATAGTGCGCTGCTGGCGGATTCTGAAATATGCAGTACATTCTTTGTTTTGTTTATAAACTTTTTTATCTCTTATAATTTTTATGCATCTAAGATCGTTATCGAGAAAAAAATTTAAACAAATTTTTGTAATTCGCCATATTTAATTGAAATTTTTCAATGAAACAATAAAAAAAACAATTAGTGGGCTTTGACTGCTATTTTCATTTTGACGTTTACGCTTATTTTGAAGCATTTGACATTATTTAAAAGTTGGTTTATAACTTATCGTATATTTTTTGATTTGTTTAACATTAAAATGGAAAATGGACCATATTCATTTGAACATCTGGCTGACATCCATTTCGTTTATGGTCTGGCTAATGGTAACGGGCTTAATGCTCAGAGGTTGTACGCGCTAAGATTTCCTAATCGCCGGCTTCCCAACTACAGAACTTTTATAAATTCCCATCAACACCTTCGGGAATACGGCAGATTTCAGACTCCAATGCACGATACTGGTAGACCAAGACAAGCACGCAACCCAGCAGTTGATGAAGAGATTTTAAATGTTATCGACGAAAACCCTGGTATGAGTACTCGACAAATAGCACGGCATTTGGATGTTTCCCGTTCAACTGTCTGGAGGGTTTTACACGAAAACATGCTATACCCATATCATATTCAGCGCGTCCAAGGTTTGCTTCCTCGAGACTTTCCACAGCGCTTGCAGTTCTCCAGATGGATACTGCGCAAGTGTACTGTGGATCCTGAATTTTTATCTCGTATCCTTTTTACCGACGAGGCTCAATTTACACGCGACGGAGTAGTGAATTACCACAATGTTCATATTTGGGCACTAGAAAATCCACACATGATCAGAGAATCTCGACACCAGGAACAGTTTAGCGTAAACATATGGGCAGGAATAGTAGGAGATACTTTAATTGGTCCTTTTATTTTACCGCGAATTTTAAATGGTGACACATATTTAAACTTCCTACAGAATGAATTGCCTGCATTAATGGAGGATGTGCCTTTACACGTTCGTCAACAAATGTGGTTTATGCACGATGGGGCCCCCCCTCATTTTCGAGTCACCGTCCGCGATTATTTAGACACAGTGTTTCCCAATCGGTGGATTGGCAGAGCAGGTCCAATTGCTTGGCCCCCACGGTCCCCAGATTGCAACTCGCTGGACTTCTTTTTATGGGGGCATGTAAAGAGTCTAGTTTATGATGCAGGACCAGTGCCTTCCATCGAAGTTCTAACTGGACGAATTATGGATGCCTTTCAAACGGTAAGAAATAATCCCGGAATATTAGAACGCGTACGGCAGTCTATGAGAAGAAGAGTAGAGGGTTGTATCGCAGAAAGAGGAGGGCATTTCCAGCATCTTTTATAAAAAGTCAAAGTTGATTAAGTTTCTTATTTTTGAGGTAATGTTTAAATAATCTTATAACAAATAAGTATAGCGTCTTTTGTTTTCATTGTGGTATTTATTCCCCCCTGTTGTTATAAATGTTAATTAAATGTAGCTAATTACAAAAATTTGTTTAAATTTTTTTCTCGATAACGATCTTAGATGCATAAAAATTATAAGAGATAAAAAAGTTTATAAACAAAACAAAGAATGTACTGCATATTTCAGAATCCGCCAGCAGCGCACTATAAAAAAGTTTATGCGGAGAAAAGGGAGCATGACCCCTGAAAAAATATCTCCCTGTAGATTCTTACAATCACTCGGTATACTAGATGATGTAAGCCCTAAAGCGTAATCTATGTTTTAAATTTTATCTTAATATCTCAAAAACTAAAAGAGCTATGAAGGAAAAAATAAAATTTTTTTGAAAATTTAACACTCTGTAGATCGGTGACGAAGCGTTT
Source organism: Polydrusus tereticollis (assembly GCA_963920685.1). Lineage (NCBI taxonomy): Eukaryota > Metazoa > Arthropoda > Insecta > Coleoptera > Curculionidae > Polydrusus > Polydrusus tereticollis. The sequence goes on along the minus strand of OY987328.1, from coordinate 30,257,326 downwards.
GCGGACACATGCTTATAGGAAAAAAAAGGCTTATTTTGACCTGGCAAATACGCCCCTAAAATCTTGATACTGAGTTTTGAGACACCCTGTATAAACATTCAAACATTGTACAGGGACATTTTTTTAAGTGTCTCACCCAATTGGCGATTTTTCTGCTGACTATCATAAAAAACAAATTACATATTTCTGAATGATTTTCGGTAAGGAAGCCGAATTTAAAGTCAAAAAATACATAGATTTACAAATTTGACAGATGAGACGCCATTTTGAATTTTATTAAATGGCAACCCCCATAAATAACCACACGATTGGATTGCATTTGGCGATCCGATTCTAATACTATATAGTTAACACTTATTTTCAGCCGTTTCGGAAATACGGGGGTTCCTAATTTGCCTCCATCGATTTTGTCTTTTAAGTGTCTCACCCCTTTAATAAATAGACCTTCTAAGCTGAACACCCTAATTTTTTTCACAGTGACATAATTTCCCGTGAGCAAGCGATCTACGCTATAGTCAAATACGACAGATGTCAAAAAGTGACAGATACGACGCCATTTTGAATTTTTTTAAATGGCAACCCTCATAAATAACTAGACGATTCAATTGCATTTGGCGATCCGATTCTAAAAGTATATAGTTGTTGATATTTATTTTCAGCCGTTCCTAATTTGACTCCATCGATTTTGTCTTTTAAGTGTCTCACCCCTTTAATAAATATACCTTCTAAGCTGAACACCCTAATTTTTTTCACAGTGACATAATTTTCCGTTAGCAAGCGATCTACGCTATAGTAAAATCCGACAGATGTCAAAAAGTGACAGATACAAATTAATAATCTTTACTTTTTATTTGCTTCGACTAGACATGCAATAGGATATCTTAATCATTCTAGTGGCACCCAAATGCCTTTTTTTACTTTTTCCAGTAGTTATATAATATATAATAAACTAAAGTGCATAAAATATGTTAAAGAAAATACTAAAACATTTTGCCATTTTAAGTGGCGGTAGTTTGTTGGAAGGGGTAAAAGTAAAACCTTTTGTTTAAAGCCACTCACTATAATAATCAATAATAATTCACTTTACTTGTTAGAGCTTGATAATAGAAATTTAATAAATTTTTTTTAAAAAACATGTACTGTTTCTTTTTGTTTAAATTAAATTATACGTGGGATAACATTTTCATTAAGATACAACTTACCAGCAAAAAGATTGGGGTTTTCAGCTTAGAAAGTCTATTTATTAAAGGGCTGAGACACTTAAAAACAAAATCGATAAATCGTTTTAGAATCGGATCGCCAAATGCAATTGAATCGTCTAGTTATTTATGAGGGTTGCCTTTTAAAAAAGTTCAAAATGGCGTCGTATCTGTCACTTTTTGACATCTGTCTGATTTGACTATAGCGTAGATCGCTTCCTCACGGGAAATTATGTCACTGTGAAAAAAATTAGGGTGTTCAGCTTAGAAGGTCTATTCATTAAAAGGGTGAGACACATAAACGACAAAATCGATGGAGGCAAATTAGGAACCCCCGTATTTCCGAAACGGCTGAAAATAAATATCAACAACTATATACTTTTATTTATGGAATAAAACACAAAGTCTGCTCCACTAATTTAATAAAATAAATTTATATTATATGCCCATACATGTTTCGATGGCATAAACCTTCATCCTCAGTGGGTTAATAGTAAGATGTAAGTATATTATGAAGAGACCAATGACATTGTTAAATTATTAAACTTAAGTTGCAGAAAAAAAAATTAATTTTTATAAGAATACATGTAACTCAAATTAATTTAATAATACATTATAACTAATAGCAATAAAAGGTTTTGTTGATAAATATGAGTTTTAAATTTATTTTATTTTAAACTTATTATAAAACCCAACTTTAACTGGGAAATTAAAATCAAAAGCGAAATAGGGTACGACCATCATGGTGAAGTCATACCAAATACTTTTAGGATGGAATCGCCAAATGCAATTATATCGTCTAGTTATTTATGAGGGTTGCCATTTAAAAAAATTCAAAATGGCGTCGTATCTGTCACTTTTTGACATCTGTCTGATTTGACTATAGCGTAGATCGCTTGCTCACGGGAAATTATGTCACTGTGAAAAAAACTAGGGTGTTCAGTTTAGAAGGTCTATTTATTAAAGGGGTGAGACACTTAAAAGACAAAATCGATGGAGGCAAATTAGGAACGCCCGTATTTCCGAAACGTCTGAAAATAAGTGTCAACAACTGTATAGTTTTAGAATCGGATCGCCAAATGCAATCCAATCGTGTGGTTATTTATGGGGGTTGCCAAATTTGTAAATCTATGTATTTTTTGACATTAAATTCGGCTTCCTTATCGAAAATCATTTAAAAATATGTAATTTGTTTTTTATGATAGTCAGCAGGAAAATCGCCAATCGGGTGAGACACTTAAAAAAATGTCCCTGTACCAGTTGCAACCTCTCCTTTACTCGTATTTTTTTTTAGTTCGATTTCGAATTAGAGCTCTAAAATAATTTTGTCAAGCATTAAACATTGAATTAGTAAATCTTTCCAAATGCCCATTTGAATGCGCAAAGAAAACAGGACGTATCACAGGATAAATATCTTTAAAAGTAAGGTTAATTGTTATCGATTACTTTTAAAAACAGTGAACAATGCTCCACACCGGTTTTTTTCACCTGTAGGTTCATTAATACATTTTTACAGAGTTTTATTTTGTGAAGAATTACTGGTTGATACAGGTTTCCGATTAATTTTCAGAGAATGACCCAAATTCATCTTGGGTTATTATGGGAAAAGGTGGAACATCGATTTTTTCGCTAATTTGGTATACATAGAATGTCCAGGTCGCTGATAACGAATCCGATTTTTTTTACTTACTAGTTGGATATTTCAACTGATCTAACCTAACCTTACTTGGTTAATTGGGAGGAAAACCAAACCTTTTTGTCGATGTTTTTGTTTTTTTTGAGAATATAAGATAGAGGCTTTAACATGTAAGTCCCAATTATGTGAAAAGAATACCGCAATGTTTAAAGTAACTTCTTCTTTTACCTGCCCTGTAGGTATAATATTCTATTGCAATCCTATTACCCAAAAACCCTTACTTTTATGCAAATGTGGTGTAAAAATGATTTCAACCACTTTTTTTACGGTATAGAATAAAAATCCGAATCGGGCTAATAAATATTCGCATTTAATTATAGTTAAAATAGTGTCTGTTTTTGATATACGGGGTGTCAATTTGAAAACTTTCAATGCAAATATCTCGAATACTACAAAAGTTAGAACAATGAGATTTGATATAAATTTTATTTGGGTAGGGGGAACTAGAACCACCATACTTTAGTCAAGGGGTCAGTCAACCCCTAGGCGCCCCACTCCACCACTTTAAAATTTCAAATAGCACCACCTCCTTTGCCATATCTGAAATGAAAGGTCTCACTGAGTAGTATTTAGCTGCACAAGAAAAATCGGTAGAAAAGAAAATTTGTAATTTGAATAAAATTGAAAATGAAAAAAATTAAATATCATTTAATTTGATTAAATGGTAAAAATGCATTCCATTTTGTTGTAGACAATAGTACAACTAGTTTCAAAACAAAATCAGCTGGATATTGCCGGAAATAGGAACTTAGATGAAAATTTGCTACATTTTCAACAAGTTTCAATATATCAATATTTTTATAAATTAAAAAGTTTTGTTTTATTCAAATTATAAATTTTCTTTTCTATCGATTTTATTTGTGCAGCTAAATACTACTCAGTGAGACCTTTCATTTGAGGTATAACAAAGGCCATTTGAAATTTTAAAGTGGTGGTGTGGTGGCGCCTAGGGGGTGTCTGACCCCTTGACTAAAGTATGGTGGCTCTAGTTTCCCCTACCCATATAACATTTATACCAAATTGCGTTGTTCTAACTTTTGTAGTTTTCGAGATATTTGCATTCAAAGTTTTCAAATTGACACCCTGTATATATTATATATCTGTATATTGACCTGAATTAACAGTTTTTATTGTTGTAAATATCTACAGTATAAAAAACATTGTGTATATTTACATACAGAGTGTTGTTTGAAGGAGATTCCATTGTTAACTCTCATATCTCTTTGCTTGTTTAAAAGCGATAAATTATATTGTTTGCATGTTGGCAAAATTGTGGTGTTTTCCCGCAATAAACATGCATAATGCAATGCTATGTTTAACTTTCCACACCTGCTATAGCAAAACTTTGTGTTTAGAAAAGTATGGGTAATATTTTACGTTTAAGTTTACTTATTCTTAAAGTATTGAGAGATAGTAAGCCTTATACACACGGCACCTTGGATATTTTGATGTCTCATTTAAAACAAACTGTAACTACGGTTTTCCTATTACTTGGGGGATCACCCCAATATCTAATATTGTATGAGAATTAAGTTTTCAACGCTTTTCCAAATAACCTGTTTTAATAACTTGTCCTCTAATTTTTCCACGACTTAAACTAGTTTTTTTTCCGCTCTATAAGTAAGCAATCACGTGGTTAATATTATTAAAATTCATATGTAAAATATTCAGGATGGGATTGACAGAATAGGTTTTTTAAGTAGGCTTTATTTTTTTTATCTCTTATCTCATAAAATGTTTCAGTTTATTTAAGAATTTGTCTTCCAGCAAACAATAAAATTAGCTTAAACAAACCGATGTGATAGGAAGTAGAAAAGTACCAACCTTGTTTTAACAAGTTAGGTATAAAAAGGAAAATAAAAGTTCCGAAAAACAATAAACAGTCTTATAAAAGTTCGAGAAGGTTTACAAGTGACATAACTCGTGTGTGTATTAAAGAAAATTAGTACATACAATTGGTTAAATAGTACAAAGTGCGCTATCAGTTTGATGAGATAATATAATAAATAGACAAAATAATTTTTTTTTCTGTTTTATTTTACGCTATTACTTGCGAATAAAATATTTTTTCTCCGAGCATGAATTCAACTTAAAGTTTTTAGAACTCCCAATTTACTGTCACAAAAAATATGGAGATATCAGCTCATAATATCTTAATGATTATACAGTGACCGGCAAAGAGTTCGCAACATACGGGAAAACATTTTATTAGCGGAATATCTAAACACTTCTAAACACTTTTTATTCTTGGAATTTTTTCGATATCTCATCAACTAAACTGATTTCTGATGATTTCATATTCGTTTCTTCAACTTTCCCGTCATACCAGTGGTCACGTGACGTATGCCAAAATCGATTTTAAGGTTATGGGACATGCACATCCGATCCCCCAGAAAAGATTTTTCGATATTCCGCTAATAAAATGTTTTCCCATATGTTGCGAAATCTTTGCCGGTCACTGTATAACTCACTTAGCGGATTATGAATATCAAAACATTATTAAAACTATAAAAATCAGAACCTTAACGAACAAAAGGCATTTTAAAATCAATTCTGTGACTACCTCTGAGAATATTGCTAGATTTGTTTAATTTTTTAAGTTACCGGTTTCCAAGATAAAACTCTTTAAAATGTAAGCTTAACAAACACATACAGCATAGGTATTATATCTTGTATTATATTAAATGGTTTTAAACATTTAAATGCCACATTGTATTGTGAAAATGTATTATTGGGAAATTAAATTAAGTTAATTTAAAATTTTTAAATTTAAGGTGTTAAATTAAATAAATAAATAAATGCGTATTGCCTGCGAAGTTTCATAGTTGTAGAAAAAAAGTATTTTTTCTACTAACGTGCGGAAAGTCAGTACTTTCACCACTGATGCCAGTGCTGAAAGTTGCATTTTTTGTCACTAGTGCTGAAAGTTTTTTCAACACTCACGTATGAGATACAATACATCAACAATCACATACCTATATCGTTGCTATGCAATTAACTTTGCGTAATAAATCAATTTGTTGATTGTCAATAGATGTCAAAATGAATATACAAATATTTTTCGATGTGTACTTTCACATTGATAACACCGAAACTAAATCATTTTTCTCACGCTCGTAGAAAAAAACATTGTATCTAACAACTTGTTAAGCAAAAAGTTATATTGCCGTTTGGTAATTGTTTTTAGAAGGGTTGGTTTACTGTCAGTTATCGTGATTAAGACATGCGCTAATGATTGGACACCGGTATTTTGTAGACTTTTTAATTTATCTTACAATAAACGAAAATTTCCTTCTTGTAGGAAAAGTGCGCGAGTCCAGCCCATACCCAAAAAAGACAAGAACAAATAATTATCGTCCAGTCGCAAGTGAGATCATACGGAATGCCGGTTCAATTTTGTTCATGGCTGTCAAGCTTTCTAAAAAACCGTTCGCTGAGGGTGGCGATGGATGGATTTCTTTCAGACAAATATAACAGTTCCTCAAGGTTCTATATTGTCGCCCAAGCACTCTCTTTTTACTATACATTAACGATCTTTTGGATAATAAAAAAACAGGCTGCAGTTTTTTTCTTTAAAAGAACTTATAATATGATAGTATATACAGGGTGTAATTTAATTGAGTGCCGATACTTAAGGGTGATAATCTATGAATGATTCTAAGATAAAAAGTTCATATGGACATATGTCCTAAACCTCTTCATTTTTGAGCTACAGGGTGTTAACATTTTAAGAAAAATATAACCTTTTTATATAAATCACTCTTAGATATTTTTATGAAATTTTGTACATACCTTTTAATCAATAAGGAGCATTTTTTGACCTAACAGATTTATAAAAATTTTTACCAGTGACGTCCGTACGGGGTTTCAACTGAATATTTTTAAAGAAAAAATGGATACGCCACTGCTTTTTCTAAAAACGAAACTTACTTTTGAAATTCTCATTTATTTTAAAGCAAATTTCGTTTATAGACTTACTTTTGTACGACGCACCGTTTTCGCGTAAAAAATAAAAACAAAAAAAAATAAAAAATTTTATTTCAAAAATCGCGATTAATTTAAAAGGAAAAATTCCAAACCTTAAATCGAAAGCGAAATGACAAGAGAAGATAAACAGAATAAAGAACCCACATTATTTACAGTAGTTGTTCGAAGTGTCGTCCACCCACACGTATGCAAGCATGGACTCTTCTTCCCATAGACTGACGCACATTTTCGAAGATTTCCGGGGTGTTTCTTATGGTTTGGCAGCATACTAATATACGATTTCGTAACTCTTCTTCGGTATGAATCGGCACTTGGTACACTAAGCTTTTCAGATGCCCCCAGAAAAAATAGTCTAAACTGTTAAGGTCCGGAGATCTAGGTGGCCATGGCTGCGTTCCTCCGCGACCTATCCACCGATTGCGATAGGTGTGATTTAAAAATTCACGCACTCGTAAGCTAAAATGTGGAGGCGCACCATCGTGCATTAGCCACATCTGGTTTCTTAATAATAATGGAATGTCTTCAAGCATTGGCGGCAGATCTTCTTCAAGAAAGTGTAAATATGATTGTCCATCAAGTCTTCTTGGGAGAAAAAATGGGCCTATCAAATAATCATCAATAATGCCAGCCCAAACATTTATTGAGAACTGTTCTTGATGATTTGATTCTACAATTGCATAAGGGTTTTCATCCGCCCATAAATGGTTATTATGGAAATTTCTTATTGAGTTTGGAGAAAAATTAGCTTCGTCGGTAAAAAGAATGTGCCTGTCAAATAACGGTTTTTCCATCAGGTTTTGAAGAAACCTCACACAGAAATTAATGCGCATCGGGAAATCTCTAGGGAGTAATGCCTGGACTCTTTGAATGTGATATGGGTATATTAAATTTTCGATGAGAATTTTCCAAACAAGAAAATGTGAAACATTAAATGTTGCCGCGATTTTCCTCGTGCTACTTTCGGGGTTCTCCTCAATTTCGTGTAAAATTCCTTCTTCAAGTTCCGGTGTTCTTACTGTTTGATGGACTCCTTTAGCACTGTGGTCTACTTTTAAAGTTCCGGTCTCGTGGAGACGTCTATGAATCCTAGAAAATGTTCTCGGATCGGGTAGTACGCGATTTGGATACCGCTCTTGGTATATCCGCCTGGCTTCGTATGCATTACCGTCTGCAAGCCCATAAATAAAATGCATGTCAGTTAATTCATTGTTTGTAAAATTTACCATTCTTTTATTATAATTTAACGTCTTACTGTAATAATAATTATTTAATAATGCAAAATCAATGTCAGGCCTTTTGTCTTTATGAAAAGAAACGTCAAAATTGATGTAGCTTTACCCAGCCTACTGATTTTTATTTGATTTGCTTTAAGAGGGCATTTAATATGGTTACCGTTTTTTTCTTTTCAAACGTTCAGTTGAATGTCACTGGTGAGTAGAAAATAAATTGTTGTCCCAAAAAAAGTGTTTCCACTCATGGTGGGTGCCAACCAAATTCAACAAAATAAATAAAAGCAGTCTCAATGAACCGAAGAAAAAAATGTTTTTTTTGTTTTTATTTTTTTACGCGAAAACGGTGCGTCGTACAAAAGTAAGTCCATAAACGAAATTTGCTTTAAAATAAATGGGAATTTCAAAAGTAAGTTTCGTTTTTAGAAAAAGCAGTGGCGTATCCATTTTTTCTTTAAAAATATTCAGTTCAAACCCCGTACGGACGTCACTGGTAAAAATTTTTATAAATCTGTTAGGTCAAAAAATGCTCCTTATTGATTAAAAGGTATGTACAAAATTTCATAAAAATATCTAAGAGTGATTTATATAAAAAGGTTATATTTTTCTTAAAATGTTAACACCCTGTAGCTCAAAAATGAAGAGGTTTAGGACATATGTCCATATGAACTTTTTATCTTAGAATCATTCATAGATTATCACCCTTAAGTATCGGCACTCAATTAAATTACACCCTGTATAAGTAGGTAATGTTGAAGAACCGGATATAGTTATGGCGGGACATTCGATTTCCTTGGCTTCATCAATTCATTTATTGAGGTTGTAGGGGTATTTTGACCTCCTCTGTATGCTCCCGAAAAATTAGGAGGTACTTACCGCACACCCTGTATACTAAATAATATATACTACTTTTTATTTTTGACACAGTAAAAAATTTTAAAATGGCAGGCGTGGCCGAGTGATACCTCGTAGGAAAGGCGTTAGTTTTTTTGCTTCTTTATTTGTTTGTCAAAATTATTCAAAATTGTAGTCTGGCATGCCTATTTGTCTATACACTCGCGTATTGTTCCATTATAGATAGAGAATAGCTGTTCTGTTACAACGAGGGAATCAGTGCATGGGCATTCAACGAAGTTCAAGTAATTTCTACACTATATGAACATTTTCGTAATAAAAAGTTTCGTTCCCACTCTAATATAATTAGACACATCAAATTAAAACAAAAACGGGGCCTTTTAGTTTTACTTTATATGATCATCACCGGTTTGCCACAAAGTTAAATAATTAGCACCTTTATACACATACCTATATCAGGCTTAATTATAAAATACCATTGGGACCATATAATCTCGTCGGCGAGTGTCGAGAAAGCCATTTGACCCAATGTAGGTTTTATGTAGGTAATTAGTATCGCATTATGTGGTAGACCAATTAGGTAATATAGATTCTTATCGATAGCTGTATTAAAAATACAGTGGAGGAATAAATCATTTGGTGGCTCTAACCTCGAAATAGTCTAAATCATGGCCCTTTACCTTAGATTATGCCCTAAATGGGTACAGGTGCGGATCCAGGAAAAAATGTTAGGTTAGGAGTGTTGGAGATCAGGCCCAAATTTCGGTTTTGTCTACTATTCTAATACTTGCATGAACAGTGATAAATTATTTAATTTCACATCGTTTGAGAAAATGCAAATCACATTATCTTTATTCAGGATAATATTATGTAGTATCAAATTTTTTTTGGGGGGGGAGGAGAAGTTATTACTTCCATAACCGGGAATTCTTTTAAATTGTCGTACAAGCCGCACCACGGGTTTTGATTTCCTCCTTTTGGATTTGAAAATATAAAATGCATAATATGGCCAACAAAACTGTTTAATTTTGGTTTCACTTCTTGTGAGCCACGCATATTGTTGATACCAATTTACTTAAAATTACCTATTACTCCAATAACTCCTACAGTGTTAATTAAATTAAACGTTTTAGGGGCCATCGGGCACGATCATTGTTATTTATTTTACTTTGTTCATCGACTGAAACGAAAATCCACATTTTAAACTTATAGAATAAGATCACTTTTTACCTGGCAGTTTCAACTTGGGTTTTCATGTCATTACGTGGTGCGTGCGTCCAACCGGATATTTTATTTAAATTTTAAAACACTAACCTGAGGTCCTTATACTAAACAAACCTACAAACCAAACCGAAAGTTTTGTTTTTCAACAGACAATACTCACTCTGACATATTTTACACTTTTTACGCTACTTTCTTTCAAGAATAATAACAAAAAACCTCTAACTAACCTCACTTTAAAGGTTTGTTCCAACCTGAACCTATTCTATGCCCGAATGATCATTTCCAGCCTGTCAATTAAATTTTGAACTTGTAAATCGACTGTTGCAGTGATAAATTAGTTGTGCGACCGGTCAAGGACTGTACTGGTAGGTACTGTTTTTGGTCGGGTTGGAACAAACCTTAAATTTACCGGCAAATCCGATTTCGCCATGTTTGATGTCTTTAACTTTTTAAATAATTAGTGATGTAAGTCACGGACGTAACATTTTTTTATTAAAATTGTTTCGAGGCAATGACATAGGTACCTACTTCACTAGTCAAAGAACAATACCTTATTTATGTCTAAAATCGGTGCTTTTAGATGATAATAATTTAAACCAAAATTTAGTAAATATCTTCAATTTTTCAATATGTTTGGTTAAAAAATGTAAACTTTAGTATACAGTGAGGACATAAAGTCTGGAAAACTACCTTTTGCAAGTAAACGAAGCACCTGAATAAAAAGCGCTCGGACAAGTCGATTTTATTTAATTGTCTTCTATCTTCTAAGATTTCTGATATATATACAGGGTGCTTCAAGAAAGCTGGGCAGCTGTTAACTTCTTTTTTTTTAATGGAACACCCTGTAGATTATTGCATTTTTGGATTCTACGGACAATTCTAAGTATACTTCATATAGGATGTCCTATACCTAAATTCAATTGTTTTTAAAATATTGCCAGTTGAAATTATACATTTTTTCATTAAGAGAAAAATCATGATACAACGTAAAATCTAGGAGAAATGTAGTAACTTGATGTCACTTTGACTCGTTGTCACTATGACAACTGTGCCAATTTTTAACATACTGTAGGACAGTTCTGTTATTGTCAAGTTATTAAAAATGCTCTCAGAGCGAGAAAGAATGGAAATTCTGATAATGTTTGGCTGGGGAGATCGCCAAAGACATTTGGACGTTTGTGAACTTTTTAATAACACATATCCAGAGCGCGGACAAGAAATTACGATATTATCTACAGTCAGCAAAATTGTCAATAAATTCCTTGAACATGGTTGTGGAAAAGATCTTCCCAGGACAGGTAGACCGAAACTAGATGATAATAAGAAATTAGATGTTTTACTCAGTTATAACGAAAATCCACATTTACCTACAAGTCAAGCAGCATCGGATTTGTCCATTGGTCAAACATCGGTAAAAAATATTTTAAAAAAGGCAAAGTATCATCCATACAAAATAAGATTAATACATGAATTAAATGAAGACGACTACGACCGCCGAATTCAGTTTTGCGAAAATATGCAAGAGCGGTGCAATATAGATCCATTTTTTTGTAGAAATATTTTATTTTCCGATGAAGCTACCTTTTTTCTTAATGGTACTGTCAACCGACAAAACTGTAGATACTGGTCCACGCAGAGAATACTCATTGGGCTCAAGTGGCTCATACGCAACATCCCGAAAAAATCAATGTTTGGGCTGGAATATTTCAAGACAGGATTATAGGTCCGTATTTTTTCGACGTTAACTTAAACGGCGAAATTTATCTTGACTTTCTGCAACTAGAGGTGATTCCTGCCTTAGTTCAACTGTATCTAGGTAATGAGCCTGATATACCAACTCCAACTATGTGGTTTCAACAAGATGGAGCACCACCTCACTACGCGCTTACTGTTCGGCAGTATCTCAATGAGTTATTTCCTAACAGGTGGATAGGACGTCGTGGCCCCGTAGAATGGCCGGCCAGGTCTCCGGATTTGACTCTCCTAGATTATTTTCTGTGGGGATATTTAAAAACCAAAGTTTATTTCAACAGACCTCCTAATATCGATGCGCTGAAAAATCGTATAAGAGATGAAATTCGACAAATCCCACCTTTTTTCATTCGAAACGTGCAACAAGAGTTCATCGATCGGTTAGGATATTGCCAGGAAGTTAACGGACAACACTTTCAGCATTTGTTACGTTAAAATGTGTCATTTAAGTTATTGTCATTAACAATTTAGTAAACTAGTAAGGTGTGTTTTATTTTAAAAACAATTGAATTTAGGTATAGGATATCCTATATAAAATATACTTAGAATTGTCCGTAGAATCCAAAAATGCAATAATATACAGGGTGTTCCATTAAAAAAAAAGAAGTTAACAGCTGCCCAGCTTTCTTAAAGCACCCTGTATATATCTCAGAAATCTTGGAAGATAGAAGACAATTAAATAAAATCGACGTGTCCGAGCGTTTTTTATTCGGGTGCTTCGTTTACTTGCAAAAGGTTGTTTTCCAGACTTTATGTCCTCACTGTATATTAGATACATTGAAACCCAAGCATTTTAGGATACAATATGTATATATGAACTTTTTGATTTAAAATTGATCCAGAAAACACCCATAAAAATAACACATACCATTAAGTTATATCCTGTAGGTATACATAGATGGTGTTAAATCAGTATCTCCGACCAACGGTGAGATAAAACACGAGGCGACATCTCGAATTGTTCAATCGCATCAGGCGGCTAGATCTAACAGGACGTCTATTATAATTCTCCAACTTAAGAGATGTGAATGCTCTTTCGTTACTATATTCACATGATATGTTTTTGTTAACTAAATACGGATGCTTGTTAACGCCCTTATCGCGTCTTTTTTTCCGTTCTCTTAGAGAATTCCGAGAGAACGCGTTCTCCTAACTATTAATGGATGTGAATAGTCACTTTCACTTTCAAGAATAAGGTTTAAAAATTTCTAAGAGCAATAATTGACAGAAGACAGATCACTTCTCTTGATATGATCATTCCCTTAATTCGAGAATAGACGTCCAGGAGCTTCAAAAGTCAGAAATGAGCACCTGCAGACAAAATATTTTAGCTGGGTAGAAAGAACATTTTCCGTTTATGCAAATAGGCAAATTGGGAGTGGAGTGGTCCTTTTACTGATGTCTAATGTTCCATCAACCGTGAATCGCTCTGTATATAAATAAATTGGTTTCCTGTAATATTTATTTTTCGTGGATGTCGAGTTTTGCAAAAACGCCCCTTAATTTTTAAAACAGTAATTTATTTCGGTCTTGATAAAGATGACACTACTGTCAACATTAATTTTAAACAGGAAATACCAATCACTATTCGATTAATTTTATAAAATTCTAGCTGGTCTGGTTGCCAAAAAATATGAATAATACTTTTCGCGGGACATGAATTCCAACTTATCCATAACAAACAAATTTGAGAAAAAAATTTAATATTGGCGGTCTGCGAGGTCACACTAAAAGGGTATTATAAGTAAAGTACTATTGCTTTTCGGTGTTATTTGTTCTCGTCCTTTTCCTAACCAAGTCTCGATCTCCTTATGGTCTGGATCAGGAGGGTTGTAGTGCATTTAGAGGAATTAGATATGTTTCTTAATAATGAAACATTAATATATCCAAACTGAAAAAAATATATATAATGAACAACGGCGAGTGTGGATTATACGTAGAAAGCAACACATTGTCTTTGCTGGTTACATAGAAAAAGTTTTTGTTATCCGCCTGTAGGTTATATAAGTTAATTACTCTCCTTCTTGAAGGGCAAAATCCAAAAACCGGCTGGAAATATTTCATTCAAATGTACCCCCCTCCAGATTTTATCTGGCTGGTGACAAACTCGAAGATTGTTAGATTTAATCTAGTCTAGTGGTTGCTTAGTTAAGAAATGTCAAATTAAAAAAATTAGATCACGTAAAACTATCATACTACCTTCAATTTAACGACGATCGCGCTTTAAAAGATGTTCGAGATGTCCCCACATCTATTTGTGAATATTTTGCAATTTTAGTATGGTCATGGTGGTATAGCCATAACTTAATCTTTTATGAAACCCTACAAGAAAAAATCCAATGGGATTAAATCTGGCGACCTTGCAGGCCAGTTCACAGGACCACCACGACCAATCCATCTGTTTCCAAATATTTCATTTAGTGTAGCCCGAAATAATTTTATCTAATGCGGCGTGTACATGATGCAAGTTTTGCTTCCGCAAGTACTTGATCAATGTAAACTGTGCTTGAGGTACTTGCTTAACTGGTTGTACAAGAAGAATTCCTTAGCAAGTTTACGGTTAGCGGTCTACTTTTTATGCGTGCTAGAACTTGTGCAACAATAAATTTGACGGGTAAACACATTTTTAAGCCATTACAGTAGTAGTTGAATGAGAAAATGGCGCCGATTAGATGACCGAACAAAGGAATCCTAAGGTTTCCGTTTTTAGACGATTTTCCCAGGTCATATCATGAAAATGCAAACAGAACAGACAGACAAAGAGGGATAAATACGACTAATAATAAAGACACATGTGCATACTCTCCACTCTCATGCTAGTATATTCTAAGCGTCCCACCTGCAAATGCTCGGATGGTGTGGTAAATGTTGTCGCCGTGTCAAATCGACAATTTTGCAATTTTTTTAAATTTCTTCAAAAACGGTCCAAGGTGGAACAATTAAACTTTCTCAACAATTCAAAAACTATTTAGGGTATCTGATGAGACCAAATTCGAATATACGGAGTGTTTCAAACAGAAGCTACACAACTTCCAAAAAAATTAAAAAATCACACGTGCCACATGGCGGTCGCACTACTAGGTATAATCGATTAAAATTTTCTGATGTTGTGGAGAACGTCGACCTATTGTTCTTGGGTGAGATCGGAAAATAGCAAGTATTTTCTTTGATTGATTGAAAATCAAATCAGGCGCCTTTTCGTAAATTAATAGCTTCGCAACGAAAATTTGTATCAAAATGTGGTTGACACCGGCACCGTTAGATAGAGCATCTTAAATACTTTTTTTTACAATACATCTTCCTATACCTAAAATATCTAGAAATTGTAGATTTACGAGGAAAACTGAAAATTACAATTTTTTAAGACGGGTTTTAATTTTTTTTAGGCTAAAAAAAAATTTTATTAAAATTTTGAATACCTTATCGGAAAGTGCTACTACAATTAAGTACAATATATATTTTTAATTTCGAAATTTTGTATATTATAGAGTGTGAAAAAAAACCACATTTCTCTTTATTATTCTTTAATTGAAATATTTTATAGGAAATGTATTTTTTTTACTTTCATATTGGGTGTATTTATTGCCCTCATCATCTTTTAACAATTACTATTAAACAAAATTAAAAATTTCTTACTAATATTACAGATATACTTAATGCAAAATAAAAACCGATGCACGTCATACCCTTCGAGTGACGTCACATATCGACAGTGTTGCCAGCTTGTAACGAAAATATCCGAGTGAGGAAATTACAGTTTTTTTTTCATAAAAACAAGATAAATATAACATCTATATAATAGAACATCTTGCCAAGATCGACCAATGGTACCATTCTGAAAAATCCATGTTTCATCCAAGAAAACGAATTGGTACAAGGATGCTTTTTTTTCTTTAATATATTCTTTCAAAAATACCAATCATTTGAAAGCTACATGGGAAAGTTCCATAAGCTCTAACCCGAGCCCTCGCCTCAGTTCATCTTTTTTCCATGCGAAGCCTCTTTCCTTTAAGAAGCTTCTTAAAGGGTTATATATAAAGTTATTAAAGTTACATGATGTTCTAAAGAAAGTTACAGCTTAAGCATAACCAATGTAAAATATTAGTTTTTAAATAATACAACTTCACACATTCCATAAATAGTGTCACGGATAGAACTTATATCCAATCTTGACATATTTACTCTCTTTAAATAAGAACGTTCCCTTTTAGGCGACTCCAATAATTTATGTTGCTTAAGTGTTGTTGAAACTGCGCTTACAGTAGAAAGTAGTTATGAAAAGATCTGGAGCTTTTGTTAAAAAGTAGACGGCGCAGCAACACAGAAGCACAAAGATTTTTAAGGTTAGTTTTCCATGAAACGTCAAACAAAGCCAACGAATGAGCTGGCGCTACCGCACCGTTTACAGTTGTGTTGCCAACTATCGACCAATAAAATTCAAATTATATTAATTTTTACAAGCTTAAATACACTAAATATTTGCTATAAGTGGGTTCGTATCAAAGAAGAATACTTTAAGATTATAGTAAATTTAATATCACATAAAGTTTTAATACTTTTTCCCCAAATTTAATTTCCTCGTGTTTTCTCACGGACTTTCAATTATCAGCTGATTGATGACGTGCATCGGTTTTTGTTTTGCATCAAGTATATATCAGTTTTATGCTTCGAAAACTGCCAAAATATCACACATTTTCACCCGATAATTTTCTAACAATAAAATTAATTGGCCATGTTGAACAGCATGTAGTAGCAAAGATTTGATTTACCATATTATATCGAGGGCTTCATAACAGAGGGGCGTATCGTCAAGGCGTCATAACAGAGGGCATATTTTCAATTTTTGGTAAAATGGGTTTTTAGGGCGCCTTTCTGTAATAACAGAATAAATTTGAATACGTGAATATGTGTGTTGATTTTAATCAGGACTAAAAGAATGTCTTGGAAAAATTAATAACTTTTAACCAAGTCAATTATATATGATAATATTTTGTTGTTTTAGAGTAGAGCGACTGTTTTTGACCGACTTTAGTGTACCGGGTGTCCTAAAATATGTTATGAGTTAAGCGAAAGTCATAATAAAAATCGGAAAATATTAAGATAAACTATTCTTTTTTGCTTATTTATAATGGTTAGGATTATCTATGCAGATTTATTGGTAGAAGAGGCTAATGTTGTTGAAATACGAAAATTCACATATACAGGATGTTCCAAAAAGTCGTTTTATAACTAATGTGACTAATTTTTTACAAAAGAAGTAGTTATAAATATAAAATAATGGAGACTCTCACCTCAAATATTTCGTAAAGTTTTCGAGTGTTCGAAATTCATCACATAAATTGGGTCTTTTTGTTAACTTTGTAATATATAAAATTTAAAATTACAGAGTGTTGTAAGTAACTTCAAGTGATATCCCAGGAAGTTTTTAACACTTCTGCCTTGATGACGATTTAAAAAATTGTCCTCAATAAAAAAAAATGTGTTCTTAGATAAAATTAATAATAATCATTATTTTGCACCGCGTCTTTCGCTGTTATAAAATAAAAATTTAAAAGGAGAAAAAAAAATTTTATTTGAAATTGGATAATTAAATAAAATTAAATTAAATAAAAGAGGTAAAGCCAAAGCCACAAAGCCAAGCTGAGGTGAGAGGCTGAGGGACCGCGTGCAAATGCCCTAGCTCTATTGCCAGAGAGTAAGGGGGGGGTTTTACATAGGGCGCCACCGTTTTGCAGCCAGGCCAAAACGGAAACCTCCAAGATGGTGCTGGGGCCTCACTCTCTGCTGGACTTCGCAACTTAGGTAGAATATAATAAAAAAAGGAAAAAGGAAAACCACAGGGGGAGCTGTATAAATAAAACAACAAAGAGAATTAAAATTAATGCTGGCTTTTATTAAAAAAAGAAATATATGGGGGTTAGTATTAAACCTAAACTTATCTGTAAAGACGTTCAATACAGAAGACGTCCCAAGGATGATGTCCAAAAAAAAGACGTCACAAGATCAATCAGATCAGAAGATCTGAAGAGAAGTAGAGGGAAGAAGAGAAAAAGACAAGAAGAAGAAGAGAAGACCCTATTAAAAAAAAGAAAAGCATTAGCTGATGGCTTATTAATAAAAAAAAATTACCTGGTTCCTTTTCCCTTCGTACAATAAATTTATATTAAAGTAATTAAATTAAAATGACAAAACCAACTAAGTGAAAATAAACAAAAGGAAAAAGGAACTATAAAAAAAAATTACAGCAACTATAAAAAAATTAATGGACTTCTTCCATAAAATAACTATAAAAAAAGTTAAATTATAGGCAAGAATTGAATTTAAATTAAATTTGAATTAAATTAATTTTGAAAAATGTCAATAAAAATAATTAAAGTTACAAATCAGGTTTTGGTTTGAGATAAAAAAAAATAAATTTATAAAATTATACTCAGGGACGTTAGCATAGAGATCAACCATCTCAACTAAGCTTGAAGAGCCAAAAACTTAAAATAAAATTAATTTGTCAATCCAGCACGTACGCCTATGTATTAAGGTTACATCATAAAATAAAAAAAATCAATTATGTACACACATAAGGGAAATATACAACTATATAAAATTTAGCACAAGTGATGTCAGTATATTTGTTATCAAACAGCAAACTAATCAATAATTTATTTAAGCTAGGACATAATAAAAAAAAATAATTACATAATCAGGATATGCCGCTATTAAAAAGAGAGCTCATCAGACTCCAGTGTTACTATTTAAAATAAGCATTACAAACTAAAATGCCCATTCAAGAACCATCTTGACAAATTGGTGGATTTACAACAATTCTAAACAAACAACGCTTCATTATACAAGATAACACTAAACATCTGGAACTACGTCATCTCAAATTTGGTCAAATAATTTATTCGATGAGGAGTGAATGCTGTATAACTACATTGTTTAAGTTACTTTACGTCTGTAGACATTAAAAGATTTACATTGTATCAATAGGCAATAGCCTGAAAGTCTGCTTGTTAATCTCAACGATATAGTATGTGTGATTTGATTTTGACACACTTAATAATATTTTATATTTCGGGCACACCCTGTACTGTATGAATTAAGATACCATGTAACACTGGCCTTTAAGCAAACTTGTGCTATATAAAACAAAGAAAACGTACCAAAATAAAGCAGCAAGTTGGACCCCTTTATAAAGAAAAAATTATAGAGTTTAAATAAAGTTAATTAAATTTCAAGGTCAAGATTAATTGAATTTAAACCAAATTGAGAGTAAACAGGTAACAAAAAAAAATCCTATAGCATAGGTAAAATGGGGTCCACTTAATCGTAAAATAATAAAGAATATTAATTACTTAGCTAACGAGACCAATTCTATTCGGTCATAAGTACAAAAGGCACATTTATCTGACAAAGCATGTGGTGTTAAATTATGGCGATTTGGAAGCAATATACAGGAACAAATAGGAAAGAAAAATGAATTACGCTTACCTAACGGGAGCTGTAGGGTCTTTAAAATTGAAGTTGGGGGTCTCAACGGTGATGTGTGCTCCAGATGGTCGGCCCCTTGTGGTCTTAGTGACCCGACTTAACTAAAAGAGAGCCCCAGATGGTGTGTTAGGAGAACAGTTGAAAAATCGACAAAGAAACGGCATGGTAAATAAAAAAACTCACCTTTCACAGCAAACAACTGGTGACAAAAAATCCCACGATGTGGCTTTCTGCGGCCCCGCAAACCAAAACAAATCGAAGCAAACTAAAGGGGCACAGAAAGTAACGTTTCCAGATTCAAAATCCTGAAGAACAGATGGCCTGAATAGCCCTGGATCCAGAAACGCTTGCTGCCTCGTTGATCGCTGGAAGTTAAGTGAAGTCACTGAATAATTGCAGGTTAAAAGTTAAGAAATGTGCCGAAAGCGAATTTAGGGCGACACCCACTTCCGGCCAGATATGCCTCCTCGATCCGAATGGAGAGACCAGTTCACACACTGGCGGAGACACAGAATGAAGTTTCCAGAGCCCTGCCCATTCAATTGCAGATACTCCAAGCCAAGAGAAATGAAACAGATGTACCCAAATTTAGTTTTACATAAGAAGTCAATTCGTAAACTCTGCAATCCATTATAAATTATTTAAAGAAAACCCAAGTCCCAAAATATCCCTGCCATTCGAGAAGCAAACGGCCATTGAAGTTATGGCCCACATATGTTTCAGAAGAAGAATATTAACCTAGAAAATTCATTAGCCAATTTGACAGGTGATACTAAAATTGAAAATGAACTTTTGAATTACACAATGAAACACTGGTATAAGTCTCGGATAGTGTATTCCAGGGAGATATGTGATTTAAAATAGGAGGATAATGTAGCCCTGGTTTGTCAAAGACAACGAAAACAGAGGCCGTTGACCTAAGGTACGTACTTACTTTTTACAGGGAACCAAACATCGTTTTAAAAAAACAAAATACAATTTTTTAAAAGACACAATACAAGTCAGACATGTGATATGAGGCATTAGAATATAATAGTTCATTTGTGGCAAAATCGGATTGTCACAATTTTTATCTAAAATAGATGAAAAACATATAAGTTGCGCACGAAAATACAAATGTTCATCTAATTATTTAAAAAAATATATATAGTTAATTTTAGTATAATGCTTAAAATAATAAATAATAGACGGCTATATTTTCAATAATGGTACATTTAAAATGTGCGTGGCCATAGCAAAACATGGAATACGTATTTAATTTTAATAAATTAAAAATATTTTTTGTGATATGTTAAAAACCTTGACTATATAAAATATTTTCTTTGCGCTTTTTTGTTAAAAAATTTGCAAAATATCCGCACGCGAGGATGGCGTAAAAAGTGCGTGGCCGTAGGTTTCGCATAGTTACTCCAAATAAGTAATAGACTATGCAGAAAGATGACAATCGTTACTTGACTAAGAACCTGATTATTTCCGAATCATAGGCCGCAGGAGTGTGGCCAAAACAAATTTACACTGATGTTAGTAATGTTTTATTTTATTTATTAAATTAACAATGTTTATTTTATTTGAATTTTTGAATGGACCATGTTTGGTCGCAGAGGAAATCCGATTGCATCTACTAGTTATAACTGTTCAAGCCTATACCGGGTCCGCCAACGAAGCGGGGACGGAATTTTACATCCTTATATCAAAAATACTGAAACAGCATGAGGTCTGGAACTAAAAGTGGTTTATTTTAAAAATATTTTACATGTGGCTCAAAAAAGTGAAGCGAACCAAATTTGTATTTTTTTAAATGGGACACTATTTATGGATTCTACATGACGTAACATTTATTTCTTAATAAGTGCATTATAAGTCTCGGAAATTCCGTGCACCTAAGAATAAAATGCTCACAAAAACCTTCCAGTGTTCATACAACCTTTCATAATTTAACTACTGAATCTTGCACCCTTTTGAAACCTTCTTACCACAAGAAAAAGGTTTAACTACGTATACCAATTAAGAAAAAAAAATAGTTTGAAAAACTGTCTTTGCGCGGTATTCCCCCACGTACTGGGTAATACCGCGCATGCGATGGGGTAATTATGCGCATAGATTAAATATAATTGAAAAATGATTTTGTTTAAGTAAAAACCAAATATAATGTAAACAAAACAAATTTCCATTAGTAGTTACAAAAAAAAATGATTAAGGAATTAGTTTCATTTTCTGTCCTTCTTCTTTTCAGCCTTGGCACACATATCGCATGTATAATTAACTGCTGAATCCCAACCACTACATTCTGAATGTGCCCAGTTAGAACACATTACACAACGATACCAAATTTCCTTGTCCCGTCCGAATTCACCACACACCAAGCACTCCTCTTTATCTCCAGTTGGATCTACATCATCTAATTCATTATCGTCGCATAACTCACTCTCAGCATAACTTGCTGAATCAGAATAATCAAAATGTAACTTTCTTAATCCAGGTTTCTTGCTCAGAGGTCGTTTCTTTGCATTACTAGCCAGTTTTGCTGCTTTTTCTGCCTGTCTTTTCCTGGTTTTAGATTTCTTCAACTCTTCAACTTTTTTTTTAAGATTCCTCTTTTCTTCTTTTATTTCTAACTAAGTTTTTAATGGCGTAGAAGTGAAAATTTCTGAGTGTTGTTTTGCACATGATTTAGAACCCTTGTTTGAAGTTAAACCAGGAAGCGGTGCTATCTTTTCAATAGTTACTTTTGATGAAGACGGAAAATTGGAACAGGATGATGCAAACTGTGTTTTAACACTTCCTGATGTTCCGGGCTGTGGTTCAGCTCGCTGGTTTGACTGCCATCCAATATTTTTGGGCGGTGTCCTGTGCATGATTTCATCATATCTTGATGGTCCCGGTTGTGGTTCGGCCCACTGGTTTATTGACTTTGTGTTTCTAGGTGGACTTCTCTCCAGAGTGTCGCCACATCTCGACGGCCCCGGTTGTGGTCTGGTCATCTGCCCGACCTCAACAGTTAAATTTGACTGTTCTAAAGTGTTATCTTCATAATTACGATCGGTTTCATTTAGGTTAATTGCTATTTGCATATCTGAAACTTCAGTGTAATCTGTTAGGCTGAAATCATCTTCAGAGAACTTATTAGGGTCTGTGGGCCATATTCCAGCAGCGCGGAACCCGGATATTCCTTTTCCATCGTGGCAACCTTCAGATATGCTTTGTTAAAAATGGAAGCAAGTTCATAATGCGTTATCTTTTTATGAGCATGATTTCTCAGATACAAATCGCACTCACGGTTTAAAGCATTTTTTAGGGGTCCAAAAAAAGTTAAATCAGAGGTTGGAGCCTGTGAGAGGTGTGAGGGGGCAGTGACACCATAACAATTCCGTGCGATCTGCAGTATATATAAATCTCCAAAGAAATGTTACTACCATGATTATCTAATATGAGAAGTACTGGATCTTCTTCCGATGCCTTCACATGCTGACAAAAGTGTTTTATCCAGTCAGAAAATAACTCCTCATTAATCCAACTGTTTTTGGAACATCTGTATATCGTTCCAATTGGACCATCTCTCATTAATTGTGGATTCATACGTGCCCTCGGGAATATAAACATAGAGAGACGAAATGTCCTGAAGCACTTACAGCGCATACTATGGTTACATTTTTTCCCCTTTCGCACGATATTACGGACCCCACTTGCTTTTGTCCTTTTGGTGCCAAAATTTTTGCAGGTTTTTGGACCGTAGAAATACCCGTTTCATCCACATTAAAAATTCGACTTTCAGAAAACTTAAACTTTTCCATAACTGTTAACAGATTCATATGCGAGATGTTACACGTGGCGACATCTCGAAGCAATCGAGCTATCCACCCAACCAGACCAGCGAGGTCTTAGAGAATACCAAACGCTGGAATGGAACCCGCTTAAGCAGGTATCTAATGTCAGGTGGCGCTGAAAGCCAATCGTCGGTTTCTGAGAACCGAAAACATGATATAAAAAAAAAGATGTTTCCCCTTTTCTTTCCGTCAGACCCAATCCTTGGACGCGTTTCGCCGTATTACGGCTCATCGGCAAGGCTATAGAGTCTGACGAAAAGGAAAGGGACCTTACAGTGTTTTCAACACATAATGTATAAATGCATATGCGAGATGTTACACGTGGCGACATCTCGAAGCAATCAAGCTATCCACCCAACCAGACCAGCGAGGTCTTAGAGAAGACCAAACGCTGGAATGGAACCGGCATAAGCAGGTATCTAATGTCAGGTGGCGCTGAAAGTCAATCGTCGGTTTCTGAGAACCGAAAACATGATATAAAAGAAAGATGTTTTTCCCTTTTCTTTCCGTCAGACCCAATCCTTGGACGCGTTTCGCCGTATTACGGCTCATCGGCAAGGCTATAGAGTCTGACGAAAAGGAAAGGGACCTTACAGTGTTTTCAACACATAATGTATAAATACATATGCGAGATGTTACACGTGGCGCCACCTGACATTAGATACCTGCTTATGCGGGTTCTATTCCAGCGTTTGGTCTTCTCTAAGACCTCGCTGGTCTGGTTGGATGGATAGCTCGATTGCTTCGAGATGTCGCCATCGAAGAAATCGCTCAACCTCTGATTTATTGAATGCTGAAATACGATTTTGGCTGGTACCTTCCGGTTCTCGAAGACTTATTTCTGGATGACGCATGACGTCTCAAAAATAGTTTTAGCCAATCTTGACCAGCCATTTTCTTTTTGTGGTCGAAACGGTGTTTTATGTTATTAGCCTCGGCAAACTCGTATGCTAAACGCCGCAGTTCTGCTGGTGTGATTCCATAAAACATATTCGCCAATTTTATAACATGGTTGGCTATTGCGACTTCCTGTTCATCATCAAAAACTGGTTTCCTTCCCAGTTTTCCTTTCGTCTGGGTATTGACCTTTAGTTTGTCACGTAGAGTGGATTCTGGAATATTGAAAGAACGACCAACTTCTCGTATTTTTCGCCCAGATTGTATGGCAGTGATAGCAGCTTTTAGCTCATTTTCCGTCCATTTTGACTTTTCGGTTTTCCGGACATAAGTGCGGGGCATTTTGAATTCTAAAAAGGAACACAAATACTAAATATCGGCATAAATGTACACACGGGGTAATACCGCGAAGCGCGAAATTACCCCGCTGCAGCTGCGCGTCATTCCCCCGATGTGAGTCACCTAACCTAATTTATCACTGACAGTTAATGACGAAATATAACTAATTGTTCTTGTGCATGAAACTATTTACACATATAAAGCAAAATAGTCATGCAATAGATTTATTAAAAATTAATAATAAAAGGCACTTACCGCTATTCCAAGTTCACTCGAAAATTACATCAGCGCGACGAAAAACAAACAATCGGCTACCTTGTCTAAACACGAACGGATCGCCGCAGGAATATAAAATTTGCATTTGGATCCATGACGTCATTGTCGTCACCGACATAACCTTATTTCGTCGTTTTCAAAGTTTAAAATATTATTGGATTGGAAGATTATATTGCTTAACTCAACTAAATAATGCTGTAACTAATAATTATAGACTTATATTGGTTAAACAGCGCTAACACGGCATCTAATCCACCTTTTTGGTTCCAATTCGCCTTTTTTAAGTTCACCGGCCAATTATTTACCAGCCCTTTTTGAGTCGATCTACTTAAAAAAAAAAACTAAAAGAGTTATAAAAAAATCAAAAAAGTCATAAAAAAAACTAAAGAAGTCATTAAGAAAAAGTCGCCGAAACGGGAATCGATCCCGGGACCTATAGCACCGCACCTAGATGTTATACCCACAACACCACTCAATTGCTTACAATTTCTAGTTAATCTAGTAACCGTAGAATAAAATATTTTAAACTTTGAAAAGGACGAAATAAGGTGACGACAATGACGTCATGGATCCAAATGCAAATTTTATATTCCTGCGGCGATACATTCCTGTCTAAACCAACACTACGAATGCCGTTGAATTACGAGCGAGCGGATGTTCGCCGGGCAAATACGAGATGGCGCGCTGTGTTTAAATTTTTGAATAATTGAACTGAGCTGCAAAATCTCGATGCGCATAATTCCCCCGTCCTCTCCTAATAGTTTCCGAGATATATATCGACTTTGTCATTATCTCCCCAAAAATGTAAACTTTTGTTAAACCGGATATAACTTGAAAGCCGGAAATATGGTACTTGCGGTTTAACCGCCGTTAGCTCTAAGACATACCGTTAAAAAGCTAGAAGCAGTTTAAAAATGCCCTTTTTCAAAAGTAGATATCTCGGAAACTATTATGTTTAGACTCATAATGCACTTATTAAAAAATAATTGCTGTTTTATGTAGAATTCATAAATAGTTCCATTTAAAAAAATATAAGTTTAGTTCGCCTCACTTTTTTGAGCTGTAAAATATTTTTAAATTATGCCACTTTTAATTTCAGACCTCATGCTGTTTCAGTATTTTTGATAAGTTCTTCAATAAGGATGTAATCTTCCGTCCCCGCTTCGTTGGCAGACCCGGTATAATTCATCATTTAATCGCTTATATGTCAGTCATTTTTCATTAAAAACCTAACTAGGGTGGTATGGTTGAATTTGTTTTAAAACAATATATTCCAAAGTTTAACAACATTCAGGGTATTCTATTTAAAATATGAAAGTTGGTATAGAGTAACCGAAAATAAATGACCAAAATAAAAATCTGAATATACGCAAAAAGTCTTCACTATTAGTCGTATTGCTTGCCCAAATTTAATTTGTCTATCTGTCTCCATTTTCGACATGTGATTTGCAAAATTCGTCGTGGGACATACTGCGTATATGAAAAATATGAATGTTTGTGGAACGTTTGAAATGTTCAGTATAAAAAATAATGTTCGAGATGCCCCACGTAATTCTTTATTATAATATAAAATATTCACACCGAAATTAACAGTTTCGGATATCTCCATTACGAACACTATAGAAAACAATTGCTACACCATAAAACTCTTGCACAAATGCTTATATAGTGTAAATAGCAATTTTTAAAGATCTCAACTTACAAGGACTTGCATCAAGTACTTGCGCAAGCAAAACTTACATGGTGTAACTGTCGCATACAGCGCAGAATCAATAGCTGCTATATTATTATAATATATTCTGTGACTAAACTCTGACCGGAAAGCTTATAAATTTCGAAGGACGCGCGATCAGCTAAAACCGTTGCCGACTGCCTGAATTTTTTTTAAACGACAAAGCTCGTTGTCTTTTGTCTAGGAGATGACAGTGTTGCTTGCTAGTGTGAGTTGACTTTTGTGTGTGTTTGTTTGGTGATGTTTTGTGTTTTAATCTGGCACGTAGACTTAAATAATGTTTTTAAAAGTAGTCCATATTTTAGTGGATAATACTTAGACCTTATACCTAGTACATGTACTGAGCTTTCAAGATATCGAAGTGGACAAGCATCTAGCCTGGTTCAGTTAATATAAAGTTAATATATGTGACGTAACATTCTGTCATCTATCGTTTAGTTTACACTATACATTTTTCAGCTACATTCGATTTATTTTAGCACGCTGATTCTAAATATTGTAAATATTTTTTTTTCATCTCGAGCTCTTGCGTTTGTTGAATAATAAAGAAGCAAATATCACCTTACCTAAGAAAAATAAATTTATTAAAGAAAGAAAAAAATTAATAATGAATTATAAATAAAAAACTTTGCGTCTTGTGTGATTAAAAAATCTGGGACAAGCAATAGTCACTAGCCGGAAACCATGAGAATCATAATATAGTAACTCTGATATCTATATTCCATAACTCGTAATTCCTAATGCATATGTTTTCCTGACTCCTCATTTAAATTTCCTAGATTTTCGGAAAATCGGTCTAGAATACTGTGAAGAAAGCGGAGTTTGAAACTTATGTATTACATCCCATATTTTTAATGTAATAGTTTTTCTCCTTCCAGTTCATTTAATTTTTTTTTGATTTTCTATTTCGAAGCTTCGAACCACTGAAACAAGAGCTAACACAAACTGAAACAAAAGTTGACTAATCATTTCATTCAACCTCAGTGATCGAAGGTATAAAATTGGTATCTTTCGTAAGCTGTCTAATTTGAGGGCGATTCTACACGCTTGAAGTTACGTTTTCTTCTGTCATCTTTTGGCTACGTAACATATGACAGTAGAGGGAATCCACTTTGTACGCTACAAAGAATACACTTCTTGTGATGATTTATTTTGCATGGGGGTTGGGAGTAGTTACTAGTCCATTTTCAGCATTTCGGTCAATAGTTTTTTTCTCGAATCCGGAGATGACGCAATCGCTTTCGAAAATTGTTCATGCCGTCAAGAATTCTTATCGAAAGAAAAGCACCATCAGAAAGTTTACGGTCATCATCATTTTCAGGTTTTATGAAATTCGTCTTTCGAAAGTGCCTACTACAAAGTCGACTGTAGGTACTTAAGTTTTCACTGCAAGAGTTCCGTGGATATTCCAAAAGTTTTTAACCATTTATCTAATTTTTTTTTATTTTTCGAAAAAAAAAAAACATTTCAATTCCGTACATAGGTTAAGTTACAAAATAGCTTCGATTCCTACCTACCTTGAGATGAAATTATTGCTTTGGCATTTTTTAACATCCCTTTTAACCGGAAATGACATTATCAATTAATTTTTATTATCTGCCAATACTATTTTCGGGTTAGTTCAGGTTAGTTTTTAAGCTTTGGATCACAAAGTAATAAGTATATTATCATATTATTGTCATAGCCGCAAAGATGAAAAAATATAGAAGGCAAGGCAAGAATAGGCGATATTCGAGCATCACTAACTGATCAGTGTTAAGTTTGACGACGATATGGTTAGGGCCAATGATCTACTATTACCATAGACGTCACAACTCATTCATAAATGCTATAAAGATGTGTTGACAAAATCGTTTGTAGGTGAGACGATTTGAGGAGGTAGGGCCGGGAGTGGGGCTTACGCTGCGCATTCACCTTAGAGTGTGACAATGCTAAACCTAACCTATAACCCAACTTTCTGTTTAGTCACCTATGAAAAGTAACTGCAGGATGTATACTCCAATTTGTCGCATACTTGACACTTGCGACTCATTTTAATTAGTCTCCAAATAAAAATATCACAAAACCCTAAAATCACAGCAATAATTTCACAACCTGTAAACACTCCAAACTCCAGAAGAACGCTATCAAAATGAATGAAATATCGTCATGCCGAGTATTGCCGAGTCGATGCAGACGGCCACGAAAATGATGAACCTGGTCGGACCCTTACTGCTGGGTTGCCATACTGCAAAGTTTTTACAAGGATTTGGACAATGTTTTAAATTTCCCACATCATGTTATTCATGGTAATACTTTAACAGTGTAAGCTTGGTAAACCAAGTGGAGGGACGCAATTTGCATGTTGATTTATTTTAGACTGGAATACGTTGATGTCAATATCTTTATTTGTTATTGTTGTATTCATAGTTAGTAGTTAATTGATTAGGGCGGATTTATTTAGCATAGCAAAAAGTAGTGGCATCATGATATGAATCATTGACACGAAGTTTTGCGTCGTCCATCTTATCATTGTAAACTAAATCTCTTTGGGCTCAGATTAAAAAATAAGTAACCAGAAAAAACACATCAACCTTTACGCTTCCTAACGCTGTTACAAGTGTAACAAAATAAAATCGACTGGCAATAGACCATGTTCAAGGAATGGAAAAAGAAAATGTTGGATTTAGACGAAATAATGGAAATTCAAGTACAACGCCTTATTACTCAGTAACACTTGTACAGTGTCTTCATTGTTGATTTTAACGTTACTTACTACATAGAACACAGCAGGCATTTACTTTGCTAATAGGTGAATAATAAATAGCTTTACTTACACTCCCGAAGCAATCACTTGCAAACTCTAGTTTTTACTTTTTTAGTAAGTAATGCCTCAAGATATGAAGTCTTAACTTGTTCTGAAGTGAATAAAAGGAAATAAACACTTTTCTTACAAAGTGAATACTCTTATATTTGTAAGGTTGATTTAAAGTGACTTTACAACAAATTTGATACCCTCTAAGTGTTCAAATTACGGCAGCATTCATGAATATTCGCAATGTTAAATACTATCACGGCTAAAGAGATGTGATTTCATTACGCACTGTTTTCTATCAAATAGTAACTCGAGGCAATGCTCTCACTTCAAGAAAGCGAATGAAAATATTTCTCCGGTATATAACTATTTCTGGTTTTCAAAGTAGTGTTGCAAATGACTTTGGTATTGACAAAAAAACCGTTTGTCAGACTGTGGACTCTGTTGCACAAGAAACTTTAGAGAAGATCAATGCATAGTTTTTCCTTTAACTGAACACGATATCACTTATGCACTGATGCACTTGACTGTAGCCCCACAGCTACTAAACACCCTGGACACTTTGGTGATGACTACATAAATAGAAAAAATTCTCCTTCGTTAAATGGTAAGATTACATGTGATTCTAGGGAAAGAATAACAAGTGTAGATGTGCAATGGCCTAGAAGTGTGCTTGATAGCAGGATTTGGCGACAGAGTGCAGTTCAACAAACACTCGCAAGATTTAACTGAAATCCTTGTTTGCTGGGGGATAGTGGGTATGGTATTTCACCGTGGGTTTTAACACCACTTAGGCAACCTCACAATGAATTGGAACAGCGATACAATACATTACATTTAAGAGAGAGAGTGGTCATAGAACGTGTATGTGGTCAGTAAACATTGTTAAGAACCTGCAAGATGGGTTTATTTTTCAAGACGAAAATGATAGATTTTTCGTTTCATCTGTTTGAGCACACAACCTCTGCTTTTTGGAAATACTGACATTGGAATGTGAGGTAGATTTGGACATTTCTTGTTCTCTCAGACGTTTTTGACTATTCGTCCGGACTGTTCCGACCAAACTTTCACTTCTAGTAGCTGCGTTTGTATTTGGTTTTTACTGCTAAAATACGTTCCCTGCCTTTCCAATCCTTTTTCCCATTGTAGTAGTTTAATGGCTTATTTCTTGTTGATAAATC